>WAAB01012962.1:321657-388628 GCA_013389865.1 Piaya cayana | reverse complement strand
ATGATTCTATGATACTATGATGCCTTTTCAAGAAGGTTTTTTTATTTCCGTTAAATATATTCTCAATACACTCAATCTAGAGTGTATCCCAAAGTTAGAAGTACACTGTTTGTATTATAGAAATATTAACTATTCTTCAGTGTAGGTCACAGATTTCCTTCTCTCTTTTAATCAATTCATTAAAATATTCAAATGAGAAAAAATATTGCAAATGATCTGTGAAAATTAGGGGGAAAATATTTTGATTAAATTCCAAGCTTCATGATTTTTTCTTTTTCCCTTTGACTGAATACATTCAAATTTTGAAAAGTAAACCATTAAACAAATCACATTCACTGTTGTAGAGCAATGATGTTTAAGTCTTTGGAGAAACAAGAAAACTGAAAGCTATAGCCAGTTTTGCTTCTCCTTCCTATCTCCTTCCCTTGCTGGCAGTCTGACTAAGAAAACATACTTGGTGATGGGCTGCAAATGGTGCAGGGCAAAGTAGCAAAAAAATATTTTTAAATTGCTCTACCTTAACTTTGTCTTTTTAAAATCTTTAAAATCATCCTATTTATATTTATCCTTTTGCAGACTTTCTCTCCTTTCCTACCAAAGATTTAACTTTTGGTCTAAGTTACTTGACAGTGACCCTTTTCAAACACTTATATAAAACATGTAACTTCATTTGCAGTTCCTGAGGCAACCACTGTAAATGGCAGGAACACAGAGAATTGCTGTAAGTTTACTGTTATGTCACTATGGTGTCCACGTATAACAGCAAACTACTGTTTTCTCTAGAGCTGTAATAAATACATTTTAAGGCGCCCAGTTGCTAAGGGCACTGATTGCTTTCAAGAAAGAACTCAAAAACACATTTTGGTGGTGACTGGAAAGGGTCCCAGGCAACCCCAAGTGTCTCACTCTGGCACCCAGCAGCACACCTTGCGATGACTGCCTCTGTGCTGCCTGGCAGAAAAAGAAAAAAGGCCGAGTCCATCCCCCAGGACAGTGTCTCAAAACTGGCAGAGATGGGTAGGTGTCAGGGCATTTAGCAGGCATGATGGTTGGAAACCAGCAAAGCCATCAGTGCTCTTGGGTGGTCGCTCCTCATCAACTCTTATAGCTTCTACACTCCCCATTCAACAAGCAGCTGAGAAATGGGGACCTAGACATTTTGTGGTTATCATTGCAAAGCTCCCAGTTAGTCATGTGTATCCTTGAATGTGTGCACTCTCAGGCAACCTGTTGGGATCAGGAGGAAAATCTGATGGTGCTACTTACAAATTTGGAGCTGCAAGGATTCCTGCTACCTTACTAGTTCTTTCCTAAGGATTTTTTAATGGGAAGTTACCACAAAGGTATTTTGAAATGAAAAATTATTAATAAAACAGTTTGAGTCCAGTACTTAGGCCAGTTTTAGATGTGTAAATGATGTGTCAGGAAACTCATCTCAAGAAAGTCTTTATGTTAAAGGATCCCCACCATAACACCAGGTATGTCTGCATCTGACTCCGTAAAATACATACCACCTTCCTTTGCAACATTTGATTTTCAGATAACGAACTAAGGTGCAGGCACAGATCTGTTTCTTCTCTGGCAACTCATGACTTGAGGCTACTGCTAACTGGCATTAGTTGAAGCAATCTGCAGGTTTCATTTGCCTTTTTTATATTTTTTACAATATTTATATATATATATATATATATATAAAATAACCTTCCTGTGCAGCAGTTTGTTTGAGCCATCCCTCATTCACTGAGGAAAGCGGAGAGAAGAAACATCAGCACACATTTATTGACAAGGACCTTGGAGGAAACTTATTCCATCAGCACATGGGATTTGAGAGGAGGCTACCTGTTTACTGTTTATGCAATTAACCTCAGGTCTAAGTTGATATATGTGTACCTTCAGCACAGTCAGCATGTGTTTACTGGTGCAACCAGGACTAGAGGGCTCTGGATGTGTTATACCTTCCCATAGTTGGACAGGTAAAATTCTGGTTTATGTTCTTTGTCTCTTCGATCTAAATATAGTCCCCCAAAACACACTAATTGTGTATTTTATATTTGCCCTAGTATTCAGAAATTGTCAATGTTTCAAGCAGGCTGCATAGACAGATAAAACCAAACCATGCACCTAATTCACATCAAAATATATTTAATAGTGTGCAGATACCATCAAGATGCTGTTAATTATATTTAAAAAAACATAAAGCTGCTAAATTGCTATTATCCTTACTTTTCACGTTACTGTAAAGCAGGAGCTGGTATGAGTAAGTAGCTATTCCCTTTTGAGAAACTGTTCTTAGAGATCCCAGAAGAAGTGAACATAAATTTACTCGTATTTGCCTGAATGTTACCCCTATCGTACCTGTATGCAGTTTCCTGATGCAACTGAAATATTTAAAGATACATAGGTCATCTTTATTATAAAATACATCTCTCGGTCCTCTACATTTGCTTCTACTCATCTTGGTTCACCTCCTCTAAGGCTTTATTTTAAAAGTACTGAAGTATTGTGGCATGCTATCCCTTCACTGTTGTAATGAAGTTTTAAAGACAAAATAGAAATCATAGGTAAAATTGCATTACTTTTATAATGTTCTATATCTTAAAAAGAAACTATCACAAAAATAAAGCCTAGGAAATAAGAATGTGTTATCCCAGAATTCCTTTTCTTTTTTTTCTAATTGGGCACCACTCCTTCTCAAGGCCAGAATCCTGAAAACCAGGTCAGACCTGCCCGCATTTTCATCTTCCCTGCTTTTGCATATAGATGTTTCTACCAAGAACCTCAAATCAAGCTCATGGTCCAATAAGACTGTATAGTGAAATAACAGTAACTAACTTGTCTCAGTTACACTGTTGTCAGCTGAGTATCATCTGAAAGTAAACAACAATTTCACTACCAATAAATTAATTTTAAAAGTTCAAAAAAGCTTATGACTCCTGCAATGCAAACCAAATACAACTGGAATTGCAAGTGATGGGACACTTCTCAGTCATAATTTAGTGACAGTAGGTGCAGCTCTGTATTTCTACAGATGTTCTGCATCTAAGAAATTTCTCTTTGTCTCTGAATGATAAAGAAGAGTACGATGCACAGCACCCTGGTGACATAAAACCTCATTAGCAGCTTTAGCAACCTTTCCAACAACGCTGCACCAGCTAAGTTTCTGGTCCATTTGGAAAACACAAGACTGGATTTATGCTTTCACATCATCTTAACTTTCTTTCAAAACCAATCAGAAGCAAGAACATACAGAAACCTTTATGTTGCTTCCATGGTTACGCTTCTGACACACCTGTCAGAAAGGACATAACTCTGTCATGTTTGCTTAATAGGCTGTCCAGCCTCCAAGGTGAATGTGCGGAGTACTCTGTGGACTCTGCCAGCTGTAGTATGGGCATGTGAAGCTAGTAGAGTCGCTCCCATCCCAGTTAATCTACAGAGCTGTGCAGAGTTTTTAGTGAGGCTAAAATTTGTTCACCAACAACTGAAGCCTTCAGGAAATAGAAGAGTAATTATTTATCACTGCAGAAAAAGACACAAGGGAGTAAAATTATAAGTGAGAAAGCAGGAGAAATTCAGGTCCACAGTAAGAAAATTGCATAAGCCTGTGGTTATGACTGAGCACAGACGTAAGCTGCAGTGGCTGTGATGAAAGCAATTAATGGATGTGGAATGGAAGTATAATCCACATTCAGCAATGGTGCTATGGTGAATATCAAAGCTCCAGCTTGTTCTTCTCCAGCCTGTTTTTAACAATGTAAGCAACCTGAGGATGCAAGGCAGAATTTCAGTAGCAATTGTTGCTCTAAAATAACAACAACTTAACAACTTTTGGGACTGTTTTAGGAGGAGGAAAGGGCATTGGGGTAAAGGAGGTTGCTTAAAGTCAAAATGAAAGATTCCTACAGCTCTTCCATGTTTATATTCAGAAGCCGAAGACAGTGAAAAAGGAAGTTTTAGCAAACCACAGATACACTGATCTTAATATCTTTCTCTCCATTTTCATTTTTTTTAAACATAAAAATATTCTTCTTTAACTTTTTTCTTTTTTTATTAAAGATATGGAAGTAAATTCTCTAAGTGAGCAGAATTTCAAACAGTATTTTTTTATTATGTCCTTTCTGAGTGAAAAATAACCCTCTTGATTTGTCCTAGTGGGTAGCTAAGAGGAAGTTTGTGAAAATATAAGTATGCAGAATGGATGACAGTAAAATTCTGAAGGGACCAACACGGCAATCAATTAGTTCAGTATATGTAGTGCCATTCCAAGTAAGGGAATCCAAAAGAGATAGAAGAATTTTCTTGTGACATGTAAAATGTATATTAGGAACAGAGCCAGGAAAATGCAGAGGAGTTCTAAAGATAATTTTTAAAATGAGTACATGGGTTTGGTAAATGGACAATAAGATTATTTATTCTGAGCTAAAAATGCTTTTGGCACAGGAAAGTACACAGCAGGAACCCAGTGGCTGATCATCTGGAAATCAAGCATTTTATTCTGTGAAGCCCATTAGCGTTTCTTACGATGTCCAGATTCAGCAAGTGTGGTAAAGTAAGACCTTATGTTAGACAGACGGCATGTTAAAATTCAGTGTGTTAAATAACCACCCAAAGGAGACATATAGACACATTCATATTTTAATTAGAGTTCTTTTAATTTCACTTTTTTCTTCTGCTGTGACAGAAAGGAAATTTAGTCTATGACTGTGCATTGTGAACTCTTTCATAAGATTTGCCTCTCTTAAGAGAGACAAGATTTCAGCTGAGCTTCTCCAGATTTGATGGTATTACCAGGGAGCAACTCAAGGTAGGAATTGCATCTGTTCTTCATTTTAAATGAAAGAAAACCTAAGAGCTAGTAAGAGTTACCAGAAGCATCTGTTTGTAAGAGTAAGCAACGGTACAAAGAAAGAGCAAATTCAAGATGCAGAAATAGATATAAAGAATGAGATTAATCTGTTTGGAAGAATGCAGAGCAGAATATGCAAGAGGGAAATAAAAGATACAGGCAGGTATGAGGTGACAAACACAGCCTCATGAGTAAAAAGAAGCACCAGTATTCATGAAATCCAACACAGCAGGCAAAGAAGAAAAGCCTGCTAAGCACAAATCATCTCTCATAGAAAACTCCGAGTTTTCAAAAGAAAATTATCTTAGCTGGGGTAAATGTTGTGGCTGTATTTAAACACCAGCACAAAACTGAACCTGGAAAAGGAAGGAATGAGGCTGCAAACTGGGTGATGTTTCTTTGGCTGGTATTTGGCTATTGACCCCATGAGCTACATCTTTGTTCCTGGAGGGGCTTCACTATAAAGCTAGTTCAAAACAATGTTTTACTTACACAGACACACTTATCCCCAAACTCCTGAAATTACTCGTGTCCACATCCTAAGACAGCAATGAGGAATGAAGGGAAGGAAGCTTTCCTCTGAAGAGGGCCTCAAATGAGTATAGCAGCAGATAAAACCTTGTCTTGAAAAGGTCATGACCTCTAGAAAATACAGTGATGAATAACTGCCAACTCCAGCACCACCTTTATGTAATGCATGAAGTTAGGAGATGGTTTCTTAGTGATTCTGGTACACTCTGTTTAAGCCGCTGGATTTCTGAAGCGTGGGTGTTCCCGATTCGCTTGTTTATACACATAATATTTAGGAAATCTGTGTCTTCCCAAGGGTCCAATTTTAGTAACAGGGGTCAATGATGATTGAAGTCAGTGGGATTTCAAAATATGCTTAAAGATAAGCACATTTTGTTACATTGCTCAATCGGAGCCAGACAAACGGTGCTTTTCAGCATTTCTGATCAATAAGCTCTCATAGTTTTGAGGCATATAATATTAGGTTATGGTCTTTATCTGCTCTCTGCCTTAAGTGTCTGTAAAACTCCTTCTATTTGTCCTTTTGTTTAGGGGTAGGTTTTTAGTTTAAAATCTGCCCTGCTGATCTGAGAAAATATTCTGAGATGCTTAATAGTCGAAATTGAATATCCACACTATTTTATTTACAGCTCACGTTTGGACTTTCAAAGTCCTTATTTTCAGAACCTCTCACATTTTCTGCTCCATGAATTCTTAACGAGTTCCAGTTGAAAGTACTACAGATACACATTTGGATCATAAAATCCCTCTGAAAGGTACTGTGTGGCTTCCCCCAAACACCCAATCCACACCACTTCTCTAGTCTCCCCCCTCTTTACTAAATGCTGGCAATTTCACCAGCAGTCAGGCTGACCCACTATGTTTTAAAATCCTTTTAATCCTCTTTATAGTAACAGAAACATTTGAGAATGATCTTTGAAGGCTTTGTACAGTGCAGAACACCTGCAGCTTAATGTGCCATGCTAGCAAACACCCTGCATGAGTCTAATGCAGTCTGGCACGTAAGAACACTGCTGCATAACGCTGCTGCAATAATGAGGCTGTACCTTCACCTTAGGACCCTTAACTTCACCACTAAATTTGCTTTATCAAATGGCATATCAGCCCCGCAACTGAATGCATCTCATAGGTATCACTAAAAATTATTCACTATGTTGACTTGAAGCTGAATTCATGGAAGATCCTTCTACACTACATGGTCTGCTGCTCCATCCAGCATAGAATTTTCTTTCTGTTCTGCACCTGGATATGTGAAAGTTGGCTAACCTGAAATACAGGGTTCGATCCAGGCTTCCACCTGCACTCATAAAAATATTGTTGCTCACAACCTGAAGCATCTGTGACTTTAGACATTATTCTAAAAAAAAAAAAACAAACCCAAAGCTGTTTGCAAACTCACAGACAGAATGTATTTGGGAAGAAGAAAAGGTACAAGAAAGGAAGAAAAAGGAAGGAAGAAAGGAAGGAAAAAGAAAAGATAGGAGATATGTCACTACAAGATAAGTCATCTATTTCCTACATTTTTCTTGCTATCTTTGAGGTGTTTATGTTCATACATTTTTTCTTTTAGAAGGACTCTTGTGTACAAAATGTGAATTTATTAAGGTGTTAGATCAACAACTACAAAGACATAAGGTGAGAAAGGCTAAACATGAAGAAAAGCAACCTGTGCTGAAAGATGGAAAGCCACAATTACATTAGTAAATCCACCTTGGTATCTCATAGCCAATAAATAAGAGAATCTAGTGCAAAGGACAGGCAAGGAGGCCATGCAGGCAGTTGTGAAGACTAAAAGCTCACACAGAAGGCTGCAGAGCAGGAGCTGAACATTGCTCACTCTGGATTTTTGAGTTTGCTCTGACTATTTTAATAAGCACAATCAACAGGCTCCTCTGACATATACTTCTCCAAATCACTAGAAAAGGGTTGGGTTTTTTTTTCATTTAACTTCCTGGCAACACTATAAAGTGCAATTAATCATAAACATACATTAAAAGGCTTTGAGATCACCAGAGGACATATACCACTGAAGCGCAAAATGCAGTCATGACAAAGGCTGCTAGCAGTGGGTTGAATCCTGAGTGGTAGTAGCTGGTAGGTCTCTGGTCACGTAGAGGAAGGGAATAAAAATGTTTTTTCTGCTTTATGTACTGCTGACAAACGTGTTCCTGGGGAGAGCAAATGTACATCACATAGAAAGGCAATAAAGAATTTTGGCTGGTTGTCAGTGTTCCCTCCACGTTCCCTCCTCAGCTTTGAAAAATGTAGGAGTTAAATGTTCCCAAACTGATAATGGCTCACACTGAAAATTAATTTTCATTACAAACTAGTTGACCTAGAAGATAATATTTTTTTAGTGAGAAATGGCTAGAAAATGCCAACTGTATTTGAATTCTTAAATATCCAGTTCACCAACATGTGATTAATAATAAATAATAATTTAATTGATAAAGTAGTCTTAAAACTCCACTAAAATGTTTTAATGAGTATTTGTGGGCATGAAATTGCCTTTGAACAGAAAATATTGAACAATTTGGTATAAAATGTAAAAGTAATAAAGTATCAGGTTACATTTTGATTCTGTTTATACTGGTGAAAACATAGATTTGCACTTCTAATACACTTTTATGTAAAGCTACCATCTTTTCTTCCCCCTGCATTTTTTTCTTGGAAGAAAAAAGTGATGCAATTTTGCTGGTTCAGCAAGTAAATTACCACCAAAAACAGTTTAGGGATGACAGAAAAATAGGGTTAGGTCTACGTTTTTCTGGGCTTTTTAGAGAGATTTTATGTCTCTCTTGACTTGCACCAGTAAATGGGTTTCCAGGAAATAGGGTGGTCTGCTCATTGCTGAGCATCTGAGACCCTCTGCCAAAGGGTGTGATATTCTTTGGAATGACCATGACTTCCATTGGAAAAAGTGTTTTAAGATTCTACATTCAGGATTTCAAAGATCATCCAGCAAAGTGCGGATCCAAACTTTTCCATTTCCAAACTGCAAGGTGGTCCTGAGTTAATCTTTAAGAAAAGGAGCTAAACTGTTGATATGCAATTTCGCAATGGTTTTATCAGCTGCCAGAAGTGCTCCAGATCACACAGAATCAGAGATCTTTCCCTTTTGTTTTTCATTGGAGCTCTATGGTCACATCTTTTACACTCTTAGGGTTGAAATGCCATACGGTATAAGACCCAGAAACTCCTCTGATATTTCTACAACAGATCTCAAAGCCCTTCTTTAGAAATTGTGTAAGATAAAGGTTCCTCTTTTGAGGGGCTCCCTCACCACCTCCAGATTTCCTTCTGACTAATGCAATTACTGATGAAGCCCTGTTCTCAGATGCAAAAAGCCTATAACAGATCCTTTACAGCTAGCTCTAAACAAAACCATAAGCAGCACTCTGAGCCAGGCAGACAGGAACACTGCTTCCAGCTGAGTCAGAAGGAGGTGATTTTAGCTGCACCGTTCAGATGAGGCACATAACACCCTGTCCTTCTGCTTATCACTGTACTGACTAATGACCAAGATTAAGTGAAATCTCAAAATCTCCTGGTTTTGAGATATCTCAAGAAATGTGCACACATGCTTAAATAAAACAAAGGGGTACTTTTGAAAGTATACCTTAGAGCTGAGCAATAGCATTTTCCAATTTTTTTTCTGCAGTTGCTATGGAGTCTCTGCTGAATTGTACACTGTAGTGCTCGGGTCACTGGAGCTGCTGCCCCACACGAGTCCGTCATCTCAAAGCGCTATTGTATTAACTTGGCATCTGTGAATGGCAGAGAGAAATGAGATGAAGATAGATTTATTTCACTGTGATTTTATTTCTCGTGTTTTCTCACTGAAGTAGTACCTAAGCGGCAGCACTTTGACTGGAAGGAAATGCAATATCAAAGAACAGAAGTATAGAAATTGAGAAGAAATCCTGTGTTTCTTTATGTTGAGTTCTGGTTCAGTTTAGGAAACATGTTGGAATATTATAATGCAAATTAGCAGCACCTCTTTCTTAATAATCTTAAGTATGAAGCAAAAGCTAAAGCTGACCCAAACCTGGAGGAAATTCACCTCAGAATCTAAATTTCACAACATAGATCCATACAGCAATGCAGTAGCATGCAATAGAAACACACTCTGTGGGATGAATAAAAATGTGTCAAACTTCTGCCTGATATTCAAGATCATTTTCTAAGAAGCTGGATAAACTCTGCCTTGCCAATATTAAAACTAGAAAAATATGTTTTACCTCCACATACTCCCTCGCCATGCCCTCTTATCCTTAGAAATTAAGGAGACAAGGGAAAAAGTGGTGAGAGGGATGTTTCTGTACCCTTCATCCTTGTTTCAGTGGCTCTGAAAAGCTCATAATTAAATGAAATTTGTCTCCAACTGAAATTACTAGCCTTCCTTCTATATTTAGAGAGTTTATGCTTGTTTCTTTAATATAGTTCCTCTGAGGATCTGCCAACTTCCTATGCTCCTTTCCTTCAGGTTTCTTTTTCTCCATCTGTAATTCTGAATGTGTTTATTTTACAAGTGAAACAGAATTCTTAATTGATCTAAGGAAGGGCAATATTTTAGGTTAACCAAGTTCTCAGCTGTGCAAATAAGAATATTTGTAGATATGTATCAAAACATGAGGATCAACCATCAAATGCAGGCAAGATATCATGTAGCTGATGTTATAGTGAATCCATATTATGTTCTTAAATAAGACCATGAGAAACATTCACAATAAAACCACACAGTACAAACACAGAAACTTAAATCATTCTAATTGAAAAGTCTGCCAATGTTCATTAACCTTTTGAGTCAACCTGGGACTATTTTGAAACAAACTCAAAACATGATTTTGTACTGAAACGAGGTGGGACTTAGAGGTTTTTGTTATTTGGGGTTCATTTGGACTTGAAACTTGAAGTTGCAATCAAAGGACAGAACACAAAAGTCACCCAGCTGCAGAAAATCCTTCTGATATGACCAATGAGAAATCACAGAATTTGTCTTTTTTTTTTTTTAAGGGAAGCAGTCAAGGCACACATGCCATTAGACTGTTGAATTGCATGGTATAATTGTGCACAAGTTTTTGGAGAGTTTTGCAGATACAGTACAGGAAGAAATGTAACTGATTCATGTTTTATCCATAAAGGGACTCAATCTGCATCACTGAAGAACATATGACCTCCTATTATCTTCTGGATAGAATCAAAACAGACAAAAGTCCAAAATTGTGTATTAGCATTGTCAAAGAGAACAATAAGCTGTCACTTGTGATAGAGAAACAGAAGAAACAGTTTTTTATGTCCCTGTGAAATGCTGAGGAACCAGAGACCTGAAGTTTGGAGACACTGGTGACCATAAGTCTGCAACAATACGATAATGGGCTTGTACAGAATTATAGAGGGTAAATAAGCAAGGAACTGGGTTTTTTGGTCCAGTCGGAGACCTCTAAATTTGTAGTCCAGAAGTCTTGACTCAGCTAGAAATGAACTCCCTTTGGTCTCACTTTCTCAGTCTCCAAAATAGTGGTGGGATGCAAAGCATATTTTGTGAGTAATTTTTGAGATCTTTATTAGAAAAGCACTGTATAAAAAATATAATATTTTATAAAACAGTGAAAAACCTAAAACACATAATCACAGTTGCCAAGGTAAATACTCACTTAGATTGGATAATAGAAGGAAAAGGAACTTATAGGTAAATGTTTAATGTTCTTCTTGATATCCACATGAGAATGGTGGGATATTTTTCACTAAATATGTGATCAACAAACAATCAACAAACTAAACATTGTCTTCTGAAGTAGATGCATTTCTGAAGGCAAACTAGTAGATGAACAAGGAGCTGACTGAAGAAGATTTGGAGTTTAAAACTATTTTCACCAGAAATTAGGATTTTTCACCAGCAACTACAATAAACAAAGAGAACTTTAAATATGTATTTGCACAGTAACTGTTGCACATTTCACAACACACAAAAAGACAAGGACAGATTAAAACCCACTGAATTTTCAGTACCATGGAATCCTAAATCTTGGGAACAATTCAGCTTACTGTCACAAAAGCAAACACATGAGGGAAAAGTCCTTGGATAATTTTCCTACCACAGCTAAAGAAAAATGAATGTGGGAAAGAATTTTATTAACTTTCTAAAATTTTTAATGACATGATTTTAAATTTTTTGATTAAGATATCTCTGGAGATGGCAAGGACTCTGCCAGCCCAATTTTCCCACATCGTCCACTGAGTAGTTTGCAGGTCCATCTAGCTAGTAGAAGTAAGCCAAATCCATTAAAATAATTTCATAAGAAACATTGAAAGAGGATCCAGGTGACCCATGTTCACCTTGACATCATAGTCTCTGCAGAGTTTGAAACAGACTCAAATCAAAGGGTGCCCTTATCTTACCTATGAATTTCTTGATCCAAAGTTCTCTAAAAGCCTGTGTGTTCAGACCAACAACTCTGGTTCATATCCACTTACACAGTGATCTTACTTGCTTAAGAGGATGAAAACAAAGAGCTTGCCAACATAAAATTATCAAAGCTGGTGGAAAACATTTGTTTCTAATATTATTTGTGAAGAGATTTAATCAGTCTCCCTCTATAACAAATAAAGAAAAGAAATTAGATGGACTTTTTGTGTTTAAATGGAAGTAACCAAATAGAAGTAATTAATAGAGATAATAAGGTTAACTCCTACTGCATGGAGTCTGGCTTCATAATGAGCTGACACACTAAAGTCAGAGGAATAACTTTGCATTTGCAGTTTTGAAGCTCTTAACATATGATGTGATCAATCAAAAAAGTGAATATTAGGGCAGCAGAATTGCATTTTCTCTGAGAGGTGACACACATGCTGTGTCGGGTTCCTTTAATCACACTGTGCCCTCCTGTCTAACATGAGATTGCTGGACAAGGAGATAAGAGTGAGAGGATTCTTCATAACAGTGACATTTTGTCTCAACCCACCCAGTCATCCAAGTACATTATCATCAGACCCCATGTGTATAAACATCTGAAGTGAGTGCTCACAGGATTTGGTGTCTGATTAGCATTAGCAGATGGTAAGGAACTGATGAAGTAACAAAAGCAATTTTCTCTTCCACTACTCCGCTTATCTTCCTCCTGACTTGCTTTCTTATTGTTTCATGTAGGATCTGTCCCCCCTTCCCTAAGTAATTTCTTTCCACATCCTTTTTCTTCCTTCTTCCCTGTACCAAATGGGGAATGGCTACGTAGCTGAGTTTTACTCAAGGGTGGGATGCAGGAACAAGCAGTTGGCAGCAGAGGAAAGAAAGGAAAATAAAAAGTAATCCCATAAACTGATCACTAAGTCCTTCTCAGAATCCAGAAGACAAATAAAAAGTGTCAGTTTGGAAACTTCATTATTTTAAGCTGGTCTTGTGAAGGCTTCATTCATTTTTTCACATTTGGTGTAACCAATGCTGTCAATGCAACAGCAACATCTCCCAACTCTTCTTGTCACTCAGCTTCCTAAAAGGGAGGGCAATTTGAGGGGTAAGTATGTTTTGAGTTTTGTTTTACTTTTTTTCTAAATAGCAGTGATTTCCCGTACTCACAAACAAAATCAACAGCTCCAACATACAACAGGCACAAGTCTTCACTCACACATACTGCATGGTAATGAGAAGAGGGAAGTTCAGGACAGTGACTCTGTTTGCTGGACAACAAAAGTACTAACAAACTGGACAAAGAGCACAGAAGGATTTTTAAAAAAGTGCTCTGATTCAAAGCAAATATTTTTATTTGAATTTTCAAATGAATGTACTTTTACTGCATTCCTTAACCTCTGGGCTCACTTTCCATAAACACACTAGTGAATGAACTTTATAAACAGGAATAATTGCTAAAAGCTAATTTTAGAGACAGAGTTTTCAACTGTTCTCCAAAACTAAATTCCAAACCAAATTTTAATACGAATTTTACACTTTGCAATACAATTTGTGCATACTTGGCCTAAAGACCACTACTGTTTACCCAGCTACAGCAAGTGCCATCTCTAACCTCTTCCACAACCCCTGCTCCATACCACCACTGCCACTAAAGAAAACTTTCTAACTTTCTTGAGCTTCAAGCCCTAACAGTGCAGCTCTGCCTCCCTTTTCTCTCTAGCCCAGCTCTGTGAGATTTTAATGATTTAAAGAAACTTATTGTATTTGGCATTTTTTAAAAACTGAAATGCATAAGACCAAGCCAGAGACTAAAGAAATTATTAATTAATTATTTAACCTAGCAGATCTAACAGGACTGAAGCTTCTGGCAGAGGTGAAGGGACAAAGTCAGGAATGGCCTGGGAGTGGTAATACTTAGCACAGGTCAGCAGCACTTTGTCAGACTTTGATTGCATGTTTAGAAATACAAAGTTTTTGGTGAGCTGTATAAGCTCAGTGGGGAGCACAGCTAAAACCACCAAATAAACTGCATAGTACTGTGCAAAATTAGATTTTGCCTAATGAGCTGCTTTCCAAATGCACCCCAAAAGTTATTTTTGCATGGAAACAAAAATGAAAAATACCAAACATGCTAAGAGTAAATGTGAACATAAAAGCATCAATGCCAGTGAATAAAATCTCTACTAATTAGTTGTCTAGCTCTAAAGACATGTTGCTTCAATCACCTCTCATGGATTGTAGTATCAACTGTTCTCCACTTCCAGAAGTAAATTGGTGGTGCACACACCTTACTCTCTCCAGAGACTCAAGAAGGAACAAGGTTAAAAATTAATCTGCCATACAGTATATAGGCATCAAACAATATAAAAAAAATGAAAACAACACAAGAGGTTTCCAATGAAACCACAACTGTGAGAAAAATCAGAGTTAAAGGAAGTGAAATCCCAGCTCTGCTTCTAACTTACTGTGTGGTCCTGGGCAAGCCACAAAGGGCCATATTTTGAACATCTTATTCATACTAGTAACCAGTTCCTTACAAAGCAGTTCTGCTAAGCATTGCAGTTCATGAAACTTGCACTTGAGCTATGGAAACGGACTGAACATGGGTTCATACTTATGTGAGGACAAATTTTGCCCTCTTTGCCTTGATCTACCAATTAAAAAAGCAAATAAAATGACCTACTGCCATGAAAATGGTGTTGCTGGGATTCAGTCTAATTAGTTATCATTTGCAGAGCTCTTGGAAATTGTAAAGGGAGAAGTAAGTGCTATGCAGTGGGAGCAGATGCAGTTTAAACTTATTCTCCCAGCTTTGGCTTTGCAGGCTTCTTGAGTAGCTGTAGAGCAGAGCTGTTTGTGTGTGAAAAGAGAATAAAAGGCTGTCAGAATCTTCTTTCCAGTAGGACCAAAGCCTCTAAAGAACACAGCACATGTTATTTTAACTTGTATTTCTATTTGCCTTCTGTGTTATCAAAAGGGTGGCCTCTCACAACCCGCAGACACTGTTCTACAAATTTTCTAGTGTGCTGGAGAGTCCCAGAGTAACTACACTCCACATCACCATTGTTACATAGTGTGGGTCCAACAGCAGTGTATATTACATATTATAAATCTTTTCCATACATTTGGCACTGTCATATCTTAGTCCCCTAGATTTTGCTCCACCTTTCTTGTTTCACTAATACGGTTAATGCTACCCAGCTGTTCGCAGTCAACTTTAAATACTATAACTAAATTAGCATTCCTGCTTAATCTTATTCCCTGAGTATACATTCTCTACATTACTGATGTTCTCCATGCATTTCTTGACATTCAAAAATGGCTCCACTTTTATTAGCGCAGTATTTTGTTTCAAAAAATAACAGTTATTTGAAAAAAAAAAGAAGTGATAGGCCTGGATCAAAACTCTGGATACAGGCATTCCCTGGATTCTAGATAACTTTGTATACAGTCTGGATTAGAAATATGTAAGTAAGCCCCATCACTCGTCAGATTCCCTGTGCTTTCAAACTGTGTTCTTACAGCATGCATGTCCTAGTAGTGGCAAATCAAGACTGTCCCTAATGATAAATTAGGGTGATAAGTTCAACAACAATTATTTAACACAACAATCACATGTTTAAACTCCAGAGTTAAAATTCTGTCACATAATGCTTGCACTGCAGAAATGCATTTAGGAATCTTTAATGAACCTTATTTTTCACCTATCTTGCAAAAGCTAGGGTGGAGAGACCCCCTGAGGATAGTTATTATATTTATTGCTGCAGCATAACAGGACTATGTGCCAGGGGTGCTCAGAGTGCAACCTCAGAGCTGCCCTGTGCAGTATGTGCACTGAGGCTTTCTCCCCCACAGAGACCCTCTGGGGCCCTCAGGATGTCTTGTCTCCCAGGTTCGGCCCCTCTGAGGTGGGATGTTAGCTTGGGTTGCTGGTTCAGACTTTTCAGGATTTAGTCCTAGGGAAAATACATGACTTGATAATAAGATACTATCAGAATGTTTGATTTTCTTGTAAAGTGGCAGTTTAAACAACCTCTCAGCATTTAATGTGGCCCTACCTGGATTTCTAAATATACAAAGAAAAAAAATTTTTATTATTCATCCACAACACAGTCCTTCTGTCCATGTAAATGTCTTGTTTGAGAGTGTCTCACAGACATTTACTGAACAGGATTTTTCACCTATCCTGTGCCTGACTAATGTAAACTCCTTCCCTTTCTTGTTCACTATAATTTGAACAAAACAAATTTTCTCCCCTATTCACTGTTGAATACCTCAGCCTGCGGTGAGCCTGTTTCCGACCTCCCACTGCACTCTGAGGTTCAGCGAGGTGAGTCAGACCCGGGTACTCCTGGAAAGGGCTGATCCTCTCTCTGAGAAACAATAGCTTAATGAAGGAACAGGCAGGAGAGAATTAAAAATGCATTTGCACCAGACAAACCAATCCCCAACAAACTCCTGCTGACAGACTACGCACCAGCCTCTGATTCAGCAGGACATCTAAATGGAGGCTGACTAATGATTTCACTGAGGGAGAGAGGAATCTGTGACTGGAGAGTTCACCGCGTGCTGAAATAATTTGTTCAGTCAAGTTTCAAAGGCCTCCTTTGTCATCTGCAGCACTAAAGGTCGGATTATTAATTTAATAGAGTGGTTGTGTTATGCAAGGAAGTGGAAAAAATCTGCTTCCACCTTGGCCAGAGCAGTAAAGTCCGGAGCAGATTTACAATTATTTTTGTCATTGTTAGTCTCTGCAAGAAGCAGATTTGCATCCCTGCTCCTCCTCCTCACATCGAGAAATATTATTGTCCGTCTCAGCATGATGCTTCCTTCTTTCCTTCCTCCACTTTTTGCTAGCAGAAAATCACTGATTGCAGCACACCTAGTGTTTATCTGTTGTTAATCCCAGCACAGCCCACTTTCAAACTGTCAATGGATCCAATATAAGCATCAGGAATTCATAGCACTAAACATGTACATTAGGGTTTCACATATTTAAGTCCAAGATTTGTTTGAGGGTCTTTAAGTGGGGGAAGGGCTGGATAATTATATAAGGGGAGTGGTGATGGTGGTGGTGTGTGTGTTACGCTAATTTCATAGGAGAGAGATACTTGGAAAGCAATGGAACTGAAAGAGAGCTAATGGATATTAAATTGGATATGAAATTTCCATCTGCTAACATGGCAAAAAGCCTCATGCAAATATGGGATGCATTTACAGACAATTCCAGTCACAGGCCAAAAAAAAGGAACTTTCTTTCTTTAGATGGCAAAGTACCAACAATGGCATAATACCTAGAATGCTGCAGTTAGCTTGTGACATTATTGTGTTCAAAGAACTCAGAGAAAATTAGCAGAAATGAAGAAATCCTGGAAGAGGAGGCCTATAAAAAGTGTTAAGTGAATCTGTGTGTGTGCAGGAAAAGGACATAGTCAATTCATGCATTGGCCCCAGAGCACAGCCCAGAGAGAGTCCAAAATAACGCAAGCTGCTTTAAGCTTGCATGAACCAGGCCTACCAAAACAGACACATCTCCAATCCCAAAGTGAAATTAATCCAAAGGTAGAGAGTCACCCTCCACAAAACTAAGCAGGAGTAGACCTAGATGAAAACTGGATGTTTTTCAACACAAAATATTGAGAAAATAGAGCTATTTTTTTAAGCGTTTCCAAGAAACTGTATTCCAGCCTCCTTGTATAGAAGAGGAATCCAGAGATTTGCTCTGAAGATAGAGTGCTGAATTTATTGACCACAAACATTTGATGTGTGCAACTTTAAATACAATTTTCCAAAATAAAAAGAAGTGCCTGAAAATCCCAGGAAAATAATCTATTGTTTTCTCTTTTATCACTTTTAAACACAACCCATACCTCAATTTCTTTCTGTGCTTGCCCTACCACAATACCATGTCCCTGCATTTTTTTTCTATTCCTTTTATAGCCATTCGTCCCTCCTAATGAAATGGGTAATTAACAAGTACATACTGCTCTACTGCAGAGAGTCCAAGTAGTCAACTCTACTTTGTCATGTATCCTGTCCTCACTTGACCTAAAGGTTTAATTGATGTAGATATTTAATATAAAACAGTACTAGCATTATATAAGTGGTAATTAGTCATATGTTTGAAGGAAGAACTATATGCCCTGGCCTCATGTGGTTAGTTGTTCCTCTGGCAATGCTTAGTGGCCCAGGACTATTTGCTTTATTGTGTATCTTCTGCCCCTCTGTACTCAGCATCGGAAATACCGCACCTTGAATACTGTGTTCAGTTCTGCGCCCCTCACAACAAGAAGGATGTTGAGGCTCTGGAGCGAGTCCAGAGAAGAGGAACAAAGCTGGTGAAGGGGCTGGAGAACAAGTCTCACAAGGAGTGGCTGGGGGAACTGGGGTTGTTTAGCCTGGGGAAGAGAAGGCTGAGAGGAGACCTTACTGGTCTCTATAACTACCTGAAAGGAGGTTGTAGAGAGGAGGGACCTGGACTCTTCTCCCAAGTGACAGGGGACAATGGCCTCAAGCTGCATGAGGGGACGTTCAGACTAGATATCAGAAAGAAATTTTTCACAGAAAGGGTCACTGGGCACTGGAACACGCTGCTCAGGGAGGTTGTTGAGTTGCCATCCCTGGATGTATTTAAAAGACAGGTGGACAAGGTACTCAGGGAAGTGGTTTAGTGCCAGATAGGAATGGTTGGATTGGATGATCCAAGAGGTCATTTCCAACCTGGTGGTTCTATGATTCTATGATATACCAACTTAGGAAATCTCAGAAACATGACATAAATGCATTTCTGCTATTATTTTCTACTTAAGTAAAGACTCGTAAGAAACAGGAAAACACAGTGCCAAACATGCTTTAGAGACAAGGACATCCAACTTCAAACTATTTTTGTAGCTAGCATTTCAATCCAAAACTGAAGGTTATGACGTGCATTCTGACAGAACTTACACCTGACCTACTAATTATGAAAGTTATCACAGGATATGGTGCTCAGTAATAGGAAATAATAAATAACCATATCAACAAAAAACTGTTTCCTCTACTGCTAATTGCACAAGAGAAATTCTTTCCGGTAAAAGGAAATGGTTTATTCAAAGAGCATTAACATTTCTGACCTAATTGACGAAATGACTAAATGAGTGAGATCAGGAAATGAAGTCCCTGTCACTTGGAGGGACAGGGAAACAGGCTGTAGAGTTGCTTCTGAGGTGGAGTTCTCACCATATGGGTGACCAAACCTAATAAGCAGGATTTCCTCAGACACTTGGCAGAGGTCGGGAGTAACCTGAGGAAATGCTGAATGGGTTCAAACATCTAAATATGGAGAGGAAAAATATATTAAAATAACTTTGTGAATAACGATCATCATAGAATTAGCATGCAGGATCTTTAAGAACCCTGAGAAGAATTTTGAGGAGATAATTTAAAAAAAGAAGACTCTCTGGATCAAAATTAGCTCTAGATAAAAACATATACAGTTGTCAGTGTAGCAAAGAACAGAAACTGGTGTAACTTTTTCTGCTCCAAAAAAACTTCCAGAGGCTTGGAGTAGCTGAGCTGTCAAATTCCCCAGGGCTGTAGAGTGTGGAAGGAAATGGCCAAGAAGACCTGCCAAGGAATGAATCCATCACTATTGCCCATTCCCCATACTCCCTGTTCTCACATCACAAGTCATTGGAGAATGGCTTGCTGTACATTTTATTTCAGCCAGTTCCCATGTGAGTGGATACAATGATCTGGTTTTCCAGTGATGCTTCCAGGTTTTTGAGGAGTTGTACTGAAATCAGGATATCGTCCTGCAGAGTTTGGGAAGGAGGCTGGAAGGAAGAGAATAAAGGGTAAACTCCTGCCAACCAAAAACATGGGCCCCCAACTCATTATTTCTTATGTTCCTTCCTTCATAGTTCATCCAGTCTATCATCCCACTGTGTCATCCTGTGACACGTGTTTCACATCCCATCCCTTGCAGCTCTAAACTTTTTTTCACCCTCCTTCAATTTCTTTCTGCCCCATCTTTCTTCCAGCAAATAGCCACTCCACATGAGCTGAGAAAATGTGCTCACACTGTGTGTCCTTAGAAAGGCTTCCAGAGTTGGCTTCCAAACTCTGATTGCTCTCCCAGCTCAGAACTGATGTTGAAAAACATGCATAAATACACAGCCTGTGTCTGTTCCCTTGTTCTGTTCTTCATCCTGGTGTGAATTAAGGGAAGTTCTACTAGCATGAGCTACGTTACACTGGTAGAAAAATTACATGGCTGAGTGGAGAATCGGGACTGTCCATTTTCTTCTTTCCAAACAAAATGATGTAATTTGTTTTCCTCCTTAAAATGGAATGGTCTTTCAAAGGTTTTTTTTATTTCCACTGGATATCACATAGGTCTTCCATTAATAAGAACAATACTTACAAGAAGAGAGTAATTAAAGCACATGGTCTCCTGAGGTTTTTTAATTATTGCTCTCAAAATTCACTGTTGAGAGAAACGTGAATAGCAAGAAAATAACTCAAAATATGACTTCACAAGGATTGTTTCAAGTTGTTGCTCAGAAGATACTGCACCATGTGGAAAATTTAACTTGAGTAGCTGACAATTCTGTTTAGTTTATACAAGGGTAGGTAAGATCTGATAAAGCATGGGATTGTTTTGGCACAATATACAGCTTTTCCAGACCCATTGCATTATGCCTATCATTTAATTAGTTCATCTAACAGCACAAAGTGGAACACCGTGGCCCTTCTTATCCCTGTTAATCAATTTTAAGTAAATAATAACTCTTCAGGGAATAGTGATTCATATGCTGCAACCAAAGATACAGTCAAACTGTGAACTGGTCTTCCCACAATGATAGGTAAAGTCAGGGAGCAAAGATAAGGAAGGATTTTGTCAGAATATTATCATCACTTTACTTCTTAATTGCCTATCAAAGTTTTTGAAAGCAGCAGGACAGCATTGAAGAACACAGTCCTTTCTGTTTTCTTTCAAGACAGTTTCTAAACAGCTGTTCTGTTTCTCTCCCATCGTCACCTATTTAATTTTGAGATAAGGGATCCTTAGGAATCATTTCCTCTGTGAGCAGCTAGGAAAGGTTATATATCTCTAAAATGTTCCCTGTCATTTCCTTTTTAAAATGTCAGACCATTTTTTGTTTCCTGAGGTATTGTTATAGCCTTGATCATGCAGAACAAAAGCTGAATAAGATGCTGAGGAGGCTTGCAGTTCAGATGTTTACTTTTCTGCTTTTCCTTCTGTTTTCCTTTCCCATGACCCGCTTGAGACTGATATGCTCCTGCATGACCACAGCCTGTGATAGGTAGGATAATTTTTTTGATGATCTGCCCCTGGTAGAATTTTGGAAAGAAGGGCAGTCAGTTATCAATCCCTCTCTTGTGATTTTTAAGCTCTTCTCTAAGATACGGAACTGAGGTATATCTCTAACTCACTCATTAAGCTGGCAGTAATGGAGCTAACTCTCATGGACACAAAAGTATTATCCATGAATGGTTGTCCATGTCCATGAAGGACAAAGTGATAAAGAATCAACAAGCTGCCTTGGATTGAGCTATTGTGCACTGAGTGACAAGGTAGAGAGATTCTTGCTCAGGTCCTCAGGTTGGAACAACAGTGCTTACATAGGCTATTTCCAGGGCTGGTGACCCATATGGCTATCTGACTAAGATTTTGCTGCTATGGTGTTTTACAGTAATGCTTTTTCCTGTTGTGGTAAAAAGCCAAGATTTCACTCCACAAAATGTTTAACTTAGTTATGCAAACTGCTGAGAAACTAGAGTCAGTTTTTTCTCATAAAGATCTATGATGTGTACAAGATGGGTACTTTGCAATGGGCAGGTCAGGAAGCTCTTGTTTATATGCTAGACAGATACATTCAAAGTTTAATTTCTCAATCCATTTAAGGGAAACATATCATGTTTCAAGGAGTGGTGACTGTATGCTTTTTTCCTTTTATTCATCAGATCCCATAAGTAAAGACTGTGCTGGAACAGACCTGGCTATGGATTTCAAATCGTTTTGATTTGCTCTCTCACATTTTGCTGAGGCTGGGGGAAAGATTGGCATGGTATTTGAATGCCTTCACAATGAGTAGGTCCAATACATTGAGAAGTTTAACACGTTTGGATGCTTTTATTCCATCATTTCCCTAAGTACTTAGATCATGGTGCCTATTGTTAGTTTTTGTAAAGATTATGTCTACCATGTCTGTTCAGAAGTACTAAGCAGTCAAATGACCATCTGGTGTAAATCAACAGTACCCCACTGATGTCCACAAAGTGAGTGGAGCTGTGCCAGTTTAGAGGATCTATGTGGGCTCAGGGTTTGTGCTGGACTGTATAAAGACTTTTGAGGTGTTTGCAGTTGACATGAATACATTTATCTCCAACACCTCAGTCAGAGAGCCCTTATAATCTCTAGTAGCTGATCTTGAATGCTTTACTTCCTGAGAAACTGATGTAGGGTAAGAATGTGTCTTTCACAGGTCTGCAAAACATATGTAAACTCTTTTGGCAGAGAACCAATTCTTTGTGAGTAACTAATGCTGAATGAAAATCTCCATAAGACAAATTCTTCTCCTATGGAAGTTTACTGCAGATGCACATATTCGCTTTCCTATCTCTTTACTTGCCATGATACACATAGACCAGTCCTATAAAATTATTTATTTTATTTGGTTTTAAATTCTCAACTATTTAAAAAAAAATCATGTTCCTATTTTATCTATTTTAAGCATTTGTTAGGCCTATATAGAACTTGAAAAATTTATGGTTCTATTCAGTGTAGGACAGATGGGAAAAAAAACCACAGAAGAACCAAAATTTTGCTTTTATTAAGTGGAAGAATTTTTTTCTGATACACTGTAGATTTCTGATAGTCCTTAGGAACATATGTTTATCATGACTTAATATGGAAATGCACAGCAAAAGCGAGAGACCTAGGACTCTACAACAGGACCTCATATTGGGCATTCTCTGAGCCTCCACAAGAAAATGAGGGAGTTTCCCCTACAGCATAACAAAACTCCATGTGACAAATAATTTGTTCACACTTCAGTATGAAAATGAACCTACTCTATGTTAAGTACTATAAGTCAGGAGAGTGAAAGATTATATTCCTATAAATTCATATACACATAGACAGGCACACAGGCTGGCTGCATTACAGAATTCATTACAGAATTCTTTGTGTTTCTTTAATTAACTTTTATGTAAACAAAATAGAGAGTGCTTACCCAGTGCTTTACTGCTTGACACCGTCTCTATGTTCAAAGAAATATTTTTAGCACCTTTGGAACAACTTTTCTTTATGTGTTTGTATCTCTTCACATGCAGTCCTCTTCTATCTTTTGTGCTTGAATTAAAAAAAATCAATACGTTCATAGAGACATACAACGTTTTACTTCCAAAAGATGTAAGAAATAGTGTAGTGTCAGAGTAGGAGCTTGAAAATTAAAAAAATAATGCCTTTTAAAAGTTTTTTTAGCTTATCGTGATCTTTGAAACTTGCTAGGTGGTGAATTCATTTAAAAGACAGCAAAATTTAAGCTCAAGGTCTCAAAACTATTTAGCACTATAGAAGCCTCCCATTCCAGGAGGAAATGCATCACTAACTGAATGTGTACATCAAATACCAAAGCTAACTATGCCATATTAATGGTAAGTGCTTGAATATTGAGTAGTTAACATTAAAACCTTGAGTCAATGAAAACATTTTTTTTACAGATTCTGCATTTTTTCCAGACTTTGTTTATGGCAATCAGGTTATGCAATATGTAATTCACATCAGAATTTCCACTGTACACAACCAGTAACATGTGATGGAAATTAAGGGTGGGGAAACCCATTCAGATACAGGATGAACAAACTCGAACCTGAAACAAGAATTTACTCCAAGGTGCTCAAAATGTGCTCTCAGATTTGGAATGTTTATTCTTTCATTTTCAATCACTTTTTTATTCCTTCATTCTGAACAGGCCAGCAAGTACAAGTGAATAAACATTGCAATACATGCTTTATTAAAATACTCTTTCTACTTGTCTTTTTTCATGAACAATAACATTGGTTCTGCCAGCAGTGCCAGTCTCAGTCCAGCATTGATTTCTTCTCCCATTTAGCATTTTCTATTCCATTATCCCAAAGTCCACACATTCAGACTCCAAACTGTTAATTTACATCATCTTGAGATGCATCCATTTAGGAACTACACACATGCTTTTGCTTTTTTGCAAAATTATGAACACTAAGTAAAAGTTAAAAGAAAAAGGAGAACAAAAAGGCTAGAAAGAATATAGGGTATAAATAGACCAAACCCTTTCACACCTTCCCTTTACCCCAGAAATCAATTAATGGGGGGAAAGCAGGTATCTCCTGGACCATATCTAGTTTAAGATTCTGCACACAAACTCTTGCTTCCTTTTGCCCTAATACTAGGAATTTTACTAAATGTAAAAGGTACTTAGACACATGAATTGATCATTCAGTTCTTAAATAATTTCTTTTCAGAGTTCTGAGGTAGTGGTCATGGACTTGAAGGAACAGCATGGGAATATTCAGCATGAAAAGAAAATCTATGGAGAACAGCACAGCTCAGGCTACTGGTACCCCTTGCAGTTGCAGTGGATGACAGACAACTGCATGGACACCATCTCATTTATCTTTAAATGTGCAGAACTGCACAGGCAGTAGGTTTTTTTCCTTTCAGGAAGAACTCTTTTCATCTGATTCCAGCTCTGTTGATCTGTGGGCCCCAAATGGATAGTGCAGAAATTATACCACATGTGGACAGATGAAACAGGTTAATCTGCTTCAAAGTAGACAACTTATAGTTAGTAAAGTTTGGTTAGGTAGTCACATGGGGAAGAACTGTAGAGTCAGGATGGAGCTTGAATACATTATCTGGGAAATATAAGTTTCTTTGTAGAAAATCAAAAGCATCCTTCCTATTCCAAGCAGCCAGCACACACCCCTACAACTGCAGAGCAGTCATGAATTCAGGTTCCTGTGACGTAAGGCATCACTCAGGGTTAGAGCTCTGTGAAAAACTCCACAAACCTGGCAAGAAAAGTGCCCAACATAGAACATTTTTTCCATTCATTAAGACATTTTTAAACCTTATCTCAGTATTTCCAAAGAAATTTAAGGCATTTTTAATTTACTGTCTAAGGGGGGAAATTCTTTTCTGAAAAGAACTAACATTAAACCAAGGAACAATATAAAGACAGGTAGGAACAGTAGGTAGGAACTGGCTTATCATTTCAGAAGAAATTCTGCTGTTTTGAAAGTAAAAAGGCCTCAAAACTCCCATTAAAACAAATTTTAAAGTTGTTTCAATTCAGTTGTGGCATTCTATCTAGTAAAAAGAAAAAATATATTAGTTAAAAGTTGATCACTTTAAACTTTTAGGGTTATAATACAAAAGAAAACAGTCAACTTTTGCATCAACACATGTATTGCACATTATTGAAAGGCTTTGTTTTTTTCTTTTTTTTTTGGTGTTGTTTTTTTTAAAACAGATATTCATTAAAATTCACGTCTTAACTTATTTAGCTTTAAGGTAAAATTACATTCCTCTTTCATTTTGTTAAAAAGTCTTATCAATATTAATTTCCAAGACCTGTGCCTGTTTTTTCCTTGAGCAAAAAGTTGATGTATTCAGTCCTGCTGGGGTTAGTTTCTGCATATCTTGAATAAAACCAGTACTTTGTTTTATTTTATGTGCTGGATAGGATACTAATTTTAATTTTAGTTTAGTTTAGGCAGAGCTGAGTAGCATATTAGCATTATTTCATTCTTGGTCTTCTCTCACAATTGAAAAGTGTGGTTTTTAATTATCATCGGTTACAACATCTAGTCTATCATTTTGCTCATTTTCTCACTATGTTGTTGTGAGAAACAAATCTACCATTTTCACCACCTAAGTAAATTTATAAGCCTGTTTTTAGAAGTTAGAACACAATGCATTTACATTAGCATTGTCATGAATGTAAGTGCCTCTTTACATCATTACAACAGAATATGATACAGAATCCTGTGCTTCAATTCTATGGTCAATAAATATATAATCATTTCTACATTACTTATTCTACTTTCTAATTAGGTATTTTCACTATTTTATGCTTGTACAGAACCATTAACTTGCATTTAACTAATACCTGTCTTCCAGAATGGCATGGAAAATCCACTTCTCTATAAGTTGTTTAGAAAGTTATCATCTTGGCTGTTAAATATGCACTCTCAGGGACAATCACGTTATTCATGCTTATTCAGAAAACTCATTTCTCTTCTTACATATGGTGTGTTTTCTTGCCAGAAAATGTCACATGAGCCAAATTCATTACGGTGCTTGGTTGATCACTCTAAAAGGTAGAGTGATTTTTGGATGGCAGTGGTCTTTTCAGAACTGATTTTTTTTTATACTTTGTTTTCAGGTGGCTGATATAAATTGAGGTTTGTGCATTCTGATAAAACTGTGGTTTCAGGTATAATATATGAAAAGAAATATTTCAGAAATATATGAAAAGAAAACAAGATAAATGCTGCTTCTTTGAAAAGAGGGGGGACTGAATGATATTTCATAATTTATTTTTTGAGAACAGTTGGTTTAGATTTCAAAATAACTTTCATTTCAAAGGGACAGTATCAAAAATACATGAAAAAATTAAAATCCTAAATAAGGCACAATAAATTATTTCACTGCTTAGGTATTGGATTTCAAAGGGAGAAGAGAGTATGCACAAGGATATTAGAGTGGACTATATTGTATCCTTGGGAATTGCTGTCAGATATTGATGAAAACAGAGAGACTGTTGGAGATCAGATAAAAGAAAGAAAAGATTACATTTGGAAGAACAATGTGAAAAGTGTGGCCAACAGAGATTTCAAATGTAAGCTAATAGCAATCCACCAAAGAAAAAGCTGGAGGAAGTCCCACATATTCAATTGCATTTATAGTCAGTGAGCACATGTAAAAATTTATGGTCCATTTTTCCTTGTGCTGAAATTCACAAAAAGTACACCGTTCAGCAGACTTAACTATGACACACAGTCACAGGGCATTAACAAGCATCAAAAAGACACAAAAATGATGAGCACAGGTTTTAGCCATTTTGTCATGACTTGTGCTTATCATAAAATGAAAACAACTTTAGTACTTTCTAGAATTTGAATTACAAAATGCAAGAGACTTCATGATTATCATGACTTTATGTATTATACATGCACTCAAGAAAACCATCTTCCAGATGCTATTTCTGTGAGTGTCATGGTATATGGGTATAGGACACAGAAAGTCTCAGTTTGAAATTTTTATCCAGAATATGAAATTAAAAGCCAAGGTAAGGTCTTGTTAACATATTGCTTTTTCTGGAGTGACCCTTCCTTTCCAGAAATATTGTAAACCATCTCTCTGAACCATGAATTTCTGCTAATATAACTGTTGTGATCAGTGAAGATTTTTAAGAACTGGCAAATTAATATTTCCTAGGCCTACAAAAATCTATTTCCATAATTTTTAAGTTAGCATAAAAATTTGGTTCTTGGTTCTATTGCTTTTCATTTGAATCTGGAGCTTTGTTCTCCATCATATTACAGTAGAAATGTAAAAAGAGGATAAAGGTATCTCCTTAAACAAATCTTCACAGTCCTGTTGTTTTGCCCAGAGCAAGAGGGATATTTCATTCATACATGCTTGCAAACCCTCAATGAAGCTGAGTAAATCCCCAAGGTAACACAAGACAAAATAAAGATTTGACACCTAAGAGGAAATTCTTTGCCTTGCCATGCCTGCTGCATTTCAATTTGGAAATGTGTAACATCACCCAGAAGATACAGTATTGATGATGTCTGCCACATGAACTTTGCCACACTTTTATTATAAATACACAGATATAGCCCTAATTAGAGTAAAGCATTTCTCCAGCTATGTTCCTTACTCCTGCTTGAAGTGAAACACTGGTTATTACATGTACCACATAACACCTCAGATCCACACATACATCCTGACTTCTTACCAACTGCATTTTTACTCTATGAAAAAGAAATCTTGGAAGAAATATTAACTTCAGGTAATCTGTTAGTCAGCAATAAACACAAAGTTCAAACCAAGACACATTTGCTCACTTTTTCCAAAAACACCCACCACCAACTAACTATCTTCTGATTTTCATATCTTTGCCCATTTTTAAGAAAAATAAACATAGAGGATGAAATCACTTCTCTATTTTTTATTCTATCTTTAGCTATGTTCTTTCAACAGAGATAACACTGAAGCAGGTGCCTTCTGGCTTGATATTCTTTTCTGAAGTGTTCTAAGAAGGATAGATGGTGTTAGGAAAAAGGTTAGATAGTTTTGTTTTGATATCATACCTAGGGAAAAAAAGAAGTTGTATAAATCAGTAAAGAAGTTACTTATTTGTTTCTTTATCAAAATTAAATTGCATTAAGTTGAAGACACCATACTTTATCTTGTCTTATAAAAGGTTGTGCTGATCTCTCCGTGCTTAAATTATCATAAAACATCAAGTGATCTTTGCTTTTACTGTGGCAGGTCCCCTCAAAAAAGTCAGTCCTGCACATTTTCAAGTTGTTGTTTACCTGTCTTGTGTATCAGAGTCTTAAAAAATTGTTTAGTCGCCTAAACAACATCATGCTGTTGCCATTCCAGGATGCAGTTGGGACAACTGCACCAGAGTTAAATAAGATTGGGTAAATTGTTGATTACTAACATATGGCAACCACATAAATATTGTCTTGGGGGATTACTCTGATGAACAAAACAATCAATTGAGCATTTGGAGAAAAAGAGAGGTGTCATAAATGTAACCCATAGGAATTGCAGATAAGAAGAGTTGTACTAGGAGTACACATAATGGCTGCATTTTCCTAGTACTAAGAGTACCACTTGTTCTGGAGAGCTGTTCACTGCAGCTGAGGACATTACAGGGATTTGGATTTTAGAGAAAAAGCATCATTTCTGATAGCTCTACATGCTGCCCTCTAAGCTGAACAGGAGGGCTTTGATTATCAGCAGCTGAATGAAATAAATCTGTGCTAAGAGACACTGTCATGATCCAAATGGAAAATCCCAACTCATAGCCACAGGCATAGGCTATAGAAAGTAGCTTATAGGTTAGAGAGAGGATGAACTTGCAGAAAACAGTAGGCACTATGAAATTACTATTCAGGGAACTTTAGCTAGACTTGGAGTAACTTGTAAATCACTGATTTATTAAAGCTTATTTTATTTACCAAGTTTGGTCGCCTCTCAAATTTCAGCCTCACATGAAGTATCTCAAATCCAACATTTAAATGCAATTAAAGTTATGAAACAAATACACCACACCAATGCCAACAGGTTATACAGGAAGGCATAATGTTTCCTGGTTTAAGACTCTGATATTTTTTTGTTTTGCACTGTGTTTATAAAGTTACTTTGCTATCTTTTAAAATTTAATTTCCTATTTTGTTTATGTGACAGTAGAAAGAGAAAAAAATACATCTGTTATTGAAGCTTATTAAAGACCTAGATTTCGCCATAGAGGTTGTTGATGTGATCATTTACCGATTTCACCTGGGCTGCATGCACATAACTAAAAACAGAATTCGACAATCTGTCGCTTACAGTGAGAATATGTAGACATACCAAATGTAATAAACGTTCCCACCTGGAAATGAGAACTGTACTTTTCTCACAGGGGCACCACATAGATTGGGAAGCTTGTCTTTAGTTCAGAGCTGGGTGGCCTGATTCCTTCTGTTTTAGGTTTTAGACCAAAATGAATGCATATATACGGGTCGTAAGTGCTGAGAAATCTTGGCTTATAGTGGAAAAGATTACAACAAGCCCAGTGTTAGTGGTATAGGAAGAGCTGACAGCCTCATGTACTCCCACTGAGTGGTTGGAGGGCCTTTGCTATGAAAAAAAGACTTTCAGCAGGCAGTTTTGGCAGCAAAGCAGAGAAGATGAGTAGATGACTGCAGGCCTGAGACATTATGGAAATGGACAAATTCGATGGCCATTGGAATGTGAAACTTTAGTGTGTTTGTGTAATTTTGCAAATGTGATTTTGCTTACAGCTATGCTGCTTTATTCAGCTTTTAAGAATTCAAGAGGGAATTCTGCTTCTTTTTCCTCTTATCAGTGGTATTACCAGTTCATGATCTTAATTGCCATGTTAAGGCTTTCCAGGGAAAATGCAAAATGTCTTTTCCTCAACAGTACATCCAAGCTACTAATAGATGAAAGTGTAAAACTCCTGGTTTACTTTGCCCCTGGCCAGTGAGTTCACTTTGCCACCCCGTACTGTAAGTGACCTTACAGACTCCACTTGGAGGAAGCAGTAGCAATGTGGTTTCAGCTAAGAGTTGGAGGGGCTGGAAGGTGTGACAAGGAAGAGTAGCAAGAAAAAAACATTACAAGCACTGGTAGTCCACATTTGGTGAATATTGGCTTGCTAAAAGCTCAGGTTTATGCACACTTAGATAACCTGTTAGAAGTCTCCACTGCAAGCAATATGGATGGTTTAAGATCATGAACTGATTTATTCTGTCAAAACAAGGAATTCTAAGTATCTTCTGAAAGGCAGAGGCTGTTGGAAATAAAAGTCAGTGACTCTCCTAATACAGAGGGAAGCTTTAGGTCTGCTCCTGACACCCAAAAAGAAAATAGAGCTTGGATATTATATTACACTTCTATCATCAATCACCTTTAACTAGAAAGGCTTTCATCTACCCTCAATATCATGGATCACAGATAGCAAGTCTCTTGGCATTGGATTTGAAAATTTGAGCATTTCAGGGTCTAGAAAGTCATCTTGTGCCTCAAGATCATAATGTCTAGGAATAAACCAGTCCAGGACGGCAATGAAGTAGCAGTTGCAGTTTGTGCCACTCAGTAGTTCAGGTACAGCAGTTTCTGCCCCTTGGCAGAGCACCTCTTTGTTTGTACTCAGCCTTGCTCTCAAGAGAATAGAGCTTCTTGCATGGCAAAGGGAGAGGCTGCACTATCTTTCCCCATGTTCTGAGGACATTATGCAAGAATAATATATGCTCTCACACAACAATTCAGTGTGATTCCACATTATCCTCTGTTGAGTCAGTTGCACACTTTGGCCCCTCGCTCTGAATTGTGGAGATCACCAATGAAAACACAAGTTGTTGTGGAGGTCATTTGATTAGATTTTTTTTTACACACTAGGAGTAGTTTCTCAGAATTATTAAATTAAATTAAATAACATATTAACTTTTCTGCCAGTATCTAAGCTTGAGGGCTAGTCGGTCATTAACTGTGACAGTGGTAAATCCAGCATAAATACAAAATACCATTAACTTTAAGTAATTTACATAATAATTACATTACCCAGATGAGTATTTTTTTTCCAAAAGGAGGTTTCATTTCTGACTTTTTATTGTTTGCAGTGAATTGGGAAGCTCAGTCTGCACGCAATAATATTGGAAGAGCAAAGCATTATTTAAAAGACAGTAGTGTCAAAAGACTGTTCCATAAAAACACATGCACTAAAAACTTCAGCATTAATTGAACCATGCTTGTGTTTTGGCAGTGCTGGAAACCTGGCTCAGTCATAGCTCTGGTGATTCATTAGTGCTAATTAATGCTTTTTCCAGGCTAGTAACAAACTAAAGAGAGACTGTTTTTCTCTACTGATCATTCCACAGTTACAGTAATGGTTTGATTTATGGATCAGCCACTTAATGCCATGTCTCATTCATTTCTCTACAAGTTTCAAAAGGACTGAGGGTGCTTATGTAAAAGTTTAAGACAAGCAAACAAATAGCAGTGTTTTCTATGAGTACTGCTAAGCAACAACAGTGGGTTTTCCAGGGCCTCCTATCCAACCTGCTCTACCTCTTCTTCCCCAAAACACAAACAACAGCTGTCCTCCTGGTAGGACCTTCATGCTCCCTTCCCTCTCCCCAAAAGGTTTGGCTGGGCTGGCAGCCGCTCGTGCCATGGCAGGCAAAGGGCTACCAGCCACTGGTTGCCCAGCCAGACTCCTGGCAGGGACCTGCCTGTCCCCTCAATGGGGCCACCAACATCATTCGTTCATTGCAGCGCTGCTGCCAATTTTCCCAAAACCCCCTCACAGCTTCATACAGGCAGTTCAACCCGAGGACACAACTGTACCTTCAGACCTACACTGCAGACCTGAACTTCAATATTATTCTGCTCTGAGATCTACAGGGTAGATTTCGACTCCAATATTTTGTCTCTCTACAGGCATAAAATCATGTGTGCCAGCAATAGCATAAAAAGTGTAAATGCTGCAAAAATATGTTACTATTTCCTTTCACTCTGCTGCCCAGTTCAGAAATTTGGCTGGAGGCATTCACTGCAGTTTGGAATTTTCTTTTAACATCATTTTTCTGTAATTGTTTTCTTTTACATTTTTGAAACATTTTTAGGGCTTAGGAAATGTCTTAAGGGGGAGACTGGAAACAGAAGCACTTTACTTATCCATAGATCAAGAATAGGATGAGCAGTGCCCTTTGCTGTCAATGAATTTCAACCTTTAGATGAAGTGATCTCCTCAGTGGCCAAGAAAATATTTCAAGCTTCATGCACATTCAGTTCTTGGCCACTTTTGGCTAAGCAGTGACAATTCAAATGTTGTGGTTCACTTTCCATTAAGTACACGGCTGACATCACCAATGCATTTCCCATATGACAGCAAAAAGTTTCCAGATGGAAACAACGTTCCAAGCACTGTTAATGGGATATGAACTGTAGTAGTGACACTCTCTGTGCATCTGAGTCAGAGAAAATTGTTATTGTAAAATAACAACAAAAATAATAAATAGCATTATTAATAATAATTATTGTTAATAATAATCATAACAACCATATTAAAATACTGCATGTATATGAGAGGGAAGGAGGAAAGATACATTATATAGAGTCTGCTCATGCACAACCAGTATAGGATCAGATAGATATATTTTTACAGAAATAATAAATCATCGTGTCCTTGTAATAAAGGTAGGGTAAGTTAAAACTTAGAAACCCATTTGTGTTTTCTGTCCTGAAGATATTTTATTGATGAAAATAACATCTCCTAATACATTATATGCACATGTGTAATAATAATATATTTCTCTTTCAAAACCCAAATTAGTATCAGTGGCAGCTATAAGGCATTTGAATTAGATATAGCTTAAAATCCACCCAGGGAGAACAAACAGAAAGAATTAGACATCTATGTGCAATTACGGGGTAGCAGCCTCATTGGGGCTGCAGAGATGTGGTGGGATAGTTCATAGTACTGGAGTGCTGAAATTTACTGATACAGGTTCTTCAAGAAAGACAGTGTTATTATTATTGTTTTACAATGTGATGCCCATCTTCAAGAAGGGCTGAAACGAGGATATGGTAAACTACAGGCCTGTCAATCTGACCTTAGTACTGGGAAAGAATATGGAGCAATTAATTCTGAATGAGCTCACCAGGCATACGCAGGACAACAAGGGGATCAGGCTGAGCCAGCACAGATTCATGAAAGGCTGGTACAGCTTAACCAACTTGATCTCCTTCTCTGACAAGGTGACCTGTCTAAGTGAATGAGGGAAAGGCTGTGGATGTTGTGTACCTGGACTTTAGGAAAGCTTTTAACACTGTCTCCAGTAGCATTCTCCTGCAGAAGCTGGTGGCTCATGGGTTGGAGAGGCGTACTCTTCAGTGCATTAAAAAAAAAATGGTTTGACATCCTGGCCCAGAGCATTGTGGTGAAGGGAGTTAAATCCCGTTGGTGACCACTCACAAGGGCTGCTACCCAGGGCTCAGTGTTGGGGCCAGTCTCTTTTAATATCTTTATTAGTGATCTGGATGAGGGTATTGAGCATTCCACCAGCAAGTTTGCAGCTGACACCTGACTGGGTGGGAGAGTTGATCTGATCCAGCATAGTAGAAGGGAATTTATTGTCCCTCTGTACGCAGCACTGGTGAGGCTGCACCTTGAATGCTGTATAAGAAGGGTATTGAGATGCTAGTGCATGTCCAGAGAAGGGCAGCAAAGCAGGTGAAGGATCTGGAGCACAAGTCTTATACGGAGCAGCTGAGGGAACTTGGGCTGTTTAATCTGTAGAAGAGGAGGCTAAGGGGAGATCTTGTCACTTTCTACAGCTACCTGAGAAGAAGTTGTGGTGAGGTGGATGCTGGTCTCTTCTCCCAAGTAACGAGCAATAGGATGAGAGGAAATGGCCTCAAGTTGCATCAAGGGAGGTTTAGATTGGATATTAAGAAAAAATCCTTTACTGAATGAGTGGTCAAGTATTGGAATGGGCTGCCCAGGGAAGTGGTGGAATCATCATCTCTAGAGGTGTTCAAAAAACCTGTAGATGTGACACTTTAAGACATGATTTAGTAGCCATGGGGGTGTTAGGCTGACAGTTGGACTTGATGATCTTAGAAGTCTTTTCCAACTTTAACAATTCTATGATTCTATGACAGGCAGAATGGAGAAGAGGGGATGACACCCTGTCAGAAAAGCAGGAAATCATGGAGGTCTGCCTAGTGAGGGATGGCAAGCCAGCTGAAACTTTATGGGCCAGGATTAGAATGCAGACAAATGTGGGCAACATTGTGGTGTGTGCCTGCTAAAAGACTGCCTCACCATGAAAATGTAGATGTGGCCTTCCTCAGGCCTTACATTTTCTGGCCCTGGTACTCATGGAGACTTCAAGCATTCACGTATATGTTGGAGGAACACCACAGCGGGGCACAGGTGATCCCAGAGGTTTCTGGAATGCACTGATGACAACTTGCTGGCATAGGTAATCAAGGAGCAAATGCAGGGAAGTGGTCTACTGGGCCTCAGACTTACAAATGAGATGCATTTGTCAGGTGTGTAAAGATCAGGGGCCACCTTGGCTGCAGTGACCTTGATGTGGTGGAACTAAGGATCTTGGGAGGACAGGGAAAAAGCAAAATCAGGACCATAAACCTGGACATCAGAAGAGCAGACTTTGTCTTGTTCAGAGGCATATCTGGAACATCCCTATAGATGTTTCTCCAACCTTGGAGAAAAAGGAGGTACAGGAGACCTTGTTGATATTCAAAGATCACCTCCTCCAAAGTCAAGATGAGTGCAAAGCAATGTGCAAGAAATCAAGCACAGGTGTTAGGAGGGCTGCATGGATGAACAAGGGGCTCCTGGAAAAATGCAAATACACCAAAAAAAAAGTGCACAGGAAGTGGGAACATGGGCAGGTGATCTCGGAGTAGTACAGAGAGGACTGACAGATGCAAAAGGATCAGGGCAGGAACACTTAAGCAAGCTGAACATCCATGGGACCTGAGAGGATCCACCCATGAGTGCTGAGGGAGCTTATTGGTGTCACTAAGAAGGCACAGTTCACAATCCTTGAAAGGTAATGGTGATTTGTGGAGGTTACTGAGGACTGTGAGAAAGCAAATATCCCTCCTGTCTTCACAAAGGACAAGAAGGAAGACCTGGGAAACTACAGGCTGTTCAGCCTCACCTTGAGCCCCAAGAAGGTAATTGAGCTAATCTTCCTGGAAAACATTTCCAAACATACAAAGGGCAAGATGATTTGAAGTAGCCAGCATGGATATATGAATAAGAAATCACACACAGTCATCAGTGGGCAAGGGGAGAGCAGATGAGATTCTCAGTCTTCACTTTGGCAAGGTTTTTAACACCATGTTCATCACTGAAAAACTGATAAGGTACAGTAAGGTTGGCTGAAAACTGGCTGAACTGTTGGGTTCAGACGGCTGTAAGCAACAGCTAGAAATTCAGCTGAAGGCTGCTCACTGGTTGTGTGCCCAGAGGCTGGTCCCAGGTCCAACACTTTTAAACATCTTCAGTAATGATCTGGACAAAAGGACAGAGTACACTGTAATCTTACCACTTTACCAGCTGTCGTTATGTGTTCAATTTAGAGAAATTATTAGATTTAGGACTATTCTATTAGTCTATCTATCTGAGGTGCTTCTATAATGAAATAGAGGGCCCTTTATTTAGGGAAGTGTCACATTTTAGAAGCAACATAAATCTGCATCCCAAATAGAGGTTATGAAACAGTCTTTGACACTTTCTCAACAGTATTGCTGTTAAACCTGCTGAGCATGAAAAATACAGTTTCCAATAATTATATATTTGCTTCTATAAAAGTCCTCCTTTGATTTCAGTTAGCTATAATTCTTTTCAATTCTCCAATCAACCTCAGAGTTTATAAGCTGTAATTCAATACAAGTCAATGCATTTGCACTGTTGCAAAACTGTTTTGTGAGCAGAGCCTGATGCAGAATTCTCCTAAATTGTGCTTTCCTGAGCAGTGCTAAACAGCTGCCACATTTCGCTATAAAATCTTTCTGTTTGGTATATGGGGCATTGATATATTGAACCACAACCAAGTTCTGAAGACATATGTGCATAGTCAGACATGTGGTCACTGAAGTTATTCCAGATTTATACTACTGAAACTCAGATCAAAAACATTAACTTCTACACAGTAACTTTTACATGTATGCTCAAGACTTTCAAAGAGCTTTTTTATTTTTAGGTCCAGTTGCAACACAGTTACTAGGAACCACATTTGTATGGTATTGTTCTTTCATGCTTTAACAAAATGCACCAAAAAGGAGGAATGCAATGCAGACCACTTGCTTCATGGGAGCTGTTTAATATGTCTACAGTAAATACGTCAATAGTACCTTGATAGTGCTCAGAGGGAACGTACAAAAAGTGTAACTTGCATCTAAGGACATTGCAGGGTTAAGAAGAGGAAGCATATTCATTGTACTAATATTAGGAAATTGATAGCTCAGTATGTAATTTTTTATGCCAACTTCAAGAATGGTCTAAAAGCTCAAAGCTTGTAACAGTGTTTTTCCTTGCAAAATAGCATGCAGAACTAGTAAACTGAGCTTAAGATACATTATTGTTTATAGTCATAAATCTAAAGCTTATTTTCACAACAACAAAAAACTTATTGGCATATATTTAGACCATGCATGACCTTGCTGAATCAACTTGGCATTCTTAAGAACAACAAAATAAAACCAGATGACATATTCTTGTTTTCAGACTCTACAGATGTATCCCGCAACATGTGAAGAAGAAAAAATGCAGTGGATATGAGGAAGCTCTTCTCATCCCCCAAGGCCTTCAGGTGACATTTGCCTAAGGCTTTTCACATCACTGAAATCTTTCCGGTAAGTCCTGAAGGGAGCCTTTAGTACAGAGATGAGTTTCATTATGAATCCATGGCAGAGCAGACTGTCTAATTAGGAAATAAAACATCCTCATAAAAGCAAAATCTCCTGAGGGATATATATAGTAGAGCTAATTTTCTGAGCTTTTCTGGAATTGCTACAACACAAACCCCTTAGAGAAACTTTTGCAGTAAAGGTTTTCATGTGGTCTTCCCAATATGTACAGCGAGGAGATACATGGAAAAAATCTAGTCCCAGCTCTGTGTGCCTCTCATTCTTCTGCACTTTCCTTTAGTTGCAAATAGGCAACAAAGCCTATTACTGTTCTCTGTGATGGAAGCACCTGAGACTGGATGTGGGGAAATGAAAAGCATAATGAGAGTTGCTGTTGTTTTCCTGCATTTCCACTAGTATAATGCACAGATATGGAATATAAAGCATCAGTTCCCAATTCCAAAGCCTGCTTCAGCCACATCTCTTTCTACCAGAGAGATCTTGAGTTACATGCTAGAGTTGCTGTGGACTTTTGGGGAAGATAACTGGAGAGTACTCATGCTGCTAGGAGGATCACATTGTTCTAGCTCTGCTGCAAAAGTGATAGCCACCAAGCACACACACACACCCACACACACCCACAGACCCACACACACCCACACCCTCTCTGCAGTCTGGGAAGGCATCTGCAACACAACCCCTGCCTCCTTCAGCCATGAATGTGCCTGATGAGAAAGGTGAAAAACATGATGATGAAGCAACATAGTCATCTCCCTGAATTTGGCTCTTCCTAACCAGATTAGAAGTTGGCAACAACAGTCTTGTGCCTGTCAACGTCTTGAAAGATCATAGCAGCATAAACACAAATGCTCAAGGAAGCTGAAAAAGACAAATTTGAACATTACTTGCTGAATGAAAAATCAACTTTTTTCACATGCAGAAAACAATATTTTGCAGTCTTGAATGTAATCATAACACTCTGTTCTATAATGCATAATCATGACACAAGCACATGCCTCTCTAATTGCATCACTTGTTCACTACCTACACTGCCTCTAAAGTAAATGGTACATTTTCTTCTTTACTTTGCATCCAGAGTGATGTTTTTATTAATCAAAGTTCACTCTTGATTAATGGTCCCCTGCCATCACTACCACAAAACTGATGTTTAGCCCAACCAGGAACAGGATGTTGGCTGTGGTCCTCCTATCATTAGAGTATATTTCCTTAATATCCCATGTTAATATGGTGTATATGACTAGACAACTAAGACAGAAGCAGAATTTTCATATTTCACTTCAACACATTGTATTATAGGAGTTGACATTTTGGCACAGCACAACTCAGGCTGTAGCTCAGCAATAATATCATTTGCTTTGCAAGAAACTTGTGTACAAGTTGTTAATTGAAAATTCTTTCTCTGGTCTTGGTTGATCTCAATGAAATGCAAATGTATATAAATGTATATTCCAGACACTTCGCCTAAGAGAAAGGAAGCAAGGTAGCAGGTTTTTAATGCTCTGTTAGACTGAGATCTGAAGCTTGAAACAGGATGATATTCCAGTTATTTAGCAGTCAAGGGGACAGGTTCAGAAAAAGTAAGAATCCTATATATTAATTTAATAATAGTAATCTGCTTTTTATAAAATCAAAGCTGAGATAAAACTTTCTGAAACGTTTTGAAGTGCTTGTTTTTATTTTCTTTTATTTCCTTTATTTTTCTGTTTAGCACCAGAAGTGGCAGCCCATGTTGAGGCTGATGAAGGTGATTTTGTTACTCTCAGAACAATCCAACTGGGTGTGTGAGACTGTATGGACCTCCCAGGGCTCAATTTTGTAGAGGCACTGGTTCTTATCCAGTAACTCTGCTGAGTTTTCTCCTGGGCTTTGTGCTGCTCTTACACAGCCATCACTGCTCTTCCTTCAAAATAATTGTTTCTGAATCATACCACAGGCTGTGAGAGAGGAACTGGCTTCTCATTTCCAGTGCGGTTGTACTGGGGTATATTTGACTCACGGATGTCAGATAATCTAGGTCAGTATCAGCTACACATGCAAGCTCTTGGGTGGTTTTTCCAACTAAAACCATGCTACTAGCTCCCAGCATTTTTTGCTTTGCAAATTGATAACTGAAAAATGCACATAACTCCAGATTACAGAAGTTACTGAGGAATGGGGAACATTTGAAACTTCATTAAAAAAAAAAAAGAAGTAAACGCTACATTTAAAGCTCTGCTTTCTGCTGTGATTGATTATTATTAATATAGTGATTCCCCAGATAACTTGCAAGGCAACTGACCTCATCTTCTAAAGTATAGCCATCTATATGTGGGTCATAGGGCTGAACCTCTCACACACATATAGCACTAACAGTTCTATGTCAGTATGTATTTATTCACCCATACTATGAGCCATGCCTCTCATTTTAAATTTGAATTTACTCCCACCCTCATAAGCCAGATGATATCTTATTAGTAGCAGGAGTTGCAAGGTCATAGAATTTTTGGCAATAGAGGCATAGGCTGTGAGCCCAGCCTGCTTTGGAGATCAAAGGAGGAACAGTCTGAACATCTTCAGAGCTTGGTGAACAGACCTCCTGCTCCTCGCAAAAATGAACCTAAAATGAGGTCAGATTCACACTTTTGCAACTGACAGGTCCATTTGCATTATAGATCTAAAAAAATGACAAGGCAAGGAGAAAGACAGAAACTAAAAACGAAGAACTGGTCTTGACTTGCACAACTGCTCATACACCTTGCCTTAATTATAACGTGGGTTTCAACCAGCTTTCTACAGAAAGCTTGGTGTATACTATTTCATGGATTAAAGTCCTGTCAGCTTTCTAAGGGCATTATGACAAGAAAGTCCTAGACATTCAGCTTCCCAAATTCAGAGCTCTACATTTAACATTGCAAAGCCAGGACTTTCAGTTGTTTGTACTCTGCGTAAGAGGCTTAAAGAGGCATAAAAAGGGCTGAAATTGTGCCAGCAGGCCTTGTCTTGGGAAATCCTTCACTAAAGGAGAATTTCCAAAGAGTGTTTGCACATCCAGACTGCCACTGCTCCCATATTCAAAGCATACTGGTGGTGGAGGACAGCAAGCAGCAGTGATGGGATTGCAGTTGCCAGTGCTCCATTAATCCTCCAGCAAGTACAGTCACAGAGAAGGACTGTACATTCCTCTCATCCGATTTGGTCACCTAAATTTTAGACATGCAGTCTAAATTAGTAATTTCAAAGTAGCTCCTCCAAGACTCCAGGAAGAGGTGTTACTACAACTTGACACATACTATTTTTCACAGTTAACTGCTGATGCACTCAGCTGAACCAGTGCAAGCAGTGACACTGGATGACTGTGATCCTGTTTGTCCTACAGCATCCTACTTACCCACCAGCAAACAATGAGAGATAATACTGACACAATCAGTGATTTCAATTACTGAAGATAGCATCCAGCCTCTGATTCTTAAACTGAAAGAAGGCATGATAAAAAAAATCAAAGAAACACATTTTATGATTAATTACAGCTGCAATGCTAAGTGAAGCTCTGCTCAGCATGCCTTTTTTGTCATAGAACCAAAGAATCACTTAGGTTGGAAATGACCTGTAAGATCATCAAATCCAACTGTTAATCTAACACTGCCAAGTCCACCACTAAACCATGTCCTAAGCGCCACATCTACCCATCTTTTAAATACCTCCAAGGATGGTGACTCAACCACTTTCCTGGGCAGCTTGTTCCACTGCTTCTTCACCTTTCTATTAAGAAATGTTCTGATATCCCACATAAACCTCCCCTGGTGCAACTTGAGGTTATTTACTGTAGCCCTATCTCTCATTACTTGGGAGAAGAGACCAACACCCTCCTTGCTACAACCTCCTTTCAGGTAGTTGTAGAGAGTGATAAGGTCTCCCGTCAGCCTCCTGTTCTATACCCTAAATAGCACCAGTCCCCTCAGCCACTTCTCATAAAACTTGCACTCCTCCACCAGCTTCATTGCCCTTCTTTGCATATCCTCCAGATCTTTAATATCTTTCTTGTAGTGTGGGGTCAAAAATTGAACAAAGTGAGGAGTCACCAGTGCTGATTACAGGGGCATGATCATTTTCCTACTGCTTCTGGCCACACTGTTTCTGAAACAAATATTTCTAGTATTTCTGCCATCACTGTAAGATATTTAAAAACTCAGCACGAAGGGTTCCAAATGAAAACTCCATAATGCTTAACATCCATTCATTAAGTCTTTAAAGCTCTGTAACTTTTCCCATATATCCCATGAAAATTATTTTAAAAAATATTTCAGTGGCAGCACCTGATAAATCCTTCCAAACGATCGTTAATTAATTAAAAGATCGATTTCTCCAACCTTTTATTTCCATTTTCTTAACATAAAATTAATTAATTCAAAAACTATTAATATTTTTCTTCCCCTCCCCCCTTGTTGTTTTCTTCTTCTTGAACCTTTTGATTTGAGTCAAATTAACACACAACTTTTGTTAAGGCAGGATGAAAAATGTTAACCATCTTCCTTCCCTCTCTCCATCTCTGTTGCATCTTTATAAGAACGACAGCCTCTCATGGGCTTTATAATTCAGGTGAGACATTCAACAAAACACTATCTTTTCTTTTTTCTTTTTTTTTCATCTATATTTAAATCAGTTCTTTTCTCTCTGTGATTTATCTGTGTGCTCTGCAAATGCCAGCAGACATCGGTATTGCGCTGTGCATGGAAAATCTGCAGGTCTTCCAAAACTACCAAAATTAAAGCACAGGAGAACTTAGTTTGCTCCCTACCAGAAACTACAATGATTTAGGGATCTTGTATGTTTTCATACATCAAATCAGTAATAACTAGTGATCAGATTTAACTTTGATTTCTGGCAGTTTTGACTGGTTTGTCTAGTTCATAGATGAGATGAAGATCTAGACTCTGTCTTTGTGATGGTAGCCTAGCCTATGTAAAGGGGCTGGTAAACTGGACTCCCATGACTCTCTCTAGCAGAAATGTGTGTCTGGTCAGTTCTTTAGGTCTCTGAAAATTATACTACAGCATTTAGGTTACTCCTTTCTACTTCCTGTCTTCTTGCTGACCAGCAATAGAATCAACACTTGGAGCAGAGCATCCTTAGGGAAAGCCAGGGAGAACAGAACCAAGAACAAAGAACTACACTAATAAAAAATGTGGTTTTCTGATCATGACAGATACTGAATTCAGGAACCGGCAGTCAGGAAAATGATGGAAGCTTTTTTACCTGGGCCTAAAAATGAGATCACACACACAATACTGAATGAGGAGAGTAGTCAGGCTTTGAAGATATACAGGGTATGGAGCAGATGGGGAGCAAGAGAGGAGCAGATGCTCTGTAGTAAGAATGATTTTCCTGAATAGAGATCCAGCAGATAACAAGCCAGAAAAACTTGACTTAGTGATTTTACAGTCTAGTAAGGCACTATTATCATTCCTTTAGCAAATGGCGACTGACCTGCTTTCTGTATGAGAGATTACTGAATACAGAGTTAAAAACTGAGGCTATACCATGCAACTATTGCTCAAGTCCCTTTTTAAAAGCCGCTTGATGCCTCATTTAAATCAATGTGAGTGGTCACTGGACAACATTAGCTACACAGTATGGCTTTCATTGAAAATGAAAGTTTATAGTTATGTATTAATGCAAATAGAAAGTGTAGCATAAATAAGTAATGCCAATCTGTACTTAACATCACAATGGAAGTGAACTAAGGCAAACCTAATGCATAAAATCTTTATTGGATCTCATGAGGAAGAAAACAGCAACTTTTTCATTGAAATGTCCATTGGCCTGTGCTGTCAACACTAGTCCTGTGATGCAGCGCAGTCTTCCTAATTGTCCATAGGAGAGGAATATAGTGTTATAGAAAACATTTGGTAAGTTCATGTTAGCCTGTGTTTTTTCTGCACAGAAGTTTTAACTGTTTACTGATAGTTGCCATACTGCTCTTGAAATATAGTTTACTTCTAATTTCTTGTTACAGAGGTTAAAATTAAATCTCCTTTTTGTGCTTCAATATGAAGTCTTTGGCCTCCTCTCTTAAGACTGAGCATAGAAATTCCTGTCTTCCATATACTGCTCTCTGTAGTCCTCTACCCTCCCAGTCACTAGGAAGTGATACAAGCAGGAGGGGACAAGGACTCAGCCTTCTCTTCAACCCATTCTGCTCTCTGATGGGACATGATTTATAGAATCATAGAATCACCAGGTTGGAAGAGACCCACCGGATCATCGAGTCCAACCTTTCCTATCAAACACTAACCCATGCCCCTCAGTACCTCATCCACCCATCCCTTAAACCCCTCCAGGGAAGGTGACTCAAACCCCTCCCTGGACAGCCTCTGCCAGTGCCCAATGACCCTTTCTGTGAAATTTTTTTCCTAATGTTCAGCCTAAACCTCAGCTTGAGGCGATATGGTTCTCCACACCCAGCATTACTCTCCCCCAGACGCTGGATCTCACAGGGCTTGTGTCCATGCAGCCCTATAACAATTCCTACACTGGTTTTTGTTTCACTGCATAAGCACAGTCTGAAGTCAACTGACATTTCTCCTACTGATTTAAACCCCAGCAGAAAAGCAGGTGCTGTCCCAAGCACAGCAGTTTCCCTTAGGCACAGCACAAAAGTCAAGCAAGGAGGGAGGATGACCTTCTGTGGTCTTCCCACTCTAGCACAACTCTGCCTGTTTATGCAATGAAGTTCTCAAAAAACCTTGAAAAACAGAGTGAGAGAGGACTGTATGAATACTGTAAACTTTAAAACTGACCTATGGACAGTGTCTTGGTTTTGGCTTGGGTAGAGTTAATCTTCTTCATAGTAGCTAGCATGGGGCTATCTTTTGAATTTGTGCTGGAAATAGGGCTGTTAACACAGGGATGTTTTGGTTCCTGCTGAGCAGTACATAGAAAGAGAGGAAGGACTTCTTGCATGCTAAGTGGCAAAGGCATTTTAGCGCACTGAATAAAAGTCAAAATAAAATGTAGAAAAACCCTTTTCTTTCCTTAAAAAGGTGAGTCTGATTCTCAGCTTCTGTAGTGATCACAGGTCTCGAATAAAGAACAAAGGTTTCAACATACGTTGTCTAATCAAATAAATTCTAGCCAATAAATTCAACTCCCACCAACTTTAGTAAAAACACTAAATGCTGAGTAAATGACATTCAGACTTGGATTCTCGTCCCCAATAGAAAGGAAGAAGCTTATCAGTTTTTATGTTTCTATAAGATATCTATTTTTTTATATAAAGTTTGTGAACATAGGGTGTACTGAATATAGCAGCAGAAAGTGTCACTGACTTGGTGGGCCAGGAACTGGCTGCATGATCACACTCAAAAAGTTCTATTCAATGGCTCAATGTCCAAGTGGAGACTGTTGACAAGTGGCATTCCTTAGGGATCAGTAGTGGCACTGATTAACTACTTTGTCACAGACCTGGATAGTGGGATGGAGCAAACCTTCAGCAAGTTTGCCAGCAACAACAAGCTGTGTGGTGCAGTTGACACACTGGAGGGAAGAGATGCCATCCAGAGGGACTTTGACTGACTTGAGAGGACAGCCTGTGCTAAACTCATGAAGTTCAGCAAGGTGAAGTGCAAGGTCCTATACCCGGGCTGGTGTAATCCCAAGCACAGTTACAGGCTGGAGGGAGAATGGATTGAGAGTAGCCCTGAAGAGAAGGACTTGGAAGTAGTTGTTCATAAGAAGCTCAGTATAAGCAGGCAATGTGAGCTTGCAGCCCACAAAGCCAATCATATCCTGGGCTGCATCCTAAGAAGAGTGAGCAGCAGGTTGAAGGAGGTGATTCTGCCTGTCTACACTCATGAGACCTCACGTGGAGTACTGCATCCAGTTCTGGAGTCCTCAGCAGAGGAAGGATGTGGATCTGCTCTAACCAGACCAGAGGACNAAGCTCAGTATAAGCAGGCAATGTGAGCTTGCAGCCCACAAAGCCAATCATATCCTGGGCTGCATCCTAAGAAGAGTGAGCAGCAGGTTGAAGGAGGTGATTCTGCCTGTCTACACTCATGAGACCTCACGTGGAGTACTGCATCCAGTTCTGGAGTCCTCAGCAGAGGAAGGATGTGGATCTGCTCTAACCAGACCAGAGGACAGCCACAAAGATGATCGGAGGGCTGGAGAACCTCCCCTGTGAGGACTGGTTGGGAGGGTTGTTCAGCCTAGAGAAGAGATGACTCCAGGGAGACCGTATAGCAGCCTTCCTGTACTTAAATAGGGACTACAGGAAAGCTTGGAAGGAGTCTTTATGAGAGAGTGCAGGGATAGGACAAGGGGTAATGGTTTCAAGCTAAAAGAGGTGAGATGTAATTAGATATCAGGAAGACATTTATTACTNAGAGAAAGAAAAAGAAAAAGAAAAAGAAAAAGAAAAAGAAAAAGAAAAAGAAAAAGAAAAAGAAAAAGAAAAAAAAAGAAAAAGAAAAAGAAAAAGAAAAAGGTGGGTTTGAATTATATGGTTTTCTGTTGCCCTCTTACTACACAATTTTATTGGCTGGTAAAAACAGTAAAACACTTCATATCTCACAGTTTTATCTTCCTGCTAAAGTACCACAGATACTTTTGTGGTTTTAATATCCAATTTGTGTTTAATAACAGCTTTTACTTCTGAAACATGAGGTTCCCAATTCAAGCTTTCACATCACAGGGAGAAATAATGTTTTATATTTTTCTGTCAATATTTCATCCTAGATCCTAAATGAAAGAAAATGAAAATATGAGTCTCTTTTCTTACTTGGTCTGTTTGAGATCTTTAACTTAGCCTTCTGAAAACAGTTCAGAGGTGTGTGCACATGTGTATTGTGCAGGGTGGAGTTGTTTCCAGATAACTCAGAGTTAAGATTACCACCGTCCTTTATTTTCTCACAGTCGTAGTACCCCATGTACTAAGGAAAAGAAAAGAATATTTTCATGTTTTTTCTTGTCATAGATACTTTCCTAGATGAGTTAATTTCCACCTAGAGAACTTTTTGAATCATCTAAATCAGAGGAGATGAGCCTTTTCCATGCAGAGGGCCAAGTAGACATTTCACACACCTTTCACAGGCCACACATTAACACACAGATTAGTGTTATTTTATAATCTGTGACAGAAAAAAATATAGCCTCAAGTTATATAAAACAAAGTTGCAGGGTAATTCTGCCAGTAGGTTCTCACATCTTCTACACATGACCTCCCATGCACAGTGGACTCCCACATTTATTTACCTCCTTGAAAAACAACTCCTGAATGCTTTATTAAAGGAAATATCACATATGCAGCATTCCAGCCCTTGAAAAAAAATCGCAAGGAATGTCTCTGAAAGTACATAAAAGCGTAGCTCATCTTTGAGTAGTTCCTTGTTTAGCTTAAAAAGATACGTGCTGAAGTAAGAGGACTACATGCATTTTTCTTTGCCAGCTTATTCTCTACACTGGCACATTCACTAACAACAGGTTGCACAACAGCACCCATGGTCTTCTGTCTCTGGATGCCAGTTTTAACTTCCCCAAACGGTACGAGTGTAAGTCACATCAGCTGAGGGGGTGTGAAGTTGCGTTAGATTTGGGCACTTCATGCTGAAAGTCTGCAGGTCTTCTAACAGACAGGGTGAACAGGCAGTGCATCCGACCCTCTGGTCACCCTGGGCATCCCCTGCCCATGCATATCACTAGCTGCTGAAGCACGTTAGGTTAAACTCATACTTTCATTTCAGAGGAAGCATCAGGGGAATTACTCACATCTATATCTTCTCCCAGCCCACACTAGGAAGAGTTTGCAGGACTGCATGCAATTCCTCAAAGCTATGCTCTTGCACAGCCATCCCTTCCTTTATCCACACACACACACACCCATCTCCTCTGTGAATTAATGCTCTTCTCACTCACACACCTGAAGTTTTCGTTATATGACAGAAATACTCCAATACTAAATGAAATGCCTTTGTTCTCTCCACAGTATTTGTTGAGGAGGATGGAATGGATGCACAGTAAGACAACAGGCATGTGAAAAAATACCTAAAACTTGACTTACGCCTACATACGCATTTATGAGTAGAGCTCAAAGCTTTTCTGTTAGCACTTTTAGGACTTCATGCTGTCAGTTCATGACATTTTCACATGAATTTGTGAAAGGCCACATGTAACAAGTTGTGTCACTATACATATTAAATGTTTTGGGTTTCCCAGAATATAGCCTCTCTTTCTGCCTGGAAATGTTCTGTGGGTAGTAAAAGGTAATTTTCCCCATTTGTCTGTATAAGTTAGCCCACAGAAAAGGTAGCACTCTGGTTGCCAGATGTACAGCAGCCCTAAGCAAGTGTATGTGCAGATCACCAGGTGGATGTATTGCTTCATGTAGTAAGTCAGATGGACCCCAAATGTATGGATTATGTTATGTACAGTATCTGTGCCACTGCTCTGTTTTGAAAGCCAGGATAGAAATACCGGAGCAATATTAGCTAAAAGTCCTTGGGTTTACATTATATTATAGTATAGAAATGACGTCCTATACTTTTTCTTCTTAAAATAGTTGTGCTGATTTTTTATATCGTCAGCACCTCCATTCCACTTGAAACTCTCAGACTTATTGGTCCTTGCTGCAACAAGCATTTGCCACTGGTCTGATGATAGGTATTAGATTTAGGAGATCGCAACAGCGCAAAAATCCCAGCCAATATGTTGGAGAGTAAGGGGGTTCACGTAGTGCATTGTTGCTGGGATGACTCCTACAGCATCACCTAATCAACTCCATCAATTTTTGGCTGTCTTAACAGCCTGAAGTTTCCAGGAACCAGGCCAGTGGCTGAACTGCTGAAGGTCAGCAACATGTGCTCCCGTCCTCTCCACTGAATGAAAAGCGGTTTAGAGGCTGATCCATTTACTGTGTATCTCTGGAGATGGAGCCTGTCTGTGGAATTTGTGATTCTAGCTGTCTATAAGAGTTGCCATGAATGTTTTACATGTTGTCATAAACCAATTTAACTTGTACTCCTAGTTTTAATCACAAAGTCACCCGCAAGTGACTAGCAAAGACATGTGGAAGTGGTGGCTCAGGTTGCACATAAAAACAAACACAAACTGGGCATTAGAGTTGCAGAAGAGGATTACTAAGATGCGATGTCAGCAGCAGTGTTTTTGTGCTTTACCATGACCAAAATCTCACCCAGCAAAATAAAGGAAAGTGCCTGCTGTCACGATGTCTTACAGTTATTGCAACACAGTAGTAAAATCTCCTCATCCTGCCCTACACATTTCAGCTATGTTCTCACTGCTTTGCACTTCCTCCAGTGGAAAACAGTAAGCTCTTCTTTTTTTCCAAAGCAATAGAGACACAAATTTACCCAGCCTTGTTATCAGATGATTTCCCTGAAGCTGTAGTGCACCAAGAGCTAAATGAGCTAACCTTCTGTAAAACAGCACATTCTGGGACATTTTTTCCACTTTTGCAAACATTAGTCTGTTTAAGTAAATCAAGTACTTAACATGGCATGATGAGGAGGAACCCTGGGGAAAAACTAGTGAGCTCATAGTCCAAAATTGATGCAGTCAGAGTACTCAAAGAAAAAGAAAAAAAAAACACTCACTTTTTCCACTATGATAAAACCAGAAGCAAGTAGTAGAATAAGTAAGTTTTGACATCCATTGTTCCATGTCACTAGAACATCATTTTTTCATATAGCAGAACAGTGGTTAATTCATAGCTCTCTGGATTTTTTTTCAAGCATAAATCACTATATCATTTTCTCCCCTCCCATATCAATCAGTGGTTCATAAAATTCTGTAGGGAGAAATAAACCATACTAGTTGGCAAGTAGTTTTAGTGGCATTTAAAACAACTGTGGTAGTTATAAACAGTAAACAAAACATAGTAACCAATTTAAACACTAAAGATTGTTGTATTGTAGGAGCATAAATCATTAACTTAATAATTTCAGCAGTAGTGACTCAAATACAAAATTAAGCCAACAGTACCCCCTGTGGCAATAATGAAGTACTGTAGTTCTTACAGAAAATTGACACAATTTGTTGTTGCAGCTCAGAAATCCTCTGAAGGTGATCGTTGGAAGACATATCCCCAAGCAGCTTTAGCACAAAGTACTTATATAAGGAATTATATTCCTGATCTATTTTCATAAACACAATCCAGATCCTATGAGCAATGGAGGCAAGGTTAGAGGTATTTAGAGAAGGGATGCACACATAATCATGATGGAAGATAACTCCTGGGATTCTGGCAGTTCTGTGTTTTACATTACATTACTGGCTAATCTTCTGAAGAATCTAGTGACACATCAGTGTTAAGAAGTAGGAGGTTAAAACATAGAAGGGTGTGAAGATGCAGTATTCACTCTGGCTAAACTCCTATAACAGTAGGACTGAAGGATTAGGTTCCAAAAATCCCAGCTGATCATTTATGAAATACTAAAGCTTATCTGAAATGAAACTACTTCCTCCTCCATGTAGCCAAATCCATCCTACTCTTCCTACTGCCTGGAAATGAAGCTTAGAGTGACTAGGCTTCTCTCTAGGCATTACTCATGGTTTGAAAGTTAGGTGGCTGAATCTTAGATTTAAACTTTAAGTGTCCCTAATTTTCCAAGAAAATTGCAGAACTTCCAGAATACATGAATGCTGCTCAGCCAACATTTCTTTCTATTATAATCTTCAGATTTTGATCTTATTCAAAGAGATAAGAACATTAAAAAAAATGTCATCAGAGTTCTTAGGAAATGTACTTCACTTTCAACTTCTATAATTTTTAATTTTTCTGCTATTTTTTTCACACGGCATTTTGAAGATGGGAACAAATAATATATTTCTGATGTTTTATTCTTAGATGATACTACATGAGGTGGGAGGAAGGAAATCATACGTTAATATCTCACTTCAGAAGTGCCTTGTAATTAAGGATTCAGAGTTCTTGTTCCAGAACTCTATGTATGGCTTTAAACACATAAATATGTAGAAATTCAGTCTTGGCATTGGTCAAAGATAAGGTAGAAAAAGTAGGGAAAAGCACTGTTGAAGCACAGGAAATTTTCAGATGGAAGAAATAGAGACAATATTGGCCCCTGTTCATCTTTCAAACAGCTGATTCAGTGCTACAATCTTTTCTGCTATTTTTAGCTCAAAAAGAAAGCATGCATTACAGTAGGGCTTACTTTTTATATATTTAAAATGTTTAAAAAAACAAGAAAAAGAGGAAAATATAAACATTCAAACAGGAAAAAAATACAATAGAATCCTGTTACAATAGGAAGAGGATGGAAGATCTGATCTCCTTTTCTACATGATTAACACATGTCCCATTGCAAGTGTTGTCTTCTTGACTTTGCTTTGCTTCAGTGCCTAAGAATTGTACTTAGACAGTACTACAAGTACATACTTGTGTAGTATGAAGTAAGGTAACAACCAGTGTCCCAGCAAAGTTATACTATAAGACGAGTAATTAAAAATAGAATCAGTGGTGCAGGGACATCTTTCACTTACATATGTACACTAACAATTCTTCAATAAATACTTGAGTAATACTGGTTTTCCTCATAGAAATTACTCCAGTCAAACCTGTCTTCCTCAGTTGTCCTTTGTGATTTTGCAGGGTGGTGACCTGTAAATTCAGCCTAGTCTCTTTTTGAACACAACTAGATTTTTGTTCTGTAATAACGTGTCATGACATACAATAATGCTCACAAGAAATATGAAGTCCTTCCCTGTATCCTAAGTAAGACATAGACTGCAAAGTAAGAGACCAGTCTAAACATTCCTGAATGTGAATCCAAGCTATTGACTCAGGCCTGCATATCACATACAGCATATACAGTAGCAAATAAAGATGATGAATGGAATTTACAGAAGCAACAGGCTACAGTGCTGTGTACTCCTGGACTTCCCTCCAATTTCTAAGATATAATCTAAAAAAAAAAAACCCAAAAAAACCCATGCATTTAAGAAAGATTCATTATCTACAACGGTTTTAACAGTATTACCTTATTATCTTGTCTGAAATCCCTGGAAGAATATGAGGTCTTTTTTAATTAGTGTATCAGAGAAGAGAAGGTGAAGCAAAGTGCCACTTCTGCTACTAAGTAATGTGGATGACTTAATGAGCAACCAGTGGGGACAGAGTTTGTTCAAGCCTCAGCTGCCTGAAAGTCTTTCTCCCAGGACAGTCTTCTGAGAATTAATGTACAGTACAAGAAAAAGAGAAGAGATTCAGAGTGGACACTGTGGAGCTTGAAGTGGACGTTTCTGTCAGGACAGCAGACAACAGAAGAGCTTAATTGCCCAATTCATGGCAAAGACATCACAACTGTTCTGAGGCCCTACAGCAGAGGAGCCCAGAGATTAACTGTGAAAGATGACTGCTGATGGTAAATTGGACCCAGAACTCATTCCAGCAAGATTAAACATATGTCAAGGGCTGAGGAGTCATTATGTCTTCTGTTAAAAAGTAGCAGGCAATACCCTCTATGCACTGATGCTCTATGTAAACAGGGAAAAGGTACTTTGCTATTTTCATAGAATCATAGAATTGTTTAGTTTAGAAAAGACTTTTAAGACCATTAAGTACAACTATGAACCTAACACTGCCAAGTCTACCAATAACCACATCCCTAAGCACCACATCTACACAACTTTTAAATATCTCTAGGGATGGTGACTCAACCACTTCCTGAGCAGCCTGTTCCAATGCTTGACAACCCTTTCAGTGAAGGAATATTTCCTAATACCTAGTTTAAACCTCCCCTGGTGCAACTTAAGGCTATTTACTCTTGTCCCATCATTTGTTACTTGGGAGAAGAGACTGACACCTCACTTGTCAACTTCATTTCAGGTAGTAGTAGAGAGAGATAAAGTCTCCCTCAGCTTCCTGTTCTCCGTACTAAACAGGCTCATTTCCCACAGCTGGTCCTCATATGACTTGTGCTCCAGACTCTTCACTGGCTTCATTGCCTTTCTCTGAACATGCTCCAGCAGCTTAAGGTCCTTCTTGTAGTGAGGGGCCCAAAACTGAATACATTATTCAAAGTGAGTCCTAACCAATGCCGAGTACAGTAGCATAATCACTTCCCTACTCCTGCTGACCACATAATTTCTGATACAAGCTGGGATGCCATTGGCTTAATTGGTCATATGAATACATAGCTCCCTCATGTTCAGTCAGCTGCTGACCCACAACCCAGGTCCTTTTCTGCCAGGCAGCTTTCCATCCACTCTTCCCCAACCCTGTAGTGTTGTATGGAGTTGTTGCGACCCAAGTGCAGGACCCAACACTTAGTCTTGTTGAACCCCATATAGCTGGCACCAACCCATGAATCCAGGCTGGCCAAATCACACTGTAGAACTTTCCTTCCCTCAAGCAGTTCAACACTCCTATTTTGGGCAGCATTAAGATGGTGTCATTTACATACTAATAGGAAACAGATCAGAATCCTTCAGTCTCAGTGCTCCAGATTCTCAGATCACCTTTCAGGGTGATCATTCAGATTTATATCTATTTAATACTACTTACAGAGTAACCAGTTGCTATATACACTACCAGTCATCTGTAAATCTAACCTGTACATGAACTATGCGATTGAGGTGTGACAGACTTTGGGATGAATCCAGTTCATATGCAAACACCTATCACTCTAGCAGTAACACGTACCAAAAATATCAGGTACCTTGCCTGGGCTGAGATTTTCTCCTTTCAGATGTGCCTTAGAGCTTGCTGTATTTCTGAAGGAGTATTAGCTAAGAGAATACTAACAATGGCCAACTATCATTGCTGGGCAGCCAAACTGAGGATTAATAACGCATTTATCCAACAGCAGAAGGTTTAAGGATATTTCCCAGTTGAAATATTTTTTAGGTATATAACATTGCTATAGATCTTTGCATGCAGGATTCTGCATCACTTACTCATGACCAAGAGAAATCCATGGAGAAGGCTGAAAACTATCTAGATAACCTGGCCATATACTCAGCTCTGGCTACTAGTAAAAAGCTGCTGAAGAGGAAGAGGTGGTTTGTGGAGCTTTGCGCTACACAGTAAATCCTGCTTTTGAGTTTTTTTAGGTCAAGACCATTGGAATCTCTCATTATCTGAAAAATCGTAGATATTGGTCAAGATTCCTGCTGTGACCCCTTTGGGAAACTGCGAGAGGAATGAACGCTCCACAAGTGAGTGCTCCATGACAGGACACACCCTGGTGTCCTCGAATAAGTGGGACATTTTCACCCATGAAGGCTATCCATTCTTTTGCAACTGAAGCCAGCTACGACTCCACAGCCATTGCTAGGTAGCACTGAGGTAGCCCACTATTTACTTACAGGTATGCATCAAAAAAAATGCTAAGAACTTTCTTGAGTTTACAGGTTTGCAAAGTATTGTAAAATAAAGACTTCCCTTCAAAATGCAGGCTAATGCTGAGCACACAGAACTAAGGAGGCCTTGTTTTGCTCTTCATAGGCAACAAACTTCGTCCAGCTCTGGGTCTAGTTTAATACACATCCCTGCAAGAAAATAATTAGGTTGTTAAGTGTGAGTCAAATGTTACTTATGTTATGAACAGTGCATGTCTGTGTGATGAAGAAATGCTGACTACATATGAGTTCAGCCTCTTAACGAAATTTTCAGCCAAAATTGCCAGAAGTTACTTAATACGTGCGAACAACATAAACTGTAAACAAAACTAAACGGGGAAATCTGGTCCCTGAAACATATCCTTCTAGGTCCCAGAGATCATTAAATCAGTAAGTTAGCTCTATCATTAGTCTCTCTTGAGCAAAAGTCATTTATTTGTGTACAAGTCATTCTGACAATTAAAAAATGTGGAATAATGTTGTAATAAAAAAAGTTGCAGGATTCCAGGCAAGTCTGCAAAGTTTTAGTAGAGGTCACATTACTGTTCTTCAGCTCCTATCAAGAAACATCAAACACCTCTAAAGATTTATTTTGGAAACATTATGCAAGATATTTAACAAAATGGAAAACTAAATGAGGTAAAATCATAAATTTTGTGTGAGACAAGATGAAACGTATCTTCATTTATAAATTCTTATAAATCATGTTAATTTACATTTAAAAATGCACAAATGCCTTCCATGTGGCATAGTACTTAGTCCCTATGAGAGCATACAGACAGGGAAACAAGTCACTGTTTTGTAAACAACCTTCTGAAAGCACATCAGTGCTTCTCTTCCAAGTTTTCATCCAGGATGACATTTCACTGCAAAGTAGTTGTCATGATCTCCCTCCTTTCCTTCATTTTTCAAAAGAGAATGTAAAGAAGTTTTCACCTAAGCTGACAAGTCTACTTTATTATAGCTCTGATGCTGAACTGCTAGTAAGGACCTTTGCAAGCACTTAATCTTGGTTGCCAAAAACATTATTCTGATCAGCTGGAAACAACTCACCATCAGAAAGGACTAAACTCAATCTGATTGCAACTAATATGCAATCATTTTTTTAGCCACGTGAATATTCCATTGCAATGTGGTCTGCTTATACATATCAACCTACAAACTTGTCTGGGTTGCTTCTACTATAACTCCAAGCATTTCACTAAAATTCATACAACTCGTATTATATCTCTATAAAAGATAAAATCTGCTATTTTAATAATATATACAGAACAAAATTCCAGACCACATGTATGCTTAAACTGATAAAGGAAAATGGAAATTCTAGGATAATTAGAGGTGAAAGAACCTTAGTTTTCCAAAATCACCTTATTAAGAGCCTTGCACTTTCTTATAATGCTAAAAAATAAAAGCTTGCAGTCATTCTTTCCTATTCTTACAGCTTATAACCAAAACTCTGGGACAGCAGCATCAAGAGTTGTAACCTAAAGCATATTTAAGGACAGAAATACAGTATATCTAATGTGTTTGAACTTTGTGAATAACCAATAATGTAAGACATAAAAATTTTCCAAGAAAAGGCAAGCTGTTTGTGATCCCTATTTATTACTTTAAAATAAAGTGGAAAAAACCCCCAAACAACAATTTCTTCATATAAAAATGCAGTGACAAGCCCTAAATACAAAGATGACTTCAGCATAATGCTTGAAGATCCTGTATGAGAACAGGAATAACTATTAAAAAGCATAGTCGATACTTAGTGTTACCTTTTGATGCTGTTTTGAAATTTCAGATATGCCCAATAGAAGTAGAATGGAAAAACAAAATTGCATCTATTGGTATTACAGGCAATCACTTTCTTGAGTATCATAATCCACATGCTTAAATACTCATCATTTCTAATGTGCCATCTCTGTAGAAACACTGAGATACTTCACAAGGGCTTGATATAGTCACGTGTCAGCAAAAACTGGATATGGTCATTTTAGCATTTGCATTGATGTGGTAAATGGAAGGGACCATAAAAATCAGACCCCATACAAGGCACAAGAGAGAAAAAAAATGTTACCAAACTAAGTAAAGATGCCATAAGAGCATAAAGAGAATTGTGCAGAAAAGATGAGAGAAGCAATATGAGAATCTGCTTTTACAGTGTCACCAAATGTCTGCAGGTAAAGAGGGATAATCTATTCCATCCTCTGTGGCTATATCTTTGTACTGGAGCCTGATGTCTAGAAAGAAGGATAGACAGTTATTTTTGTAAAGGAAGTGACTTTTTAAAATGAAACGCAGTGATTTCTATATTGAATTAGATTAATATTTATCTCTGACAAAATGACATATTGATAATGCAAAAATTCTGTGAATGTTTGCATTGTGAATGAGAATGGTAGAATACATTTTGAGATAGTCTAAGAAATTGAAGATTGTGCTGTGGTCCTTTAAGAAAGTAATTTGAGCTTAAATCACTGTTTATCTCTTGTGTAACTTATCTGTTCAATAAAACTGAAATAACTCCATAGAATTATGCCCTGCTATCACAAAGAGAAGCAATACATAAACTTTACTCAAACATTTACCAAGGGAACATTTGTTCTTTAGTTTCTCTCTTCAGTCATACTCTCCAGTCGACAGAATCATGATCTATGATGCTACTAAGGCAAGACAATCATCTCTGCACTATCTTAATATGACTAAAGGCCACTCCATCCCTGAAATGGTTATTTTATGTAATTGAGAAGAACTGACTGGGAATGTATCATTCAGAGCTCATGAGAACTTCCACCTTGAGGTCCCTCCCCAGTTCACATCTACTCCAGGCAGACTGACTGGAGCATCTAAAGTAAAAGGAGAAACTGAGGGGCTTATTTTTTTCAGCCAGGAGAAAAAGAGGCTAAGGGTGGGATCTAACTTCTGTCTGCCACTCCCTCATAAGAGTGATCATAGAAAAGACAAAGCAAAAGGAAAAGTGGCAATAGCCACACAACATTGGAAACAAAATTTTGCAGCACTGGAAGAGTCTACAGGTGTAAACCTACACACCTTCACTGTTGTGAGAGAAGTCAGTCACAGTCCACCAGCAGAGATTCTGGCCTGCAGGACCTGATCCTCTCAGAGAGAGTAAACATTAGCTGTTTCCATTGAAGTCTGTACAGTATGTCAACCTTTATTACTTTGAGGAATATAAAGGTAGGTCGCTGAAGATTCAAGAAGCAGATTTTTTAAACTCCTTTATGGAATGTACTGAACATTGAGAACATTTACAGACACATCTATCTGTTTAGGTACCCTAAAATTTGTGCCAAATCACCATAAAAAATTAGGCCCTTACTGTTTTATGCATCTCTCTTGTTAGTGACACGGGTGAGATTTCTTTTACTTGCCTTCAGTGCTGTATGTGGTTCTGTGTTTATTTTCAAGGTCAAGTAGTTTCACGCAATGGAAACTTGACTTTGAAAAATAATATGAGGGGGAAAAAAGATAATCTTAAATCTACCAGTTTTAAAGGGAAGAGAAAAAAAATTCACTTCACATGATTAACTGTCATAAGTACAGTACATACCATCAGAGGTGGCAAAGCCTGACTTGTAAGGTTTTAAATGTTTCAAGCTGTGCAAGCATGCGTTTCTTCAAACAGGCAGAACTTATTATGATGATCACAGGCTAAACCTTAGTTAAACAGAGGATGTGCAATTTTTGTAAATTGTTATAGAGCAATTACAAGCTATTGAAATAAATGGCTTGTATATTTATTAGCATTACAGTCTTTTTTTTTTCCCCTTCTATATACCTGCGAAGAATAAAGAATGTTGCAGGTGATGAAGACAATTTTCAACATAAAATAGGACAGGCAACAAGTCTGGAGAAAATCAAAACTGATCAAGTGTTCATTAGCTTTCAAAAAGTTCAATAAACTTTGGAATAGTTTTGATTTCTGAATAACTTTTATAACAGTTAGAGTCAAAATGCCACAAAAGTGCAATTTTTTTTAACCCCTTTACTACCTAAAATACATACATTCTAGCCATATCAAGAAGCCGAATGAACATGTGCTCCTCACTGTGTCAGAAGCTGTACATGCCCCTGTACACTCAACATTTCAGATGAATGAATGGAAAGAAGCACAGGAAATGTTAAAAGTAAGGATAAGGTCACAAAATCCATATGATATTTTATGTTCATGTTCCTAACTCTATGCAAAACCTTACTCAGCAGAGCTATATATATTTTTAAGAAACAACTTACTTAAACTGGCACAGCTCATTGCTTTGACACTCTTAAATCTGCTTTAACTTGCACAAGAGACTGAATTAGCAAAAAGGCATGAAACAAGCTAAAAGTTTAAATAGAGTTTAGTAAGAGGACAATTTTGTCAATTTGAAACCTAAGTTGAACTGGCATCACCTTAAGCCTGTAAAGGCACATACTATCCTAACTACATTGTCCCTCTAAACCAGTTGAATGTTCACAGTCCACCTCCAAAACATCATCTTCACCACTCAGTAGCAGATCAGAGAGATGAAAACATCTGGAGATAGACAAAGAAAACATCTGAATTTGGAAAACCTCTTTAGGTAGAAGATGATGAGAGTTTACATGTTTAATTTAGGTGAAGACTAGTTCTCCTTGCTGACAGCCAACATCTATCATATGGCCAAATGAACTAGTTGTTGTCAGGAACAGAAAGGTCTGTCTGAGCAAATCAGGTTGCAGACTGAGGCCTAAACATGAGTTTGCTGTGTTGAGTGTGTCAGAGCCAGAAAATCTAGGAATGTTGCGATCTTCAGCTTATCAAAACCAACAAATGATCAATATAACTTGTGTTCTACAGAATCACAGGTTTTTTCCTGAAAGGTCTTATTTTAATTGTCTTACCATTTGCCCTCCCAGCTGGAGATATCTGAAAGAGGTGTGATTTTCAATAAATGGTGAGTACTTGCCCTTCTTTTTAAAATGCTACAGCCATCAACCTTCTAGTTTACAACACAGCACTCAGGTTATAATTCACAGGACTCTCCCTCATTAGGATAGACCATGCTTAAGTTCGCTGAAATGAGGTGGTGCTCAAACATTATCCTCATTAAGTTATGTATGTTCAACAATTTCCTAGTGGGGATTCCTAACCAGTTAAATTCAGAGCACTTTGAATAAGCTGGAATTATTTGGAATAATACCATTTTTTGGAATATGACCAAAGTTGATTTGTTCAGGGTGACAGAATATCCTGACTCCTATGCCTGGCTCTTAGCCGTAATTTCTCCTTTCTTCGATTTCAAGATCTATTAGATCAAATATAATCTGTAACTAGCAATAAAAGATTGAGTTTGTTTTTTAATGTAGACTGAGCATCTCGTAATGAACTTGTGCACCAATTTGCCAGCATCTCACCTCCTCTCTAAACACAGACATACACTTCCATGTATCTATACTTAACTCTTTCTCATACATGTACTCTTTACAAATACATATCAACTCCTGCATGTAGTATTTAGAAAAATAATATAAAACCTATAAGATGTTGAAGTTGTCATTCTACAGTATCCTTAAATTTGTAATGGAAAACGCCAGGCCCAGAGGGAAATGTAAGAGGTTGATTAATACCAGAAAAGGAATAAATAAGATTGGAAACAGAGTGAATGCCTGAAAATCTTACTTATTTCTACCTAGGCTCACTAATTTAATTTTCTCCTGCCATCCATGTGGTTTTTGTTTTTTAATTTCCAGGAATTCCTGACTGTTTATTCTATAGCAAACCAATGGGATTTTGAGGCCATGGTATGTTGTGGGAAATGTCTCAGTAGTGTGTGTTCTTTGTTAAAAGTTTCTGAGGATTGGTATGACTGAATAAACACTATCCCAGTCTTAAAAGGAAGAATAATCTGCACATTAATTAAAGCTAAACGTCTGCTCAATGGTTAATGGTTAAAACACTGGCTAGTGTTAAAAAAAAAATAAAATCTTTGAACAGATGTGTGAAAGCAAATGGCCTGTTTATAAACGATTTTAATAAGAACAGTGTTTTTCTAATAAAATCTTGTGTGATTCATCCAACATGTAAAGCACAACAAAGGAAAACAAGGAGCAGGCTGTACACACACGCCAGATTCTGATCATGCAAAGTGCTCCGGTGCCTGACCCAAACCAAACAGCCAGCAGTATATTCTCTCCCTTCCTCCCTCCCTTCCCTATGTCCCAGCTGCCTGGATAAGGATGGGGAGCTGGGGCTTTGGCCTCACACCTCATAACACGATAGCCGCCCTACTCAGTTTTCCCCTCGCCACATCTCTTTCTGCTTCTAACAAAGCCTTAATGTTAAATATATATGTAATCATGAAAAAATAACAGAGGTCCTGCCATTGGCACTAGGTAGAGGTCTGTCCCTGATCTAGGTCCAACCTCACTTGTCCTTCCTTACCTCCTCCCACTGCTAATATTCTTCCCAGTGCTTCACAGATGTTTTCTTATCTTGCTACTGAGTGGTTATTTTTCAAGTGGCTTCACAGAGCAGATGTTCTACAGGCACGTGCTCTTTAGCCTTCTATTGACATTATTTCTGTTATAAAAGAAGCACCACTGCCATTCTACATTAAAAAAAAAAAGGAACCCCCCACCTCAAGTTCAAATAAACAAATAAATCATTGCAGTTTTTAAATACCTGCTCATGATATTATAAGACATCCCTGATCTGCCTGGATATTGTCGTTTATGTATTTTTATTGTATATTTCATAAGGTAGCTCTTTCAAAATTTGTCTTGCTCAGAAAGCTCTAGTCCCTGTATAGTTCCAGGACAACTCATTTAACACTTAGCAGTAAAGGCTACATGAGAAATAAAATGCCGCACATATACATTTACTCTTTACAAACACTATTCCACCATCATATTTTGGTTATTTTCTTAACAGATAAGTCTCGAAATAAAATATACGTCATTTGGTTTCACGCCAGCAGGTTAATTGATTCATACGCGGAGAATCCTGCTCCCTCAACCAACTTCATACACTGGGGCATGTTCTATTATTTACTTGGTCCTAGCATCTTTCTATTCTCCTTTTTGTACAGTGTTTCTTTCCAGTTACTAACACAGATATATTCACTTACTGCAGTTGTGCTCAGGTCTTCACAGGTTGTTTGGAGGCACTGCACTTACACCCAACTAGTTCTCAGGTCCACACCTCAAAATTACCAAAGAAGAACTCATTGCAGAGAAGTATCATGGGGCCTGGATTTAGAAGGGAAATGTGCAGCAAAGTCTTCACATGGAAATAAAACTGGGTTGTAGGCATTACCTGGGTGGAGAAAATAAACAANGAGGTGTTTAAGGCACGGGTGTTTGATAAGAATGGTTGGACTCAATGATCCAGTGGGTCTTTTCCAACCTGGTGATTCTATGATTCTATGAGTTTGGGAGCTATTACCAGTGGCCAGGTTTCCTCCAGCGAATATAAAACTGGAATTACTGGAATTGCTCCATGAATTACAACTTGGTTTCACAGGAGCCGTGCCAGTTAAAACCAGCTGAAGAGCTAGCCCACAGCTTTTGGCTTTCACCAAACTGCATATCCCACTATATACCCTTGATGTGCCTTGCACATAAGTACAAGAGCAGAAAATCTTGACTCAAGATACCTCATGCCTCTGCTCCAGTTGGCCTTTCTACACAATCAGTCTATTAAACAATACTTCAAGTGCCTGATTCATCCTCTTTTATGCCAGTGAAATTGCTGGATCTGAACCAGTATAAAACTGGAGCCGCACAGAGCTCTATTAAGCCCAAGGATTTTGAAAGGATTGACTTCCAGAAACTTATGACAGGGGGCTGGGGGAGAGCAGCAGTGTGACAGTGACAGGTAATAAGGGAACAGATTATGAGACAGTCTACCGACCAAGCAGACTTCTGTACCTCTCTGAGACTTCTGCTCTGAATGGCAGCTTCAGTCCTGCACTCATCAGTTTAGGAAAAACAAACCCAACTTTTCCTGTTTACAGTCTCTCCCTCCTTAGCCTAACATCACTCTTTTCTCACCGTCCTACATACCACCAAAACATCTGGGGTGCTGGCCCATGCCAGAACTCACACCACATTGTCCAGTTAGTCAGATGTCTCCAAGGATAGGACAAATGCCTTGTATCAGATGCCTCACTACTCCACTAAGTTTTCCTACACTAAGAAAATAGTGCAATGGCTTTAAAAAACCCCACAACCTACCCCAAAACACAACAGTGGGATATAAGCAATTTGGAAGCAAAAGTGAGGAAAGAAAAAAAGGCTAAATATAGTTGTGTGTGTGCACATGCATGTCTGTTATTTACTCACATACGCTATATATACATAACATTTGCTCAAAATACATGAGATGGCCAAATATTTCAAGGGTGAGCATAGAATATTACCAGAAAGCATAAGAGAAATAAAGTAGCTGACTTTAAAGAGAGTGGAAAGTACTTTTGATTGGATTTCTACTAACCATGGGAAAGCTACTAGGGGAAAAGTGGGAAATGATTAAGCAACTGTTGGAAAGAGTGCAGCTGAAACTCTTCCCACTTCAATCTAAACAGGGAAAAGTGCAACATAGGCCATTGTGGTTAGGTAAGGAATGACATGCGAAGAGTTTTACAAGCAGAGAGCTGAAAGCTTTTAAAAAAGATAAACAAATCTGGTGCAGAGGATTTAGAGGTACTGTATGTAAAAATAAGCAGAAGTAAGTTAAAGGATCAAATTAAAGGAGCAAATGGAGTTACTGAATGCTAAACTACATAAATATTTCAACTGACAACAATGGACTCTTTAGATATATTCACATTAAAGAAAAAGGAAAATATAATAGTAGTCTCCTAAAAATGAACAAAAAATCAGAAACAGGGACAAAGGAAATGGTCTAATAGTAGGATAGAGAAGAAAGGGAAAAAACAAGAATTATATTACTGTTCCTGATTTAAAGCACATTCCTACAGGTATTCAAATGTATCTCTCTGTTCTTTTAGGGGCAAATCCTCTTCTGCACCAGGTGGAGGCCAAGATAGAAAAGGCAGGACAATGTGTGCCATTTTGTCCACCTTTTCTCCCATTTGTAACCATAAGGCTGGTTCAGGCTGCTGTGATTCTAAGAGGAGCTACAAAACTCCTTCAAGTTTCACCTGGCTACAGTGACCTTAAAGGCAACCTTTCTAGTATTTGTGAATTTGGGAATCAGCTGTTTTCTGATCACTTACTAAATTCAGCCCAACTTGATGCCAGGTAGCAGGTTGCTATAAACCCACTATAACAGTGCTTTAACACCCTTTACTCCAGAGAAATCTCAAGGCAGCTTGGCAACACCTAGGTAACTCCCTACTTATTTTTACATTTTGTGTCCATGAAAGGAAAAATGGGTGCTAAGCATTAAGACAATATTAAATCTCAGTATAACGTAAAAGGCTATGAAGAGGAATGAATGAGTCAGAACCGATGACCTACAATTCTTGGACCTGGAAGACTTGCTTTACATGTCTCTCTTCTGTCATATGGACCTTAAAAGCAAGGCATTTATGCAGAAGAGAATTTGCAGAGGGAGTGGGCTAGGAAGGCCATGGTTTGATGGAGAGAGGTACTGCACTGCCGTGGATAAAATAGTATTTTTCTTTCAAGCTCTCTCCCCCTATTTGGCTCCACACATGTTATGTGTTAAGTTTATTTTCAGTGATGATGAAAAACATTTAGGATGATTTAATAGATGTGTACAAAATAATGAAGGAAGTGATAATGATGCATGTGGTAAAACACCCACCCATCCAAGAGGCCCAACAGTCCTGAAATGTAGCAGAAGTATTCTAAACATAAACACAAATAAAATCCAGCAAGAACCTTTTTTTTTTTTATGAAGATAAATAAACACCTGGAATAAGTGGTCACACTAGGCAATAAAACCAAATTGCAACAGTGCTTTAAGTATTTTCATCCTGCAAATAAAACTATAAAACACTAAGATGCAGGGATGAGATAACTGTAACAAAAATAAAAAGAAGACACCTGGATATGTCCATGTGTAGGCTGTGTATGGGAAAAAAGCAACGGTAGAAGATCAACTGTTTATTATTATCAGAGCTATCGATTCTTTGTTCATTCTTCTAACACTAAATGTATGAAGCCAAAGCCAGATACTTACAGTGGAATTATAAGCATATTTATGCTTACAAGGTTTGCAAGAACAAATCCTAATTTCTTTTTTTGAGCTGTCACTGTTGAAGATGTTGGCACTGACATATTATGGCTGACCACTCACGAAGAATATTAACCTTTCAGAAGTAAGACCACTGTTAACAAGAGTATTTCCTGCTTTGAAAAACCCATCTGACCTCTCAAACAGATTTGCTCAATTTAAAGTTAGCTCTAAACCTGAACTTCAGATCCAAAGCCTTCGAGGTATGGTCCATACCTAAATTTGAAACTTAGACCCTTATCTTGGCCTCATTCTCAACTGTTTTATTGGAGCAACATTGATTTAAACTTGCTAAGAGTGGGGTTCTCTAGGTTTATTCCCTAAAGAAGAGCTGAAAAAGTAGATCTACCCTGTGCCCCAAATATGTGTTTTTACATGGCCATTGAAAGTAATGTTAAACCCTTGATATTGTTAAAAATACATAAGTACATTCAATTTCTGCAAGAACCTCTCTATTCTCTCTCTCTCTCTTTCTCTCTCTCTCTCTCTCTCTGCTCTGTTAATTTTTGCGTTGAGGAACAAGCTCACATGTTCAGATATTGCCCAAACATGCTGGACAACAAACCTCTGTTTACTCATAGGACAACTCTCAGTCCAAGTTTCTCTTTACAAGATGTTTTCATGTGTTCTCAACAGACTGTGTCTTAGGGCAAGAAGCAACATGGTTGCATTATTGCTTTGCTTCAATGATTTCTAATTATTGTCCACTACGGATGTGGGGGTTTGGTCTGTGTTTTGGCCCAAATGTGCCACAGCTCTCACCCCATGTCCCACGGCCAAAGCAGAAGAAGATGCTGATGGCTGTCACTCCCTATTGTTTTCTGCCAGCTTGGAAACCATCCACTGAGAAGCTGCGTCTTATTACTGCCCCTGGACAGCACTGAGCTGTGTTTGCATATAGTGATTAATTCAACGAATTTGGCATGCAGAAAATAAATGCCTCAAAATGCATTATTCCAATGAAAAGACCTGGATACCCTTAGGAAACAAGTATAAAAACACTAGCATTGAGAAAAAAGAATCACGAGTAATTTTAAAAGGGGGAAATAATTTTAAGTCACAGCTTTTATGTATGAGAGCCAGCTTGGTAAAACAGATCTTGTTATAGTGTTATCAAATGTTCTGGCACATGGATTACATGCATACTGCAAGTTTCCCATTCTGATACAATATTAGGGCAATACTTCACCCACTGAAAGTTTTGCTTCAATATTAAAAACTTTGATAGGTGTTTTCTATGCTGCTATGAAACAAAACCATATCAAAAGGAGTTATATATGTATGCCACATACATTATATCAGAATCTACAATTTTGACTCACAGTAAGTAATGACTCTCTCCTACCTCCTCCTCCAGCTTTTTTTGACAGAAGACAGTGGAGAACTTGAGCACCACTCAAGTCTTATTGCTCTCCATTAATAAATACAGTAAAACTGAAAGCTTTAGTAAAGCCGCACACTCCATACTTAAGTGTCAAAAGGCTGAAAAACCTGTTAAAAATCAGAAGTAAGGGTGTTTAAACCAGTAATTCTTCTACATGATTATCACAAAGTCTCTGATATTAAACCAGTTTGTCTGATTAGAAAGTATTATAGTGGCCCAGATTTCTGGAGGCTTTCTAAAACTGAAGCTCAGAATTACAAATGGTCACACAACGCAACAAACAGCAAAAAATTTTTGCCCAGCAGTCTCATTTAGTATTTTCAGTAGTTACCATACAGTATGGCAGTGACCAGGTCAGAGAGGAGTAATAGAGAATTTCACCCCAAAATCTACTCACCAGTATTTTATTTAATGTCTTAATTAAAAAGAATAAAACTCTGCATTCCTAAGCATTGGCACAAAATACGAAACAACTGCATGTACTCTGAGATTCCTACTATGTATCTCCCAGTTACCCACTTGAGGACAATAAAATCCAATTTCAGTACTCTGAGCTAATCAAACCATGATGAGAGGCAAGTGTTTCCAAGTACTTTTCTGTGGAAATTTCTTGTGGCTGATTCTATTAAAACAAAAGTGAGATTCCTCTTAAAACTATAATTTCTGTATTCAGCCAGCAGAGATAAGTTCATATATGATCTTACAGATCAAATGAAAGGGAACACAATGATGTGACAGAAGTATTTATTTTCCATGTTCCATGTCCATGGAGTCCTATAATCTCAAGTTCACTGCCTGTGACATCAATTTGAATGAGATATAGCAGGTAAATTCATTTTTGTTTTGCAGTTTTCACCTGGATTGCAAAATCCTTTCAGTAGCTACAATTCATTAATTACTTTTCTGAACTATTTTGTCAATTCATTGGTGTGATGAGAAGAGTATCTTTATTACATCAATGGTCTCTAGACCATTTTCACTTATAAATTAATTGGGACCGGTAACCATCTTTGAAAAAAATTAAAAGGGTTCAAACCTGTGATGTTTCTTTAATTGAAGTACAAGAACAATTTGTGCTTACAGGCACTGTGAGAGCACATCGAAAGATACCAGGTGTACACATGAAATACAGCAGAATCTGAGTTGCACCCGTCTTGCTGACACACTTGTATCTATGTATACAGATGATAAATGCTTGCACCATGTTATGGACCTCAGTAATTTTTCATTCTCTGCATCTGAATAAAAAGTGATATTAAGGCCATATCACGATTACCAACTGAATCTAAACTCAAATCCTTACACATTCACACTGCTATTCCAGTACTTAGTATTTTCTCATTCAACATCTTACTGTAGTATTTCAGATTAAATAACTTAAAAAAACAACTTAGCTGCTTTTGCTTCCACAGTATTTCTAATAAAGAAATACACTAATTTGAAAAAACTTTAACCTCAAGTTCATCCTTGTCTTCTTCTTAAAAAAGTCATTCTTTTTCTTCCTGACCACTTTTCTAGAAAAGACAGATAGACTGCATGCAGAGTTTATTAAGAGATCAATCAAAATAATTGAGGTATAATTTTCTCAGCTATTTCTGTCATCATTCTAAAGGCAGAGGTTATTATGTTTCTCTTTCACCCAACTGGGAAAATTCACTGTTCTTAAGTAATTTGAACGGTTCATAAAATCATAGAATAACGAGGTTGGAAGAGACCCACCAGATAATTGAGTCCAACCATTCCTATCAAATACTAAACCATGCCCCTTAGCACTTCATGCACTCATGCCTTAAACACCTCGAGGGAAGGTGAATCAACCACCTCCCTGGGCAGCCTGTTCCAATGCCCAATGACCCTTTCTGTGAAAAATCTTTTCCTAATGTCCAGCCTCAATCTCCCCTGGCAGAGCTTGAGGCCATTCCCTCTTGTCCTGTCCCCTGTCACTTGGGAGAAGAGGCCATTGCCCTCCTCTCTACAACCTCCACTCAGGTATTTATAGAGAGCAATGAGGTCTCCCCTCAGCCTCCTCTTCTCCAG
>WAAB01012962.1:275896-320624 GCA_013389865.1 Piaya cayana | reverse complement strand
ATTTATATATTTATAGAAAGATTTTTTGTTATCTTTCACAGACTTTGTCAACCTGATTTCTAGCTGAGCCTTAGCCCCTCTGATTTTTTCCCTACACAGCCTCACTTCCGTCCCATAGTCAACCCAAGAGGCCTGTCCCCTCCTTCAGTGCCCATAAACATTTCTCTTCTTAATATTACTCAAGATCTCTCTGTTCAACCAAGCTGTTTTTTCCCCTGCTGGCTTTTTTTCTGGAACATGGGGATGACTTTCTCCTGAGCTGCTAGGATTTCCTTTTCGAAGAGCTTCCAGCCCCCATGGGCTCCCTTGCCCTTAAGTACTGTCTCCCATGAGACTTTGCCAACCAGCCTTCTGAAGAATTCAAAGTCTACCCTCTAGAAATTTAGTTCATGAAGGATATAAGATCATCTTTTTGGAGGTAGCTAATAGCCATGATATTAGGCTACCCTTTCTTGAGACTTCATTTTTCTTATTAATAATTGCCATTGCTATCTCTCTTTCTGAAACAACCAACCAATGCCTAAGTCTTTTTTTATTCTCTCATACAACATCAGCTAACATTAAGCCCAAATAGTGGCTAGGATTCTGAAAATCCCTGAAGACCCACCTGATCCTTATGAAAATCTTTATGTAAAAGCCCGTTTCTATAGCTCATTTTTTCTTAAGAATGACTACTGAACATTTATGTGAAAACAAGCTTCTTTTTTTTACATCACCTCAGAATTAAACTCCAAGTCTCATATTTTTGCTGAAGCAACCACAAGCAAAGTTCTCATTAATGGTAATCTTTCAGTGCCATAATTTAAGTGAATTACAATCAATTGCATCTAACCTTTTGGAGAACAAGAACCTGACTTTCTGCTTTGTTATTTTTCACTTGGTCCTTTTTTCCCCTCTGTGCTATTCTATTTCTGGTAAGTTATATCAATTATCAAAAGTTTTTATTTTTTTAACAAATATTAAATAATTTTCAAATCTGCAATGATAAAGCTCTTATTTAGTGTGATGCTTACATTTCAATCTATTTTAACTACTAGCTTTCTACCCAGGAATTTTATTTCGGTCACCTCCAGTTCTTAATGCTTGAAAAGGTTAAGACTTCAAGTCTTTGCGTACTATTAAGGTAAAAACAAGACATCAGATAGGTTAACAAAATATGCGTGTTACTGTATATTATTGTGTATATTGTTAGTATTAGTGGTTTGAACCATGACTGATATTTTTCTAGAACTGGCAGCAATAAAACATTCCTAGTGGATTTAAAATAAGTGATTTTCAAGTATGTTCACGTTTTAAGCATATCTAAACTTCAGTGTCCACATTATATCAAAGCATCTGTGTTCACGTTAAACATTCCTATCCATATACATATACATAATCTTTGATGTACCTTTTGCACCAAACCCCACCAATTATAAACATAAAGAAATATTGCTGCTTACTCTACATTTGACTTAGAGTAATAATATTAATAAATGTATAATGTTCCAGCTTACTCTTTAAGTTTTTTCTCTACTACCAAAAATAAGACATTTGAACTGAATTGTTATGTGAAAAGACTTGCAAAAGTGAAAAAAAAACCCCAAATTAAATAGTCAGCCTTGAAAATCTGGATCGCACTGGTGGCTTTTAGTTAAGCAGAATATTTTTAGGACTGACAATATCTTTTTTTCAAAGGAACCACAAATTATTCACTGTCTATCTGCAAAGTTCAAAGCACTACTACATTTTGCTCAAGAGTTTGCCTGTTCTGACTGGCAACAAAATAAATATGATGGGTGGTCTGCTTAAGGCACCTATCCAAGCCCAATAACATTACATTTTCATAGTATGAACATTTGAAAACATTATAGCTGCTGCAACAACAAAAGTGCATGGGAGTATCTCCAAAGCAGATGGCAACTAGCACATCACAAAACCATGCAGATTCCTCAGCCAATTTATACAGCAAAACAGCATCTACCATACAGCAAAGGGAAGAATAATTAGTCTATACAAACATGCAGAACCTCCCAATAGCACATGGTTTATGCTAAGAACGAAGAAAAGTAATTGCTCTCACGTAATACTGCCTTTCTTTTGGACAGGATCAACTTACAGCAGGGTTTATTCAACTGAGTAATTCCCTTTGAAAGAATATACAATTAATTTGAAAATATTGGCCAAACTTTGCATAATGGAAAACATATAAATCTGGACAACAATCTTCTTAATTCAAAAACTTAAGTATTTTGGTGTCAGCTCTTTTAAAGGAATATGGTTCTAATGTCGTTAACACATCAAATTTTATTGTAATTGACAAACATCTAATAGAGGCAACATTTCAAGACAACACTGAGCAATCTGCACCCATATAATACATAAAACTTAGAGTTGGATTTGTTCACATAGTTTATGCCTAGATCTCTTCGCAATTGTTAGTGAAAACATATTATGTTACACAAATGTAACGTACATGTTTCACATCGTCTGAGCATCTAATTATTTAATTTTCTACATAATTTTCTCTGTGTTAATTGACTGAGAATGGAGTCATCCAATTATCCACAGGGGGCCCAGTTTTGCAGTTCTCACATGCGTGGGAAATCATGCAGATACATAATGCAAAGAAAAACCCTCTACAGCTAGGCTTTTAGCAGATGCACTTCAACACTCCAATGGGTAACGTTTCAACAGTGGCCTATTGATATTTTTCATAGTCTGATTCCACAGTTCTTCTGCTGCAGGAAACAAACCAAATATTTGTTATTGCTAGCTTGATGGTGCTGAATTTAAACATGTAGGTATATTTCAGATATGACAGCATTGGGCGATAACTATTTTGTTGTTACTCCCCCACCACTCTCCAACAATGAGAGCTTACAGATCCAGTCTGAGACCAAATCAGTCTGCTGAGAGACATCATTTTCAGTGGACCTCTAATAATAGTACAGCCATGACATGGAATCTGACAATAAAAAATCATAGTAGAAACTAAGGACGTGCCTAATCTCACCATAGGCACCCTTTACAGACCATAGAGAAGACTCATTGTCCCTATTGGCTACAGAAATGAGCTAATGTTACAGACCCAGAAGAAGATACCTGCACCCTTAAAGTTCAACTCAGCAAAACAGTACGGACCAACCATGGATTTTGCCCTTAGCACTCATAAAAAACAGTACACCAAAAACTTATTATCAGAGACTACAGCACCAGTCTTTTGGGACTAATTTCATTTAAAAAAATAATTAAAACATAGCAAATGCATATAAGACAGTCACTCTGCACGCTCATCTTATATTCAATCACAAATTTCTATGCAGAAAAAATGTATTGTTGTGTATTGTATGTCCTTATACCACATCTGGTCTGTGATTAAAAAGATATACCACAGTGTTTTATCTTAAGGTAAATGATATCCTAAAAGCCTCGAGTACATTATTGCACCATTCAGCTTATATCAATACTAATATTATATATATGTACACATAAACATGCTGGACACTCCCTTTTGGAAGAATTTGGTGCACTAACACTAAAATAATTTAAAATATAGCACATTCAATTTAAAGAAATGGAATTTCCTTTAATTCACTGCATGAAAGTGGAACTACATATCCTTAGGACACTGTTTTCCAGTTCTCCAAAGGTCTTGGTGGCTGGTCGTGTCAAATAATCACAATATTGTACTGGAAATGTGAACACGGTACTCATGTTCCCAAATTAAATGTTATAAATTTAGGCCAACATACACCTGTCAGAATTATCCCTATGTAAGTTTCACATCAGGGCATGGTGCTGCATGGTTCAGGAGCTGAGCTAATAAGTGCTGAAAAATGAAAAACGCTGTTTTATGGCAGCATGTAAACTGGCACAAACCCCTCCATACTTGCAGCTATGCCTCAGTTTTGACAAATAAATGCCAAAATGTGGAAGCCATACAAGCAAAGTCCTACTGATATGAAAGCAGAGGAAAGCAACATATAGGTCTGTCAGGAAGTTCCATATTATATGCTTCCAGTGTTGATACAAACATCTACACTTTTCCTGCCTAAGATCAGAAAGGGTAAAATAACCAAACACAGTGTGAACTCATTTATTTTCTATTTACAGATTTAAAAAAGCAATTTCTGAAGTTCAGAAGTGTTTAACAACCTGAGACTCATATTGAGTAACATATATGTGAAAACACAGGAGAAATAACAAAACACATGACAAAATCACAAGGCATAACAAATTGCTAGATACAGTTTGAATTGATGAAGGATCCATCATTCTGAGTACAGAAATTTTACCAAAAACTGTGATAATATTTTTTTTTGCCCACAGGAAAAGTTCCAGTGGAGTTAAACCCTCCCACAGAGCTTCAAACTTTCCCTAAAAGTCCTGAATTCACATCTCCATAGGCAAGGTGAGTTCATATCCAGGGTAAGCACCTTTGAAATAGTGTCTGATAGATAAAGCAGACCTACTAACAACTGTAAAGTCAATGCTCTAATCTGCTCTAAAAGGCAGACACCACCCATCCACATATTAATAGAAAGCAGTTTCACTACTTGCTGAGAATACTGTTAATGTGGTTTTGTTAAGCCTCAATCATGTCTGCAACATTCTTTGGGAAATTCTGGTTGAGGAATATCCCTCCAAGCTCCAGCAGGCTATAAGCCGCTCAAGATGGAGCAAAGAGCTTGCCTGGGAGATGCCTGCAGCTGCAGCAGCTGAGTGGACATCCAAATGACTCAGAAGCAGCAAACCCACTGAAAAAGAATCACAGGCACCAATAGCACGGCCAAGCCTGGATTTGTTTTGGCAGGCTGTTGGGTAGTTGCAGGCTCGCATTTCTGAAGAAGTGAACTGCCTCTTGTTGTCCCTGGGACTGTGCCCTCATTTGTTTTAAAACAAATTGGATAGCAGGCAGTAAATATCTGGCTCCTGCTAGCAAAATTATCTCACAAGACCCTAAATACCAATCATCTCTTGGGCCAAAAAGAACATGATTTGTTTACTTATTATTGTGTACCATGCTGTGGTAACTAGAAACATTGGGTCAACATCCCTTTGTGCCAGACAGTATGCAAATGCAGTACGCAACTTGCTTTGCTCTTTGTGGACTGATTTCCCCCACCCACCTCAACCATTCATATCTGTGACACACAACATTCGGGATGTAGCCTAGCCAGGGAGCTTTATTTCTAAAAAGCAACAGGAGAAGTTGGCATCAAAATATGCTTCTCCCCAACAGGAAAACAACTTTACAAAATCTGCATATTTTGAACATTGATCATTTGTTAAAAACCTAAAAATCCCTAAAATATTAATGAAAATACATTTTTTGTTTGGTTTGGTGAGGGTAGTTTTGCATGAGGATAGTTTAGTATGATAAAGGGACCGCTAGACTGTGTGCATAAATAGCAACCCCTACGGCACTTCCTACCTCTGCAGCCACAGTTGTGCAGAAACCTGCTTACAAGAACTTCATAGAATAAACTATGCCAGGATGTAAACTGAAAGGAGAGACCTAAAAAACCCCATACAATATAAATTCTATGTCAAGGCGCTGCCATTGATTTCCAATGAATGATGAAACCACCCACAAATTTGAAGACAGTTGCTTATTTTTATCAGATCATGGTAACTGGCATGGTGATCTTAAGACCAGTGGACAGATCCTTCAGCATGTGAAGAACTGGGAGAAGGACAGGAGAGAGCTGGAAGGTACAAAAGAGTCAAAGAAATTCAGCATTTAATTTTAATACCTTAATAATGAAGAAAGCAAGTATAGGACAGCTATCACTCAAACAATAAAGACTGGATACTAACGATGTGGTCTTCGGATATGCTGAAGATAGTGCCACAATACTGAAAAAGAAATAAAGGGGTTGTGTGGAAAGATCAAAATATTTGATATTTTTACTTCCATACCGAAATCCTTGCTTCCATCAAAACAGACTAAATGTAAATATAATCAACTAGAAATCAGATATACTTCTCTAATAGTCAATGAAGCATCTGCGGATTAACTCATTTGATAAATAATCCCCAACTGTAAGCATACCATACCTGCAAACAATTTTCAGTGTGGAGTGCTAGAGCCTTCATTCTTCATATACTGCTTTAGCTGTGATTCTGGATGTTATATATGTACACATGCTGGACATTAAAATTACTCTGCAACATACTCTTTTCAGCTAAAGTTAATTTTAAAGTGCAAAGCCATTTTAAATGAAAAAAATATCAGAATGCTCACAAGTAAATTAAACCCCTGGTTTCTTCTGAATGGAGTCAGTGTGAAAGAACAGTTGGAACAGAGAGCACTGTAATTGAGAGCTTATCCTAAGGAACAAAATGCACCTCACACTTACCATATACTTGCTTTAGAAAACTTAAATAAGCCAACTTATTTACATTTGTATATTTGTTTAGCAGTTAAGTAAAAAATTAACCCATTTATTTCATTAAGCCCAGAAAAAAAAATTTAAAAAATGCAACAGAATATGTTTTTCAGGACGTGGGAGGACATTTTATTGACACTGTGAAATATAATAAATTCCTTCTGGAGATGTTACATGTCAGCAGTGAAACTTGTAAAAAAACATGCATCAGAATTTAGCCATATGTTAGTTCAAGAAAAATGTCAAGCTATTTTTATATTGCCTATAATTTTCCACAGCTATTAACACACTGATAATTCATTTGGGACAGTCGTTTAGGTTAGTAAGGCTAGGTTTTAGAAGAAGCTATGATTTTCATTGTTTTCATGGGTTACAACTATGTCCTTCGCTGGCTTCATAGCTTTGGCTCCGGGAAACAGTTATAAGCCTTTTCTAGCTCTTACTCTAAGCATGTTCCCTCCTTCCCCTCCTTCTTCGAGTACAAGGAAAAACTGTCTAGTAACAGAAAACTCCTAGAAACAAAAGAATCATCTCCTGACCCTTCCTTAGTACTTGACTCAGGCCTATCACAATTAGAAGGATTTTTTTGCTGTGTTTTTTCAATTTTAATGACATTAAATTATATTGTTACTATCACTAGCTTTCAGTATAATTAATTTACCTTAAAGTAACCCAATAAAAGTTTATTTCTCTGGTATAAATCACCATAATTCATCAGAATTGTAACTCGGATCTTTTCAATTTATGTTTGTTCAGTACTCCTATTCTCTCACAATTTTCTATGTAGTTCCTGAAGCCTTGGAGTCCTCTTTGCTCAGGGAAAGATAAAGATAGCTCTTTGCTTGTTTTTTAATGGGAAAAGAAATAATAAATCTTATGCCTTGACAGTTCCTCTTTTAAAAAACCCAAAACCACACAAAATCCTCCAGACCTAGACTATTATATTTGCATGGTCTGAAATTTTATTCTCTGTTTTGTTCCTGGTATCAGGCTTTGTTTGTTTTGCACAAGTAGATCTTGTACCTCCAAACTTGCAACTTAGAGGCAGGAAATGACAAACCATAAGCTTTGAAAAGGCTTGATCATGGTTGTTGCCATAACTGTGCAGAACAGTTATCCTAAAGCCTCATGACACCTTTGTTCAGTGATGCTTCACAGTAATAATAGCCCTTAAAACTTACAATGCTCATGAAAGATGACAAGATAAATTAAAGTGTTATAAATAAGTGTAACTGAATGAGTAAACATGTCCTCTAATCATGATTAAGCTTTCCTGCTAATCTAATTTGAAAAAGAGCCTTGATGTATCAAATACCACAAATATTTTTGCATACTGCAAGTGAAATGAAAAGGTGTGTCTCAGCCCCTAGGCATTGGCAATACCTACCTGTTCATGGTGGCGCTGCTTTGCTGCAATTCTGTGTTCTTCAATTGGGCAACTGACACAGTAAAAAAAATACTTCTTTCATTCCTCTCTACCATGCAATTTTCTCATATCTCCAACTATCAGCCTTTTTCTTTCTATTTATGTCTTGGACAAGCTGCAGAATGCTTCTAAATATATTAAAAACACAGCTGCATAAGTTTTGAAGGAGTGTCATAACACACTGTTTGTCAGTCTACATTTAACTGGTGTCCTAAGATTTCATAGCCTAAATATATATGAAAATAGCAGTCAGGACAGTAATTTGAACAGAAATACAAGCACAGTATGCTCGTCATATTACACACACACTGATGTTTCATCTACTTAACCCACAGGCCATTCTGAAGGTAATAACACACTACCTCAAGAGGCTAAGGTTTCACTACATTTTTAAGGACTAACAGGTGTGCTTCTATGGTTTGCCAAAATACTTCATGATGAACTGCAAAACTTTCTGCTTACTTCACCTCCTGGCTCACACTGCACCTGGTTAGTGAAATAGCAATAGCAGAGTTTATGCCTGGTCATCCTTGTTACATTGCCACCGATCAGAAAGCACCAAGGTAGTTAATCAACACATCACTCAAAAAAACAAGTCTTACGACTTCGAAAGCATGTAGGTTACCTAAAAGTACAAAAGAGAGCTCATCCTCCTTATCCCCCTACAGGTCAGCAGAAACTATCAAAAGCACCATAGCAGTTGCACTCAGACATGGCTTAAGGTCACACAACCTTTCAAATGTCCATGATATAGATGGCTCTTGCAGGTCTTTGCTTTCTGAAGCACACTGGAGGAACCATCAGAGTCCCCTGCTACCTGTCTCACCTCCACACACTTGCCAGCCAAGCCTTTACTCTTGAAAGAATGCACCTGGTGAGGCTGATGCCTTTCAAACACATACGACCACAAGACCACATGAAAGGGGTGGCCCCACACCTTTACTGCTTGATTCCCCGCTTGCCTACTATATGGCATTTCTAAATATGAGGTCTGTAGACAGATACTAGTATCCCCCAGGGGTTTGTACTGGGACCAGTGTTGTTTAATAGTTTCATCAACAACACAGAGCAATTAAGTGCACCGTCAGCAAGTCTGCAGATAACACCAAGCTGAGTGGTAAGGTTGACATGCCAGAAGTACTGGATATAATCCAGAGGGACCTGGACAACCTTGAGAAGTGGGTCTGTGTGAACTTCATGAGATTCAACAAGACCAGATGCAAGGCCAGGTGGCCTGGCAAGGCCAGGATTGCACCTGGGTTGGGGCAATCTCTGGTTTCAATATAGAATGGGGGATGATGGGATTGACAGCTGCCCTGGAGAGAAAGGGCTTGGGGATGCTGATGGACGAAAAGCTGGATATGAGCCAGCACTGCAGCCTCACAGCCCTGAAGGCCAACCGTATCCTGGGCTGCATGACAAGAAGTGTGGCCAGCAGGTCAAGGAAGGTGATCCTGCCCCTCTGCTCTGGTGAGACCCCCATCTGGAGTACTGCAGCCAGCTCTGGAGTCCTTAATGTAGGAAGGATATGGAACCACTGGAACAGGTCCAGAGGAGGCCACAAAAAATGATCGGAGGGCTGAAGCACATCTCCTACAAGGACAGGTGAAGAGACTTGGGGTTGTTCAGCCTGGAGAAATGAAGGCTCTGGGGAGACAACATAGTAGCCTCCAGTACTTAAACGGGGGCTGCAGGAAAGATGGGAACAGATTTCTTAGCAAGGGCTGTTGTGATAGGACAAGGAGTAATGGCTTTAAACTAAGGAAGATGAGATTTAGATGTGATATAAGCAAGAAATCATAGAATCATAGAATGGTTTCTGTTGGAAGAGACTTAAAGATCATCTAGTTCCAACCCCTCCCACTAGACACCTCCCACTAGATCAGGCTGCCCAAGGCCCCATCCAACCTGGCCTTGAATACCTCTGGGGATGGGGCATCCACAGCTTCCTTGGGCAACCTGTGCCAGTGTCTTACCGCTCACCTTGTGAAGAAATTCTTCCTTATGTCTAGCCATTCTTCCTTATATCTAGAGGGCAGTGAAATACTGGAACAAGTTGCTCAGAGACACAGCACAAACCCCATCCCTAGAAACCTTCAAGGTCAGGTTGGATGGGGCTCTGAGCAACTGAAAGCTGTCCCTGCTCCTGCAAAGGGCTTGGACAGGATGATCTGCAAAGGTCCATTCCAACCAGCGTTCTGTCTTCTCTCTAGACCGACAGCACTCTGATGATGATGTGATTGAGAGCTTCCCTACAGAGAAGGACTTGGGGGTGCTGGTCAATGAGAAGTTTGACACAAGCCGGAGATGTGCGCTTGCAAGCCAGAAGGCCAACCATATCCCGGCCTGCATCAAAAGTAGCATCTTCAGCAGGTTGAGAAAGGTGATCCTGCCCCTGTATTCCTCTCTTGTGAGACCCCACCTGGAGTATTGTGTCCATTTCCGGAGTCTCCAACATAAGAAGGATAAGGAACTGTTGGAACTGGTCCAGAGGAGGGCTACAAAGATGATCAGAGGGCTGGAGCACCTCCTATATGAGGACAGACTGAGAGAGTTGGGCTTGTTCAGCCTGGAAAAGGCTCTAAGGAGATCTTATAGTGACCTTCCAGTACGTGACAGTGGTTGGTAGGAATGGTTGGACGTGATAATCCTGTGGGTCTTTTCCAACCTAGTCATTCCGTGATTCTGTGACAGGGGTCTACAGAAAAGCTGGGGAGGGACTTTTCACAAAGGATGAGGGGCAACGGTTATAAACTGGAGATGGGCAGATTTAGGCCTGATATAAGGAAGAATTCCTTCACCATAAGTGTGGTGAGACACTGGCACAGGTTGCCCAGGGAACTTGTGGCTGCCCACTCCCTCCGTTCAGCGCCAGGTTGGTTGGGGCACTGGGCGGCCTGGAACTGGATGGGCTTTAAGGCTCCCTTCCAACCCAAAGCGTTCTATGCCTCAATGCCCCTGCTGCGGGGCTGGGAAGTCAACGCGCCCCAGCTGAGCGGCCAGAAACGCGCTGCCCTCCCGCCTCTGCGCCGGCGCCGAGGAGGAGGAGGAGGAGTAGGAAGAAGGGGAGGAGGAAGGGGAGGAGGAGAGCGGCGGGCATGGCGGCGCTGCGGCGGAGCGTGGTGTCCCCCGCGGGCAGGCACACCGCCTCGCTCATCTTCCTGCATGGCTCAGGTGGCTGCTTCCCTCCCCGGGGCGGTGTTGCCCGTCAGTGCGCGGGGGGAGCCGGGGAGGGGGCGGCCTGCGGGAAAGACACGGGGTGGAGGAGGGGGGCTGTAAGGTGGATGTGAGAGGTAATTACTGTGGCCAAAAGGGGAATGTTTTTTATTCGAGCTAAAGTAGAGTGAAGTTTCGTGTAAGTAATTGTGGGGGGTTTGGAAGTCAAGATAGAATGCCCGCTCTGATTGCGTGGGTCCTTTGAAGCGGTGCTTTTCCAGGCACATGTCATTCTCTGGAGATGGTGACGCCTTGTGTGAGGTATGATCTGTGCTGACCAGGCGTCTCTTCGGTTTCGATCACCTCTGTTTGCAGCCTTTCCCTGTCTCAGAGGCAAAGGTCAGGCAGAGCTGGAGCCAAAGCTCTAAACTATCAAGAATTTTGACTTGTGAAGTTTATAGTAGACAGCGAGATCAAGTGCATCCTCAGCAAGTTTGCAAATGACACCAAGCTGAGTGGTGCAGTTGCTGCACTGCAAGGACGGGATGTCATCTAGAGGGACCTGGACAGGCTGGAGAACTAGCCTCAAGCTCCACCAGGGGAGATTTAGGCTAGACATTAGGAGGAAGTTTTTCACACAAAGGGTCATTGGGCATTGGAACAGGCTGCCCAGGGAGGTGGTTGATTCACCTTCCCTGGAGGCGTTTAAGGCACGGGTAGACAAGGTCCTGAGGGACATGGTTTAGTGTTTGATAGGAACGGTTGGACTTGATGATCCGATGGGTCTCTTCCAGCCTGGTGATTCTATGATTCTAAGTGGGACTGTGAACCTCATGAGGTTCAACAAGGTCAAGTGCAAAGTTATACACCTGGGTCGGGCCATTCTGCGGTTTCAATACAGGATGGGGATGATGTGATTAAGAGCAGCCCTGCAGAGAAGGACTTGGAGTGCTGGTTGATGAGAAGCTCAACATGAGCCAGCAATTTGCACTCACAGCCCAGAAGGCCAGCAGGCCAAGGGAGGTGATTCAGCCACTCCGTTCCTCCCTTGTGAGACCTCATCTGGAATATTGTGTCCAGTTCTGGAATCCTCAACATAAGGACGATATTGGAGCTGTTAGAATGGGTCCAGAGGAGGGCTACAAAGATGATCAGAGGGCTGAAGCACCTCCCATATGAGGACAGGCTGAGAGTTGGCCTTGTTCAGCCTGGAGAAGAGAAGGTTCTGAGGAGACCTTGGAGCGACCTTCCAGTACCTGAAAGGGCCTACATGAAAGCTGAGGAGGGACTTTTTACAAAGCTTGTGGTGTTAGGACAAGAGGCAATGGGTATAAACTGGAGAGGGGCAGATTTAGACTAGATATAAGGAGGAATTTCTTCACAGTGAGAGTGGTGAGGTGCTGGAACAGGTTGCCCAGGGAAGTTGTGGATGTCCCATCCCTGGAGGTGTTCAAGGACAGGTTGGATGGGATCTTGGGCAGCCTGATCCTATGTGAGGTGTCCCTGCCCATTGCAGGGGGCTTGGAACTAGGTGGTATTTAAGATCCTTTCCAATTCAAACTATTCTATGATTCTATAATTCTGTGATTAAAATTAGTCCTTGGAAAGTAATAGACTATGTCTAAGATTTCTGGGAAAATGTATCCATATGCAGTTAAGTGCAAAATATTTTCTGTCCCAGCTCTTGTCTCGCTGCACACAATTGATAGAGATCAGTGCCTCATGTTGCCCAGCCCTGATAAAGGGTGCTTGCTTTCTAAAACTCAAAAACATGTCTTAGAAAGTTTTATTTGGTGGCATTTTCAGTATCAAGGTGTTTTTGTCCCTCACTGGCTGGCAAGGAGTGGTGAGCAAAGCAGTCCGTATGAGCCTGGACGAGGTCTGGGTTCAAGGCGGGTCTGTAGGGATGGTGCGCTCTGAGCTGGCCTGGCTTTCATCACCATGAGAACCAATATGGGACAGAGTGTAGTCTCTGAATTCATCTACTTGAAGCATAGCCCCATGCCAAGGATGAGAAAAGGAGGCTGAGGAGAGACCTTATCACTGTCTACAGCTACTGAAAGGAGGTTGTAGGAATGTGGGTGTTGGTTTCTTCACCCAAGTGACAGGCGATAGGATGAGAGGAAATAGCCTCACCATGAGCCATGGGAAGCTCATATTAGACTCTAGTAAAAATTTCTTTACTGACAAGAGTAGCCAAGCATTTGAACAGGCTGCCTAGGGAAGTGGTGGAGTCACCAGCACTGCAGGTATTTAAAAGATGAGTGGACGAAGTGCTTGGGAATATGATTTAGTAGTGGGCATGTATGGTTTGACTCAGTGATATCAGAGGTCTTTTGCAACCCAGCAATTCCGTGATTCTATGATTTTCCTAATTAAATTGCCTCTTGGCATTTTTAGGATCAGAGTGAGAGCATTGCCATGACCCTTTAAAAGCTCTTGTTGATAGACTGAATTCTCCCTGTACAGAAAAGTCCTAGCCATATCCTGACTGGCCTCATAGCCAGAGTGTTTGATTTATTTTTGGTTTTTTATTAAAGTTTATTTCTAACCTGCCAGTACCCTTCCAGTACTTAAAGGGGGCTGACAGGAAAGCTGGGGATGGGTGCTTTATTGGGGAGTGCAGTGATAGTATGGAGATAATGTTTTAAGCTGTAAGAGGGTAGATTTAGGTTAGATACTAGGAAGGAATTCTTTACTGGTAGAGTGGTGAAGCACTGGAACAGGTTACCCAAGAAGCTGTTAATGACTCATCCCTGGAGGTGTTCAAGATGAGGTTGGATGAGGCTTTGAGCAACCTGATCCAGTGGAAGGTTTCCCTGCCCATGGCGGGAGGGTTGGAACTGGATGATCTTTAAGATCCCTTCCAACACAAACCATTCTATGATTTTTTGATTCAATGAAATAACAACAAAGTCCACATCACTTAAAACAAAACAAAAAAAAAATCAAATGAACAAACTAAAACAAACCCAAAACAAACAAAGAGAAAAGCAGTAATTCTAGGTCTTGTTAGATCAAAACCTTGGGTAGGAGTTCTATTGAACTGTCCATGTGCATAAGACAATGTGCTCAATTCTTTCAGAGTCATAGTTTTGCTTTTAACTGATGCTTCTATTCAGTTTAACAAAGGTGTGCATGTTTATTGAATCAATCCAATTTTTATGATCTAGTTTAATTTTGCTTTTTTTTGCAGATTCTGTGAGGTGAAGAATGAAAGTGAAAACGAGTTCATAAGATGTGTTCAGCTCTCTTGTTAACACTAATGCTTTAATACTTGAGGAAATAATTTTCTCTCTTGGAGGAGTAAGGGAAGATTATGGTTAGCATTTGATTCCACATGTGGTTAAAATACTCTACAATTTTCCATTTTTTATATGATTTCATTCATAATGTTTGCAGTGGGGTAGTGCTAGAGCGCTTTTATTTTGTTTTGTTTAGCAATTCTGCAGAATGGAATTTAAAACAGAAGTAGTCACAGTGCCGTTGCTGTGGGCTGGCCTGTAAACCTGAATTGGTGAGTTCTGTACAGCTCTTGTGATGGAAAATAGCAGTCAAATGGCATTAATCCATTTTGTTCTTAATGCTTGCTCCAGATGAATCGTAACTAGTGGAGAATGTAAATGCTAAATAATATAGAAAACTGTTAGAAAATTCCATTGCTGTACATCACATTTATGTAAAGGATCCATTTGGTAGCTCAGGAGGGAAGACAAAGGGGTGTTACAAATGCGAAATAATTTTTTAGACTTACATTTACATCTTTACATGTTGTCGCATGCATGTTATCTGTTGTTAAGTTTAAACTTTGCGCAGAAAGAAAATTTGGAAATCAAGCTGTATTTGAAAGGAAAACCATTCTTTTTCTACTTGAAAAGAAAAAAGATAATAGTGCGGCCATCAGATTTGGAAATAGACTCAAAGCAGAATTGTCTGCACATCGTTTGCTTCTTTATGGTGGTGGTCAGTAGAACATATAATGTTAAAATCTAAAAGCAACCTGAAAGACAAACCTTTCAGAAGGTTGTTTGGTTTTGTTTGGTGTCACGGTCTCCCCTCTTTCTCTCTCCCCTCCAAATTCAGTTTTCACCAACTCAGATTAATTACCTCTGTATGCAAGCGCTCACAATAGTTGTAGAGCATTTGGACCATGGGGATTCTTAACACGCAAAAGGTCGTAGTTAAATTTTCTTTTAATACGTTTTCTATGAACTTTTCATGGATGAGCTAGCTTCATTAACTGTAAATGTTTCTGCTGATCTTGGCAAAGCTTAACAAATGTGAATAAACAATAAAAGACATGTCCTGAACTGTTAAAGAGTTTGTAAAGACCTAAGTCCCAATTCTTTAAGAATTCAGATAGTTGCCTAGATTGACCTTCCTGAGGATTGGTCCTGTGCAAGTATTTGTAAAGCCTGACTGAAAAAAGAGGACTGTATAGGAAAAAAAAATGTTTATTCAAGCCTCCTTAACATAAATTGTTCATAAATTAGGGGACAGCAACCATGAGGGAACCGTTGCATGTCAAGAGTATATACTAAGAATAATGAGTATTTGGACTTCAGACCATACTACTTACATAAGCAAAGTGCTTGTGGAAATGTGTTCTGAAACATCCAGTTACATCTGTAACTTTTATTCTACTGTTTAACATAGCACAGAGTAAGATTTGTGTCAGTTTTGCAACTCTAGTGGGTATTTGTTATTTGGATTATTTAGGTCAAACAAAACTTCAGGGTTGGGCCACTCCTGCTCAACAGAAAAACTAATACTGGGTTTGGATCCATTTGCCTTCTATTTTAATTCTGAAGATGCATTAATTGCATGTGTAAGTAAAGATCACTGAATTTTGTTTTGAGTGATAAAGCAAGAGCAAATCTTCTCTATTGTGGAATTATAATCATTATAACAATAAATAGGTATATTCATGGGACACTGTTCATAATGCAGCAGTAAGCCTGGATTATGGCAGTGATATTGTTTTCTCGTGGCTTGGCCATTTTATTGAGAAGAATAGTCAAGCTGACCAGTTTGAGATGAAGTAGTAGAGAACACTGTTAATTCAGGTTAGCAGTTTAAATTGATAATATGTGTGAACCTCAACTTCAAATAAGACTAAAGTCCTATGCCATGAGTAAAAGTAGCGAAATTCCCTTTTGCTGTATAGCCACCAAATACTATTGACTATTACTACATGTTGTATTACTGCCTGCTGTAAACCATATTCCTTGATGAGCCAGTTTCCTCAAGCCTGATGCATTAACTCTTATTGGAGAATTGTGTGTCTATGCTGCTCAGAGAGGTGGCAGGGAAGTTATAGTTAAAAATGCCAGTGATGCAAAGGCAAGCTCTAGAAGCTGTCTGATGTATGTAGGTATATTCATTTGAAAGGAACACATGCTGCCTGCACAAGAATTCATTCTGTATATCTTTTCATAGCACTTCAGTCTGCAGGGCATTTGGCTATAGACTGAGTTGATAAGACTAGGAAAAAATGCATTGAGAGTCAGATCTCAGCTAGCTTTCAAATGGAATTGTAGGATTAAGGTTTTTGAGGAGCTAACCAGATATTTTAACACAAACTCATCTCTTGAGCATATCTACAGAATGTTGGGAGTGTTTGGTACTTCCCTTGAAGCATAATTAAATGTACAGATCCTTTTTATTGCTCTTGACTACATTTTGAAGTGGGTTAACATGAAAATTTGTAGTAAAAGTAATAGTATTTTCTAAGGGGAGCAGCAGGTATTTTGTCTCACTTTTTAAAGTGTTCATCAGTAGGTTTTTGTTTACCACGGTAAGGTAAGTCGCAAGTAAGAGGTAAGGCTTTGTGCCTGATTGGGAGAGACTTAAGCCATCTCATATAGTAAAGTATTTATTAAACTTATGCTGTGGAGCCTCTTAGGTAGTCCATTTCTAGGAAATTTTGAGTCCATCTTCATTGGCAAGGAGATTGAGGTTACTCTAGAAGGTTCTTTAACATTTTGGAAAATTAACTTTATGATTTAGAAAATAGGAAAATCTGGTATAAATGTATTTGACTTACTAAAGGTTTTTTTTCTAAATGCACAGAATAATTCTTGTACTATTCTGTTTGATGCAGGTGATACTGGCCAAGGAGCAAGAGCATGGATAAAACAAATTTTGAATCAAGACATGGCTTTCCAACATATAAAAGTAATTTACCCAACAGCACCTGCCAGGTATTGTTTAATATATTTTAACTGTAAGATTAAATTACTTTAGTCTAGTACTGTAAAATACACTTGTGAATATTGGTGCAGACTGTCACAACACTTCCTTCTTATGTATATGCTGTTTGAAAAGCTGGAGCTGAACAGTGCATTGCTGCCAGGAACTGTAATTTTAAGCAATTAGAACTCCAAAATGGGTAAGACTTCATGGAAGTCATAGTCTTTAATTAAAAATCAAGTATTGTCCTTGTTATAAACAGAAGAAGATACTCCAATGTGTGTTGTAGCAGCATTATAGAGCCATTTGTGGATCACAGTCCTATCTGTATGAACTCCCATATATTAACCACTAAAATATTGTGTTATGTTAGGCCAAGTTTCAGTTCTGGAGCTGTTCGGTCAGTTTGGCAAGTAGGATATGAAATATCTCTAGCTGTTGGAGAAAGAACAGGGAGTTGAAAATGACACATTTCTTCTAGTTTGAATCCTGACCCAACTTTTTCAAAGAGAACAGAGTTCAACGTCCTCTGTAGGCACAAATCTCATTATTAAATGGCACTGTGCTCAGTGGCTGACCCGTCATATAGAGAAGAGTATTTACTCCTGGGAATTTTAAAGATAATCAGGTCAAATCTAAAAGTCTGAGAGTTGGTCACCTACCTCCATATTTAGCTGTCTGTAGACATGACCTTATTTTCAGAGAAGTTACATTTTTTTGTAATATGAATTCATTTTTAAGGTGACTGACCAAGTTAGGAAAATGTTTCCTTGAAAGGTAGTGGGAAATAAGTTTCTTTCTGAATTAGTGCATAAGCGTGGATGAATGCTGAAAGGAAAAGGAAATTGTGACGTTCTGCACGGACTTTTGAGGTACAGAGGTTTGAAAGTCTGAAAAAAATTCTTGGAGGGTATAAACAAGTATAATAGCAGATTTTGTCTGGCACTTACTAATATGTGAAAAGAAACCCTTTCCTTGACCATGTATTTTTATGATCTACTTAGGCAGGTAGAGCAATTGAGAGATTGCAGTGTGAATGTACTTACTGTTACAGAAAAATCAAACCCATGAGTGGAAGTCTTTGAAGCAATATGTTTTGAGTTAGTAGGTCCTGAGTATGATTTTCTTTAAATAACACGTTCATTACTTCATGGATGGCAGGCTAAAAGAATGTCTAAAGTTATCAGTGGCACGCCACACATACTGGTGGGCTCCATTTCTTCCCTATCAACACACAGGTACTGAAGAAAAGCAGGAGATTTTACTTGCCTATGAAACTAAACTTGTTATAACTTCACATGTTATATGTAGAGGGAGCAAGTTAGACCACATGTTAGGCCAGTGCTTCGCTTTTCAGTCCTATTACACTTCTGGAGTCCAAACTTTTTCTCCTTTGTTTTGGTTTCTTTGGTTATTTACAGATGTAAACTAAATATAAATGATTAACCAGCAAGATCTCCTGACTTAAATGACTGGCGTTTATGGGCAATTTATTTTTATCTTAAGACTTTGGATTCCGGTACTTTGGTAAACAGATAAGCACCATTAGCTGACATAGTGAAATAAACCAGATTCCCTTAACTACAATAACATTTGCTACTGTTTGCAGCAATGCTGAAGTGAAGTTTGTGAAGATACGTGTTACTGGTTGAAACCAAAAGTAGCAGAAGCCTTTACAGGCCCATTTCATGTTGTTTTGTTATTCAAGTCCAAAATACACTGTGCTTTTTGAAAACATTTGTTATGCTTGCTCTCCTTTCTTCCACAGAAAGGAAAAACAAGGCCTTAGAACATCCAGACTTGAATGGCAGACAATAAAATAATTGTATCTCCATTAGGAACTTAAATGTATCATCTAATTCTTTATGTGTGTATGTTTATGTGTTTTGATAAGAATTCCAAATGCATCTGGCACCTGTAGAGGAGTTCAGCATCCTTGATAATGAGAGCTATAAGTAGACAGTTATGGGTATGCAGATATGCTGAAGAGGGTTCTGATCCAGTCTTTGTGTAGAAACAGAGCTATATGCTGGTGGAAAGCTATGCTGATATGAGTGAGAGTCTCTGTGGGTGGCACAACCTGCCACAGCATTGTCAATCATAGGAGCGGAGTGCAAAACTTATCAGCAGGTTTTCACACTGATGCTGAAATCAAAGCTTGGAGTTAGGCAAGACCATGCTAGGATGGCTTGGCTGATATGCTCTTACGGCAAAATACTGTTAATGTAGATGTACCTTATACTCTATAAACTCCCGTCTTTTCCAGCATAACTTACCCCATACACATTGAACGCTCTCCATCAAAGTATTTATGCCCGTAAAAGCAGGTTTGATGATACAACTGCAATGCTAGAGGCTTTGGCAGGATAAGCTGCAGGTCAGGAATACCTCTTCATTTTTTTGGTGGATATTGTTCAGCCGATAGAGTTATCTATAGATTTAGCCTTATACACTCTTTACCTCTATTAAACAAGAGTTCTGAAAAACAGTACAGTTCACATGTTTCAACAAAACATTGAACTTTTTTCTTTCTTTTTGGAGGATGTTTGGGGGTTATGTTTACATTTTGTTCAGATGTTATCCCAGGCACTGAAACATATGTATTTTTCACAAGAGGTTCAGACATGTTTTGATACATGAGTTAATGTTTGAAAATTATTTTGGAAAACCAGTCCAGCATATAATCTAGAAGAATTCTAAAACATGTTTTGTGACTGCATTAACATTGATTTCAGCAAACACTAGAGAGGATAGTTTGATTTTGCAGGTAAAAGGAATAGAACATTGCTGAACTATCTTTAAAAAAACTGGTTGTTTCTATTTCTGTAGGTCTCTGTAAAAAGTTACTCTTTTAGAAAAGATTTACTTTTCTATAATCACTTTTATAATGTGTAGGATCTGCATAGAGAACAATCATCAGATGTCCCCTGGACAGGTGAGATGTTTAAAGCATTCTGCCATGCTCATGCCTCATCACTTTATAAAATCCTGAGTCTAATATTTGTTTCGTGTGTGAAAGTAGCATAATGTAGACAGTACAATTTACTAGTAAAAAAGAAAAACTTGCAACATTTCTGAGTAAAATGCTTATGGCAGAAAGTACGCTTAGATGGAAAAATATGTGGATTTGAAGTCTTAATGTGATGTAGTGAGAGTAGTGGCACCAAAATTTTGAATATGTTTGGAAATCAAATGCATGCAGCTGGGGCATTTAAATTTACAAGTTTTAGATGTTGCTTAGAGTTGCTTTGTTTTTTCTCTGTAATGTAGGCAACTTGTTTTTTTCTTAACTTCATCTAGGTTTCTTTCAAGATCAGTGCTTCTGTACATAGATTAAACTTGTTAAACGTAATAGGATTCTGTATCCTCTCTTTGTAATGCTAATATACGTCTTTAATTGGAAAAATAAAAGCTCAAATTGTAGCCCTAACAGCTGATGCAATCCCTAAAGCCACGTCTACACTAATAGTTTTAAAGGAAAGGGTTTCCTTTTTCCTTTTTTATTTGGGTCAGGATGGCTACAGCTTTAAATACTGTTTCAGCTGCTACAACTGTGACTTAAACATTAGGTTTCTATTCAGTTTCTAAATCAGAACTGAATAGCACCCAATTTAACCTTTTTTTCTTTTTTTAATAGAAAGTGATAGTTTAAATTGGCTTTGCAGGAGCTAACGTGGTAAAGTTAAAACCATTTAGGCTCCACTTGTTTTAATAAGTATACCTTACCTTCTATAATTCCCTTTAAAAAATCTAGGTCAAAGATTCTTTGCATTGTCTAGCATTCCATTCTGACAGTCCTTCTCTCTTACAAGTTAGACACTAAACTATAAATACTCTTGGGCTATTTTGTGGATCTTTTTAACGTTTGCTCAACATACCTTTCTGTGGCAAATAAGTCTCCATGCAGAGTTTGTCTGTTCTTTTTACTAATTTAATATAATTCCCTTTGTCTCCAAGTAAGTGGCTGGTAAGTACTGCTCAACATTGTATGAACTAGTACTCCAGCGTTTCACGTAAGTTCACATCTGTGCTCAACTTATGGGTGGAAGTGAGTTTCATCTTATTGTAGTCCCCATTTGGCTATATCACAAAAACACCAGACAGTTTGGCATGGTTCAGCTACATTGGCAGTCTCTGCTTGTGAGAGGCTTAGGACTGGAAAAGCTGCAGGGGTACTGCAGGTCAGACTTGAGATGGATTGGTGGAGCCATGTAAGGGAGCACGCACAGTGTCTGTCATAGAATGTTTGGCTCAAGCAAAGTTATTAATCCTTTATTTTTGTAAACCCAAACCTCATTCATAAATTAAACACAAAGAAGTTTTTTCAGCAGTGGAATTTGAGTGACAATTGGAAGGGATTTTGGTTGGTGTTATGTGTGTTCTTTCAGCTCCTGTAAGTAGAAATTTAATATATTTTGCATAATAATGGTGGAATCACACTTGAATGGTCTTTGTATTTTCCTTGTATTTCTACACTTGAATTAAGTGAGGAAAACATGTAGATACATGTGCATGCGATTCTTAGAACATATACTAAATACCATGTGGAGTGCAATAAACACTTGTCAGATGCTTTAGTTTTGCTTCAGGAAAATGAAGTAGAACATGGTGGCAGTAATCTTGGATTTGTAATCCTTTTAACTACATCACACTCTTAGACATACTTCCTCTTCTTTTTCTCCTCTCAACCGTTTTCCAACACAGAGGAAGTGGAGGCAGTAGTTTTTATATGGCACCTCCAATAAGCAGGTGTGGGATTTTAAGTTCTATGTCATTCTGTACTCTTGCTGGGAGTGCCTTTCAAACCCTGTAATGGAGAACTGATTCAGATTGGATCCTAGGTTGCCTCTTGCTGTTTTATTTCAGCAAATTCTTAAAGCAACCACTATTATCTGGTTGGCTGAGGATCTGGCAGTGTCTAGAGAATGTCATTTACAGTCTCTCAACCATAACATTACTACCGTTTCTCTTATTGGTACAAATGCCCATAATTTACACCACTCCCCCCCAAAAAAACACCCCAGCAGTGAGGTTGTGCTACTGGAGAGTTTGGGAGTGGGAAGTAGCTTTTCTTCTATTGGAAAAGCCTGCCATCAGCTGTAGGAGAGTCAAGACTTGCTTCTAGAACTTATGCACTCTGGCACTGTGCTCTGTTGGTTTTCTAGAAGGGATACATAGACTTCCAAAAGACAACATTACAGTGTCTCATGTGCCCCTGTACCTCCTAGCTGAGAGGAGATGGATTTAGGAAGGAGGCAAAAGTGCGAATGAAGAGAAGTCTTGATCTTTCTCTTTCTTTCATTGAATGTGGAAGCCTAACTTCACCATGAATTCCCAGTGATGTCTGACATTTCAGATACTACTCTCTAGAACATCAAGGAAGCTGTAAGACAGCAACCATGGTCTGACTATTACGTGACTTTGTTAGAGGGTGATCATAGCACTGAGTGTGGAGGCAGTAATAAAACTGCATTAAGACAAAAAGTTGAGGAAAGTATATTTACTGTTTGCCAACATGCTGTCTGTTACTCTTAGGTTTTTCTTTTAAAGCAGCTAGTAATACTGGCTTGTCTTTTAATGTAAAATGACAAGGACACTGATTAATTGGGTAACAAATGAAAACACCTGTAGTTTTATGTGAATTGCTATGCTAATAACATCTATTTGGAGACAGAATTTGGTGTGATTTTAGATCTGAACTTAAAGCTTGAGTAAGTATCGTTTGGTTGCTGTCCACTTCTGTTAATTTAAGATAATTACAAACTATTTAGCACAATTCTAAATGTGATTAAGAAGGTCTAGACTATATAATCCCTGGTCCAGGAAGGTGGAAAAAGATGGTGTTACTGCTTCCCGTTTTCATTATGTTTTCATTGTTAATTCATGACTCACAATAGCAGAAGCTAACCTATCATCAGTTTGTGAAAACTTGAATGATCTGTATTACTTTGAAACTTTGCAGTGAAATCAGCTGGGAAAATTACTTCTATTTGAATATGTTTAAAAGACTGAAAGGATCCCTTAGAGACATATTACAGATATAATTTTGGTTTAAGGCATTCAGTTATTAGATGTGTAGGCTGTTCTTGAAACTGTGATCTCATGCAAGAAGTGTATGTGTGAGAATACAGTTGTAGATCAATGGCACATCCTTAAAAAATAAGACCTATAGAGTAATCTGAAAACACAATCTACAGTAATTGGAGGGTGTTGGGAAGCATTTTAAAGGTTCTTTTCCTCAGGGCACCTGCAGTTTCATAAATGCTGTTTGATATTAGCCGTATCTCTTTATGTCATCCTTTCTCTTTATTTTTAAGTGTTAGGAGTTAGTTCAATTCATAGGAAATTGTGTTTCAAATGTTTATTAAAAATGGGCACAAGTTTGGAAGTTGGATAGACTCAGACAGAGGGTTCTTTATTGTCTTTTGATTCTTGTATTCTTATACAAATTTGAATTTTTTGTGTGCCCTAGACCATGCAAAGCAAGAACGCACATCCTCTTTAAAACTAAGGAAATAACAACAGAAAAATGCTACCCTCACAACTTAGAAGGCTGTATATTTTCATTCCAAGTTTCAACAGGACATTTTAGAGACATGGGGCTTTATTTTTAGTATCAATTAAGAAAGAGAATAAAGAAAGTGAAGTACAGAGGGAAAAATCATTGAGACTAATGTTACAGGTTTTGATTAAACATAGGAAAGCAAAACATCTAAGCTTATAGTTGACCATTTGATCTGACACTTGTCTGTAACTGACCATACTTATCTTTACTGGATGGAGGTTTCACTTCACTCTGTGTTTCTTTGCTTTTGTGTATTTTAGTCCAGCTCTCCTGTCACTGTAACATAGGGATATTTTTTTTTCTTTTGTGGTTTAATTGTACGAAAAAAAATTGTGCTGTATTCTTGGAGCTGTACAGATGGTTCCGTGCCAAACATATTTGTTTACCATGGTAATGTCTGAGTTGTAGTGTGCCAGCTAATAAAGGGGTTTATTTAAGGAACAAGGTGAATGTTTAAAACAGATGTATCAGTTGAGTGAACCATTAGAAGAATCTTACTTCTCAGCTTTATATAAAGGTTATTTTTAATGCATTTTTGAAAATTTGTGAGTGGTTTTTAAGACAGCTGAAAGCAGCTTGACCATATGCTTGGGGGCTCTTTTCCCATGGGCTTAAGGCACATTAATTTTTCATCTATCTTGCTGGAGAATTTGCAAAGCCAGCAGGTACAAGTCCTGAGTTTTATTGTCTGATTAAATATTATAATCTCATAATCTCATTTATAACTTGGATGGGTCAGCCTTTCAGTTGCAGGGAACCTATTTTAGTATTTCTGTGATGTAAATGTAAATTTCTGTAATGTAATGCAAATACATATCTTCATTCCATGGAAATATTGGGTAACCTGCTCTAATAATACTGAAAACACAGGCATTTTTTCTAACTTTAATATAAGTTACTCTGCTTTTACTAGAAAATAAAGGATTCTGACTCCTAAGCATTTTAACCGAGATTGATCTAAGTGTGTGATGGAGAAGCTAAAACTATGAATTAAATGCTGCTTGCCCAAGCACTTAGTCTGTTGTACATCACTTTGTCCAAGTGACTTCCAGAAACTCAGTGATTCTACTGCTGTTGATATTTTTGATTGACTTTCTCCTCTTAGAATTTGGAAGACTTTTGTGAATTAGAGATTTGTGATCTTGTTTCTTAGGCAGTATTCGATTCATTTGAGAAGAATCCTTGAGGTAGTGGTAATAATAAAGTTAAAAAAATTAAAAAGCTAAACCATTTTAATAAGATTTTTTAAACTTACATTTAGCTTGCTGGGCGTACAAAATATTTCTACTGAATTACCTTTGCTTTAGAAGTTGTTTCTTTTAAATAGACAAGTAAGGTCTGGCTTGAAAACAATTTTTTTTTTCTGGCACTTAAGTATAAGGTTTGTTTCGAATGAAGCAAATTGGGGACTATTTAAGGCACACATTATACTAACCTTGCCCACATTCTTGTATGCCATTTTGAATAACAGTAGATGTTTTGGACTTTAGGTACTTTTTCCTGAAGCTGTGCTCAGGAAGATGACCGTCTAGTCTGCCTATACCTCTCTGTTGCTGTTTGTTGCCTCTTTCTTTGTATTTGGCTTACCAGCTTTTAAGTTATGGACCATGTTTATTTCATGTTCATGACTCTGGACAGAAGAAAATCTGTGTTTTCTCATTTTTCACTCATGTGACTCTTGCAATTAGTATGCTGCCTCTTGTACTGTCCTACTAATGGCAGTATTTTTAGTTTAGAAATAGCCACTTACATATGTGAAACCTTTCTGGTATTAATAAAGGCAGAATTTGTTCCTTAATTAAGAATAATTGAAATAATGGCTTTCTCATTTAAATTAGTTGTGGTTTTGTCTAATCGTAATCCTAAAAAAAAAAACCCAGAGACAGCACAGAAGTCAACATTAGTTTTCAATGGGTTCCTATCCAAACAGTTTTATCAAAGGCTGCCTGTTTGTAGGCAGTGATTGTAATCTGATCTGGGCTTAAGTAAAAACGAAAAATGTGCCCCCGATTAAACATTGCAATTAAGGGGTTTAGGAGGCTTGGTTTTGAGATGAAGCATTGATCTCATAGCAGTATGTTTGGTATTAAGTTGTAGAGCCATTGCAAGGGAATTAGATCATCTTTCTCAGGATTTCAGGATTCGGTCCATTTATTTAAAAACAAGGAAAAGACTGCTTTGTATGGCAGCTTGCTTGATTATCTAAGGTTTGGGAAGCATGTTAAAGCACTTAAAATACTAATCTGACAAAACAGCATTATGGCGAGGGGGGAGTATCATGTCTATTTTGTGTCTGTGCACCAATCCAGTAAGCACATGGAATTGCTTTCCGTTATTTCTATAACATACTTGCCCCACTAAGGTAAAGATGGTTGTCTTTATTTAAGAAAGAGAAAAATTGACAGGAGGAAGAACTTTTGTAAGTACAAAACACAATGCCTATCTTCTGTCAATTTCAACAAGAATAAGATAAATGAATTCTGTAAAGTTAGGTCCTGCAAAGCTATCTTGTTTAGCAGTTACTTCAGTTTGTCCTGTTCTCAGGTAGTTTTCAACTCTAGCCTCTTGGCAATGTTAGGGTTTAAAATAGTTAGCTGATCTGATCAACCTTGACATTGACCTGACCGAAACTTGAATTTTATACAGCTTCTAAATGCTGTCTTCATTCTTGAAGGACAGTATTTGAATGCAAGGAAATATAGTTTGACTGGATGTGAATTGAGTTAGACCTGAAAGACGTTCCTTATCTTGTTCACTGGAGAGAAACTGTATTGTTTTAATCAAATATGCTGAAGGTTTTTGGTTAATCATTTGTTTTCTTTCCTTCCACCATTCCAGGCCATATACACCTATGAAAGGAGCCTTTTCCAATGTGTGGTTTGACAGATACAAGATCTCTAATGATTGTCTAGAACACATTGAAAGTATTGATTCCATGTGTCAGGGACTTACAGACTTGATCAACGATGAGATTAAAAATGGCATTGCAAAGAATAGGATACTAATAGGTAAGAGAGACTCATTCTTAATGTGTGTATTTTAATGCTTTTTATTTGTTAAGAAATCACTTGCTTTGAATTTATTACGTCCTAAAAGCTCATGAGCATACCTTGCAACTTCTGAGCAGCCCCTTCAGCAGTCAACCCCTAAGAATACTGAGTCTTTATTTAAATTCATATCAGACTGGAAATGTGTCTAACTGCAAGCACTGACCTCAAAAATGTAGTACAAAACTATTTTTATTGTAAATAGTTATTCCCAGTTGTTATTTAAAATACAGGGTGGACAGTGATTTACTTTACAAAGTGCATATTTTTACTGTTTACTTTTAGCCCTTTTTGATGCATGAAAAACATATTTTCCCAAAATTATTTGTATTTTGGGGAGTGGAGATGTAGCATATAAATAATCATGTACTTTTCCTTACTGCTGTAATCATTTCAGATTAGTTCAAGGAAAAAATAGCATGTTACACATCACTAAAGATTAACACTTGATTACAAGTGAAGTAGTAGCTGTCATGGTTCATATACATCTATCTTCCTGTCCTCTTAATTTACATACGTTTCTAGTAACTTTAACTTCTGTGAAACAGATAGTAGGATTTTGAGGCACAAGAGTTGATAGGATGGTGTAGCCTGTGTCAGAGAGGGAATGAGAATTCATGAGTCCTTGGCCCATCCCTAGACCACAAACTATTCCAGGTTGAGAAAAGAACTGTAATGTGGGAGCTTATAAATTTATGGCCAACTGAGTCATGCCATCAAAATCCTGCATTTTGGAGCCCCTACCATTCAGCCTGCATGTTTTCTTGGTCCAGTCCCATGTTGTTCTTTGAAGGCTCTGTTTACTTTCCCTTTCTGGCTCATCGCCCTGGCTGTAGAATGCATTGTTTTGGATGGTTGTCAGCACAGTCTCTTTGATCTGTCTTTCTTCTGTTATACCTGCTGGCTTGGAAACTGCTGTAGAAGCACAGGTGCTTTTCTGTAGGATGAGCTGGGAGATGTTCTGTGTACAGATCCAACTTGCTACTAGGCTTTTCTCCTTTATATGTAACCTTCAAAGTTAGATCTAGTGAGACTATGGCATTGTAAGTTGTTTTACAAGTCATAAACAGGGTAAGGATGTTGGTATGCACTGATTGTTTCAGCCCATAGAGTCTTTGGAAGTCCCCGTCTGTGTGTTTGCATTCCTCATCTGTAAATCAGAAGTAATTATACTTATTTTCTCACTCTTCAGAGCTTTGATTTTAGGCTTCTAGAGTAAGGAATTGTTTCCTTGCCTCTGTAACAGAGACTACATGCATACATCCTCACATTTGAATCTAATATTCATGCAACAAGCAAAATAAGACAGCCGTGAGTTAGCTCTATCCAAAGTGCAGAAGGGGACTCACATGAATGTTTAAGAAATTTGCTAGTGGAAAATTAATTATGTCACTTGTGGCTGCACAAGATTAAGTGTTCTTCCATGAGAACTTTGTGCCTTGTCTGCACTGGATTTGATGATTAACCAGTCTGTGATGCAGTGGAGAATGAAGCTTAGAGATCCTGTAAGGTTTCTGTGCATAAAGGTTAGGTCTAGTATCAGCCTGAGTCAGACAATTATGACATACATAGTTGTTTTAAATGGGACTTCATGCAAATAATTGCCCATCTTCTGGCATTGTTTCTTATAGGAAATTAGGAATTCTGTAAAGGCACTTGGCAGCTTTGTAACCTTTTTGATCGAAAAACAATATGAGGCCAAGATTTGGTTGTGAAGGTGTAGGCAGTGTGTCTGCACCTAACTGAAGTATACACTGGAAAAAAGAGAAATGGAAGTCCTGAAATTTTTCTGAATCTGGGATAGATTAGTGTACAGGAGATAGTGGAAGAGATGATCCCTTGCTTAGAATGTCAAAGAACTAAGTCCCATCAGATCTTTTAGATTCTTCTCTGAAAAAGTCAGGAATATCTATCTGGGACAAGATGGAGGTAACAGATGGAGAGCAGACAGTGTGTTTGTGACCGCTGGTACTGTAGGGTTGGAGAAGGCAGCCTTCTTGAGGTGATGGGAATAATGACATTAATGCAGAGGAAGCCATGGTGAAATTTTGTTCTGTTTCCTCTGTTCATTCAGTGACGTTGAGTCATGTTGGAGATCCATGATGGGAATACTGGTATGTATATTATGGAAAGGAGAGGCAGAATAGTTGAGAGGAGAGACTGGAGGACTTAGGAGTCTGTGAAGAGCAGTAGGGCCTTTCAGAAGCGAAGAGAGCAGAGCAGTTGCATGAGGAGGTAGGTAGAGGGAATTAAATGGGGTTTAAAGGGTTAAGGAGAACTGGTTGTAGGACAGTATTTTGTAATGAGTGGAAGTTTTAATGAGTGGAAAAAAACAAAATGACTATGAGGAGGGTAACAAGACTTAAGGTTATGCTTTTTTATATGGAATAGTAAACTAGGAATTACAGGCTGAGGATGAGTGTCATATTGTTAGGTGAGGGTGAGTGAGGTGTTAGAAAAGCAGGAAGGTGGGTAGCTGCTGAGGGTAGCTGCTGACAGGTCAGAGGCGTAGGTTAAGAAAGCAAGATCTGAGGAAGCACTGTGCAAAGGAGAGCGAGTGGGAAGAGAGGGGAAGCAGGAGGAGGCTTTCAAGCAGTGGAAAATGAGAAGCTCTACACGTGGTGTTCTGGGAGATGATTCTCCTTCTGGAGCTGTTCAAACTTTCCACAAGGCTTAAGATTGTGGGTACAGAAAGATCATTTGTTCTGAAAGAAATTATAGCCTGTGTTGTTTGTTTCGGTAGCACAGTTAACTCTGAAATCCACAGGTAGCTGTTTATAGAGCAGAACTCTAAAGCTGGGGATGGAGTCCAGGGTGCAATGACACTCCTCTTTTTTTGTATCAAGAAAAATATTGGTGCTGCCTTGTTTTTAATAGTTGCTCTGTGAATCTACTCCTAAAAGATTAAATGTCTTTATTTACTGGAGGTAGACAAAGTCTTAGTATTAAAACCTCTGTAGTAGTAGTACAGGGGTCATCTACCCATTCCTATTTCCAGACAGTTTCATTAGTTGCTTTCCTATTAATACAGAAGTCTTTTGAAGGAAGTAGACTTCTGGTTCATTAAGGTTTATTGCCCTTAACCTTGGAGGAGGAAGGAAGGGAGACTGACTCGTCTATATAGTTATTGAAAAATATTTATATCATCCTCAGAATTTGATAACAGAAGTCACTTTTTTGCCAGACATTCTTGTTGAGTTACTGTTACTTGTCTTCTGGCTAAAGCACTTCTTGCAAATAATCCTGTAAGCGGGTTTGTATAGACTTCAGAGATACGGGATGGTAAAATTAGTCAACTTCTGACACTTGGAGCTTTGATAGTATCCCTTCTTAAAAGTTGGATGTATTCCTTTATGAATGCCTGAATTCATTGCTAAATTAGCTAAACAAGCAAATAACCACAGTGTGAAAGGTGGGACAATCATTTCTTCTATTTAAAGCTGAGTTAGTTTTCAGGTGTTGGTGGTTTTGCTTTGTTTTGTTTTCTAGTGTTTGTTTATTTTTTTAACTGCTTCCATAGTGATAGTGCACTGTAAAATAACTCCACTTAGGTGGAAATACTCAAAGATTTCAACAATCCTATTCAAGAATATGTTAGAAGCTCTTGAAAGAAATGGCCACTTCACATCTGGAGCTTACTGATAATACTTCAGTTAATCACACTTCAGTGAAAGGCGGGGGTTTTGTTCTCTTTTTTTTGTTCTTAATTTAACACTATTTTCCTTCTCTTACAGTCACTTTTTGTGTAGTGCAGAAATGCTGATCCAAGCATGTTGGTCTCTGCCACCTGTACTCACTTGTGTAAGCAGCCAGTGAAAATAAACTTTCCATAACAGTCCTGTAGATTTGACTGTATGCCAAAAAACACATGCATGATTCCTGACCCCTTGTACTATAACAATAACACAAGACATACAACCACTTTTTGTTTATTGCTAGACTTCTTACATAGCTACTGAACCATGGTGGAAGTAACATGAAAGCTCTGCACTTCTAGTAAATATTAGTATTTTCATCTCTCTCAGTGTGTGTGAGAATGGGATGTGGAAGAATTACATTGGCTTTGACACCCTAGAGAAAGAGGGTTCTGTAAATATTAAAAAAATCAATAAATTGTTAAGACATTGGGCAAACTGCTTCACCTACGATTTAGTGTTTTATGTCTTTGGCTTCTTAGCATTTTGCTGTCACTCATCCTATCCTGTATTTTCTGTTTGTATTAGGAAAATGTCTATCATTAGAGGCACTTACTACCTTGATTTCACAGGGTAAATTATGGTTTTATATTGCCATTTATTACTGCAACTCAAATGAGATTTCTCTTTCTGTACCACCTATTATGGGGCTTTGTCATTTATCTAGATTATACCTATGAGATGCTGGGTTCAAAAGGGTACTCTTAGTCTGTTTCCCCTATAATACCAGCAGACATTTCATTAATTTTCAGTGTGTCTATGTAAATTTGCATTGCATTTGTACTTCGAGGAAAATGTTTGCTCCTCTTGTTCATTTGCACCTGAACTGGCCATTTATTTCTCTTTTGCATTTCCACTACTCCTTTTACTTCCTGATATTCAAGCAGGAGACACTAATGAATGTTACTGTTTCCTTCATAAATCATTCACTAGGAGATCCAAATGCTAATAATTTTAACCAGAGGGTAGGATCCACCACTTGTCACTTTGTTTTCCAGCTCTTGACAGTGCCAGTATTAAGATATCTAAAGACGAGAGTCATTCAGAGTTTGTGCATTCTCCATTTCAATCAGAATGGTGAATGACAGGCTTAGCAAATCATAGCGAAGTTTAGGATTAAATAAGGTACACAGCAGTAAAATTTTTAAAAAACCCACACTCACAATATTATCACACATTATCATGGCTTTGGGAAGAGAAAATTGTAAAACTAATTCAATTCTGATCTTTTCAGCCTTAGTAGAAACTCTGTGGAAAACATACTTACTCGTCTTTTAATAAATGCCTGTATTCAGTGCAAAATTGAAAGGATGGATGGGCTTTTAGAATGCTTGAGAGTCATATGTAGGGATGCCACAGGGTACACATTAACCTTTACTCTCTTCTCAGTATCACAGAAGAGTGAGGCTTAGCAGCTTTCACTAATCCATCTTAATGTGTTAGTGCAGGTACAGCTCTATTTGGGCAAATCCTTACCACTGCTTTTCTGGCCTTTTCTAAAATATCTCTGTTAATGGAAGGTTCACAGCATTCCAAGGCAACCTGTTCCTAGGCTTTACTGTTTTCTGCTTTAGAGAGCCTATTTTCTAGTCTCTTTTCTGTGATTCAGTTTAAAATCGTATATACCATGAGCATAAAGAATAGCTTTTTCTCTTCATTTATGCATATTGTATCATTATGCTGTATGTAAAAATGACAGGTAAGTGTTGCAGCAGGGCTGTGCTGTCATCCTCAGAAACAACCAAGAAGACATTCTGGTAAATAAAGTAAGCTGTAGATTTAATGAAGTAACATCTTAGTGAAAATTTCTCTTAGACTTTTCATGGATTTTATTTTCCTTCCAAAAATTGTGATTCCTTAGGTATGCATGTTGGGATCCTCTCTACTACCCATATCAGTGGAAAATAAAATTGTAACTGCTCCTGGGTTTAGTGTGAGTTGATATATTAGAAACTATTGTATACTTGTTTTTACCAGAAAGTAGTAAAACTTGAACCACTGAAATAGGCATTCTGAAACGTGTTCTGGCTAGTGAGAAAGTTTGATAGCAAATTGATTCATGTTCCTAACAAGGCTGAGTCAGTCTTGCTAAGACTTTCAGTTACTGAGTAAAAAAACAGAATAAAAAGTCTGTGAAAGCTGGGTACCATGCATGGCAGGTCTGCTAGTGTTTAGTGACGTTTCATTAATAGATTTACAGGAGAAAATTGCTGCTGTGAGGAAATTCACTTAGAGAAAATACACATTTGAGCACTTACACAGAGGCACTGTTCAGGGAATCCTGTGAAGGAGGGAATTTGCTGTTCCATTGGCATTTGTATTCTTGACTGATATGTGTATATGAATACTGTTAAATGTATGTAATGCTTCCATCCATGGATGAAAAGGGAAGGTCAAAACAGAAAGTCATCTCCTTTGTAGATGACGTGTAGAACAAGATTTTGCTGTGTTACCATTAACAGAGAGTAAATTACAGAAAGTAAGAGTGGTAAGTAAACTGAAATGTACCTTTAGGGAAAAAGAAATTCCTGATAACAAACTGATTAAAGTAACTCTTTAAGTTGAAATATCCAAAGAAAGGAGAAATTTAGAATGAAAACTGCTGGGAGAATGGAAGGAAAAATGAGACAAGAGTATGTAATGTGATGATAACAGAACAGGCAAAGAATTTCTAACAGAAGACTGGCACTGTATGCTGTGGTATTCATCTCTTGCCCCTTCATTTTGTTATCAAATCTGTACTGACATATTTTGAGAAATACAGGTGGAAATAAAGAACAATAAAGATAAACTAGTGAAAGAATGTTGCCTAAAATAAACACTCCAAAACCCACTCTTACACCCAAGTCCCCATCATTATCTCGTTAGAGTCTGGGGCTTCACTTCTCTTCCTCTTTTGGTTTTGTGCTGTAATGAAGGAGTTTTACCTCTGCTACTCATTCACACTAGAAGAGCTCAAAGTTTGTCTCTGTAGGGAGCAGATCATTTGTACTCAATAGAGATGACAGAATTCACACACTAAATGTAATTAATAACTAAAATTTGTTTCCTATGGCTGTGACTTTAGCATGGGAAACAGCTCTGATCATGTTTTATAATTATACTGGAAAGACCAAAAGAGTGATCTGGTTTGTTGTCTCCCAAGTCCATAATAATTATCCATAACAAACTAAGGCATTTTACAGTCAGATCGACATGACTCAGGAAACAATCAGCAATGTCAAACGTGTCTTTGTTAGAGAGGTGTTTTTTTCTGTAAAGAAGAATGAAAACGTGGAGCTTTTTTAACTCAGGAACAGGTCATTGCAGGCAGTAAAGTGGAGCACTAGGGAGAAGGCACAGTTGTTTGCATTCTCTTATGTATACAGGACAGAAGAGAGAGAGGCTAAATAAAGAAAACTTCCTGCTAGGTGATAAAGTTAGTAATTTTGTGAGATACAAACCCAAACATTGTTAGACCAGCTACAAATAAATGAATAAAGCTGAAGTTTTACAGTAGGTAAATATTTTGTTTCCTGAACTCAATGTTGAAGTGTCATACTGGACCAGATAATCATTTCAGACAGATACAAATGAGGAGCAAATCCAGATCTTTAGTAGAAGCGAGTTCAAGGTTTTATGCAAACACTCCGATGTTTAAAAGGCTCCTAAGGCCATTTACAAGATCTGGAAAGAAGATTTAATCACCCTAAAATGGCAACTATGATAAGCGTTTCTATTTTATTCAAGCAGGAATAAATTACATATGAGAAGTTCAGTCTCTGTTCACTCTGTGTTATGTTATCATATGGCTGGGGTTACTTTATCATAATTACAGATGATAGTCCAGCAAAGAGTGTTTTGGGTTTAGTGAAGTATTGCATAGGAGTTTCCTTCTGATTCAAATTCTTTAATTTGTAAGTGCGATGATCCTGTGATATCAGCAGTTCTTTCTCAACTACCACAGCTACCAAGCAGATTTGAGGTCATAAATGCATACTTGAGCGAAGTTTCTTTGCAACTGAAATAAAACTGTTTTACTTAAATTTTGTATGTTTTATATGTGCTTACGTATTAGTTTGTGTATAATCCTCCTTTGGAAGGCAGGAAAGTTTATGTAAATAGTTAGATGCTTTCCTGAACTGGCATCCTGAGCACTGTAGAGTCAACACTTCTTAACTTTGGGACATTAATCAGACATTTCTTTAGAATTAGATATCAGGGGGAAAATGGAAATTTAATATACTTTTTCTGTGAAAACCATTAGCAAATTCTGAACTTCTCTGCCCATCCTCTGTACTCCTTGGAAATGACCTGGTCTCAAGCTCGCTATGGTCTGCTCATCTAAGGCTGAAATGTTGCTGTGTCATTTTTCATTTGTATTAGCACTCATGACGCAATCTGCTTAACCATGCTGTGGGGTTTAAGTATTTTTTATGCTGAGATCATTGGTGTACATAAGCATACTTGTACTTCATACATTTGTTTTGTGTAATATCTGTACCTGCCTTTTGCTTTTCCTTAACCCAAAATATGAATTCATATAGTGTTCTTGACTGAGCATGTCTTACATATGTTATATCAAATTTACCCTTATACTGAAATACTTCTTGTAATTGAAAAAAAATTGTCTCCCAGCTTATTCAAATCGTTGTTTCTAAAGCATTTACTATATGGCAGTTTACTCAGAGATTGTTTTGGTATCAAGTGATAAAATTCCATGTTTCCCCCTGGAAAACCAAATGCATAGAACTAGCTTTTTGTATTACATTGTCTCATAGTAGTATGAGCCACAAGAAGACCATTACCTAATATCCTTCTAAACAGAAGGTGACGACATTGTCAAAGACTGCTGGTGAGTAATTTTAGATAGTGGTGCCAGATTGTGACTAACTGGGTACAAAATTTTAGATTAAATCATTTACAAAGTAGTAATGAGTTTTCAGTGTAGCTTTTTCCCCCTGTATTCTAAAATATTTTAAATTGACTTAATTTTTTTTACATAGTTATACCTGTATTTATTTGTATGCAAATGCAAAATGGTCTCCTAGACGATAAGTGCTACTTTTGGGGTTTGGGAATGACAACATCGTTCAGAATGATCAAAAGGAAATGAAGTGGTAAATTATCAGATTCCACAGAGACAATAAAGGAAACATCAGCACAAGATATTGTTATTTACATAGTAAGTTTGCATAGCTGTTGTATTTTATATACTTTCTCGGAAGGCTGCATTTTTTTCTCTCTCTGCAAATGTGGAGTCAATGGTGTTGAACTTTTGTGATTACTATGAGACTTGTGCTATATATTTTTATTTTTCTTTCATTGTAGAATTCTTTGACATGTGACGAGAACATGTCTGGTAGGAAATGATGATGCAGATAAGGCTGGCAGTAGTATTTTCAATAATTTTAGTTTTGTGAAGACAAGTTTATTTAAAAATTCACGTGATTTGTGCTCTTACCTTGTTTACCCACATACATTCCTATTTTTCATTAACGATCTTTGTTTCTGAATTGCCACCGGCTGTGCAGACTTACTGCTTTAACTTTGAACTGGTTAAAGATTGATTTGTAGAGTAAATATAGCAGGTCCTGATTTTACTTACCAAAGGTAAATATGAGGGCATTATCAGCCCCTTGGGTGCATATCTGGGGTATGTATATCTGGGGTATTCCTAGTTTGAGAATGCAGCTCTTGTAATTCAGTTGATGACTGTGCTTGAAAAATGAAAGCAAGACTCTAGTCTTCCAGGTTGTATGGTCTTGCACTTTCTCCCTAAGATCCAAATCCTGTAAGTTAGGAACCTGCAGTTAGTGCTTTTGGCCATAATTATCTCTTAAGACTGTGAGGTGACAGTAAGTAAAAAGAAGAATCAGAAATTCAGTAATAGTTCTGAACAGAAATAAAAACACAGTATTGTAGGGGAGAAAAAACCAAAACACTCGATATCTGGATTAGTGTAGTGTTTTCAGGAAAATTTCCTACACAAATCCAGCTAAATCTTCCAGTCATAACATGGGACAGAGTGTGAGCTAGAAGGTGTTCAGATCTACTGTGACTTGCAGATAAACATACTGGAAGAGGATTCTACATTAAGAACAGTCTTTTCATGACCGAAATTATGTCTTTGAAGTGCATTATTTTCTGCCTCTGAGCTTGTGTGCACCAGAGATTTCTTGTGTCATCCACCGAAGTACCCAAGTTGCAGGATGTTGCTGGGCTCAGGTTTGTGCTGCAGGGAGACCTCTTACTGCCTGGTTTTGTTTGGCACCCATTTCAAACTTGAGCATAGTACAGAAGTCAGGCCCATGGGGCTTACATAGCCCTGCAAAAGAGCTGTTCCCATTCTGGAGTCTCATTTTAATTGCTTCAAAAAGATAACAATGGTTTGGTATTCTACTGTTTTTGCATTTCTTCTTCAATACCTAGTTTTGTCTCTTGTGTGACAAGGTTCAGGCTCAGAATTTTGTAGCTACTTAACACCAGTTAACCAGCTGTACAAATGAATTGTATCACTGGCACCCTGGATGCTAATGCTACTCTAAGTAGAGCTGCGGTCATAACCTTTCTGCTGGTTGCCATCTCTGTGCTAAAAGAGATTTCAGCAGCTAGTCGTTCTTCACCTTAGTCATTATCTGGTTACAGTCAATATAATAGCCTGTGTTCTGTGTCGTTGTGAAGTAATGCTGTAGTCTGGATTTCTTCCCTAATGAATAAGCATTTGTCATGTTAAAATCATCCCTGAGGAATTATCTCGCATAAGGAATTAATACAGCTGAAGATACACGTGGAGCACAGAAGGCCGTTGATTCAGAGATCCGCTTTAGAGCCTGGGTGGGGTACATCACAATTTTCCCCTAATTATTATATGTCATAAGGTGTAACAACAAACCCCCCTCTATCTCCATGTAGTAGTCTAATGTTCATTGATAATGTACGATAGTGATACAGATCTTTCACATGTGAATGCTAGTAGCCTAAGGTAAAAATAAGTTGAATAAAAAAGCAGTGGGAATTATCTGTCCATACACTTTTGCTTTGCTAGCATTAGGAAATACATGGATACATGGCCACAGTGTTGAACTGCCTGATAGGGACAATATGCAAATGGCTTATAAAATAATTGCATTTTGGCTAGGTTTTTTTTAATTCTTTTTCTCTCTCACTAATAAATCTTGAGCACTACTTTAGCTATCTGTCTTCTTAATTGAGTCATGCTTTGATTCAAGATCACTGTAACCTTTATGTTACTTAAGGTGTTTTTTGATTGCATTGTTTATACAAGGGGCAAATCTGAAGATAGAATTAAATTGGATGCTGGGTTACAAAGACATGTAGCAAAATCCAACCTTTCTCTCTTTTGTTGTATCCTAGGAGGCTTTTCGATGGGAGGTGGAATGGCAATGCATTTAGCGTATAGGTTTCATCGAGATCTGGCAGGAGTCTTCGCTTTGTCTAGTTTTCTCAATAAAGACTCTGCTGTTTACCAGGTGAGTGCGTGGTACAAACTGCTTAGCTAAAAGCAAATAATTAAAATTGAACGTAGCATGTTTATTCATCTGAGGCAACTGGTTAGAAGTCTATACTTATGACATTTCCTGGGAATAGGTAAGCCGAATATTAGTGAAGTGAGGCTTGTTTTATTAAAAGTAAGTCAGTGTAGAAGGCAGATTAACACATGAAATACTTTGCAAGTTATCCTTAGTTGTTAGAGAGTAAGTGTAACTCTTCTTTGAAAATCTGTTATTAATTATAATACTCATGGGCTCCATCTGCTGTCATGAATATTTTCTATTTCTCATATTTGGAGAGGAATATAGACCGTAAAGTAAACCATATCACTGGTCAAGAGTTAGCGCATTAGAATTCGAAGCACAGGTGTTTTCACAATATTTCCTTGTTTGCTTTTGTAGAGATAGTATAATATGACCACTAAAATAATGCAGGTTAATGAATGAAATGCTATGCAAATTATCAACAGATAATTATAACTATTCTTTTAATTTTTTTAATAATACGTCTGACTGTTTCTTCTCCACTTAGGCTTTGCAAAGAAATGAAAGTGTTCTTCCAGAATTATTTCAGTGTCATGGAACTGCTGATGAACTAGTTCTCTACTCTTGGGGTGAGGAGACCAACAAGATGTTAAAGTCACTGGGAGTATCAACATCACTTCATACTTTTCCAGACCTTAATCATGAGTTAAGCAGAACTGAAATAGAAAAACTGAAAACCTGGATTGTAAAGAAATTACCTGTTGAAGCAGCAAAGACAAATTAATAAAAGAAGATGCAGCTTTCAAATACCTCCTGATTTTTGTGGTTTTTAGGTCACGTGTGGCATGTATGTGGCTCTTCCATATAGTTTATATAAGCACAGCTTCAGGTAGACACTGTTACATTCCACAAAGGAAACTTAAATGGTGAAATGATGGTGCTGGCTATTAGCACTTACTTTATCATATGGATTTCTTTTTTCTATTCTCTTTTCTAGTCTTTAAATATATGTCCATGTCAGTCTATGGAAAATGTCTGATAATATTAAAACCATTCCTAAGTAATCAAAACCGTATTCAGTGGGCATTGCTCTGAATTTCCTAGTTATGGTAGGAGAGGAGGTGTATTGGCTTCATTTGGATTCTCAGTGTGTGGGGATGAACCTGCATCAAAGCAGTTATATGTAACCACAAAAAATAACTGAGGTTTGCCTTATATTTTTAAAAGTCATATGTAGCTGTGTGTAGCTGTACAACAGGCTCTTGGTGTTACACATTCTCCTTGTTTTGTCATTCAGATCTAGCTTTATGGTTGCTTGATGCCATCATGATTATTAAGCTCAACTCTGTTTTTGAAGAAATCATTCCTTGGGCACAGTTCCTGTAGAAACTTATTTTTGCCAAAATTTCTATTTAAGTCTGCAAGATCACTTTTTAAGTTAAAGGATGAGGATACTTGACTCCTCTGTGAGTACTTAAGGGTTGTAAATAATGATTGTGATATAAAGAAAACTTGTATCTCATTATTTTGATGGTGGGTGATTCATCTCTGTGTCAGTTTGATAAATGAACTCTGAGTATAAATATCTATTCTTATGTCACTTTAATGGTTTTTTTTATTATTATTTTCCCCTCTCTGCTCTATTCTCTCCTTGCCAAATTCAGTAATTTTATTAGCATGGCTTGCTAAATCTCCTTCCCCCTTTTCTGAGGAGTGGATCTAGGACACTGTTGTTTGCTCTGTCACAGCAGATTGCTGCCAGGATTAGCTATGGCTCCAGCACTGTCAGCCAGCTCCAGGGGACTATGTTTTGTTCGAATTCTCATGCACCGAGATCTAAGACAACTTTTACCTATCTTGAAGAATTAAGCAAATGGGAAAAAATGTCACTGTTAAAGTACAAGGCATGTAATTGGCAGTAGCAAGTAATAACTTCCTGCAGCTAAAAATATTTTGCTTTATTTCATTTTGCTAGTATTAGCAAGTCAGCAGTCTGCTCTGAAAAACAAGATTTTAAATGGCATATGAAAACTCAGCTATTTGAAACAGTGACCAAAAAGCATTTTTTTCCTGGTGCCTTAGGCTTCCTAATTACTACAAATTAAAATGAAACAAGTGTATTGAGAGGCAGCTGAGCCAACATTGGCTTGGTCCAACTCTAATTACAGTCCTTGACAAGTGAAGTTGTAGCATTTTAGTGATAATGCATCATTTTGAGTTTTGCACTATTTTCTGCTTTTCCTTCAGTTCCTGACAGGAGGTTATTTAAACCACTAACACAAGGCAGTAATTCATTTTGGTGACAAGTGCATTGAGATGGGAAAGAGGAGGGCTTCTGGCAAGGTGTTTTTTAACAAGGTCAGAGAACAGAACATTTGAAATAAGGTCATGGAAAGAACAGAAATTATTACCAAGCCAAACCCAATCCTTTTGATTGTTTTTGCAGTCTCAGTAATTGCAAATACAGTGGGTACAGAGATGGGATTTTTTTTCCTCGATAAAAGCTAAGAAGTGGTTACGGAGGTCTGCATTTCATGACATTCTTAGAAAACAGTGAAGTCCTCAGTTTGCATCTGTTTTCTTAGATTTTTCTTGACTTGTGTGTGAAATGCCAGCTAATTGAGATGCATTGTGACATAAGATTGGAAATCTATTAGGTGTATGTTGAAAAGGGGTCCCAAATCTCAGATCTTTTAAGTCACTTCAGGGACATTTGAGAACTACTCAGTACGGTAGTGTGTTCCTTCAGTCTGCAGGTGACTTGCCTAGGTGGTGCCTAGCTCAGGTTGGATGAACAGGTTGAAGTTTGGCCCAGAAAAAGTTGGACTGCTGGTTGGTATTGAGAAGCAGCCAGAGACAATATTAGTTCTTGAAGACAGCGGGCCGGCTGTTAGATCTCTAGTCAAATGAAAACTTTAATAGTCAAAACTAGCCCAGCTGCTGGACAGCATGTTTCAGAAGTAATCCATATAGGTTTATAATAATATACATACACATATATATGTACAAGTCTATAATCCTTGTAGACTAATTTTGCTTTTTTGACCCAGCCCCTTTTTACCAGACTTCAAAACAAATTATTTTCAGATTTGTACTGGAGCACAGGGCAGGGGTTCCTTTGCCAAAAGGGCATCTGAATGATGTTTATGGCACTACAGCTCCAGAATCTACCTGTTGATTGCTGGGTGGAGTCTGAAGTACTTTGTAGAATACTTAAGGAGCAAGAAGAGTTCCCGACCTAACTGGTTCGATGTTTTGGAGACATTTACAATAGTGGGTGCTTGAGCATACAGAGCCTTGAACTGGTATGCCTTATCAGTTGTATTTAGAGTTAGATGAAGAGAATGGAAAAGAATTCAACTGTTTTCATTGATCCCTAATCTTTCACTCCTGATATCTTTAAGGAGATAGATGCCATGTATGCTTAGAAGGGTCAAACTCAGAGATTTGTCTTTTTTTTTTTTTTAATTGTATGTTGGCTTTCTGCTGTTTCTTTCATAAAATTGAAGGAGAAAAACCTGTCTTGTACATCATTTTGAGGAATAAATTGCAAAATTTCAGTGCCAAGCATCAATCTTTATCACTTGAGCTACTGTAGATATGAAAACATAAATTGGAAAGAAAGTGGCTTTGTGCTGTGCTGATTCAGAAGAGGCAGGAGCAATTAGTTGGCATGTGGTTTACATTCGTACTATAACTCTTTCAAGGCATTTTTTTCTTTTTTTTTTAAACTAAAAAAAAAAGTTTGGCATTCATGAACAATCTTTAATACCATTAAAAAATATAACTGAAATAACTGAGTGAGTAAATCCATTCAGACTGATGCTACTTTGCTGGAGCTTGGTACTGTTTTGGTGAAAAACATAATTTAGTAAGCAAAAGAAAACTAGTTTAAATTAAGCTTTAACTCTCTTGGGCTCAGTTAGTGTGTTCCATACTGCTTCAGAAACAAAGGACTAGTGTTTGTACACTTTTTTTTTCTTTTTGATTTTTCTAACATTACACATTTATATTTCAGATGTTTGAAATTTGTGACTAGATCATTGCTGTGAATTTGGGTGCCTTCTGAGTAATTAATGTACTGCTGCAGACATGTAGAGCCAGAGAGTACATATGAATAATGCTCAAATCAGCTAATCAATATGGGAAGGCAGAAGTCATTGCTAATGTAATTTTGACATTAAAGTAAGATGTTCTCTACTTAAATTAATCTCTTCTCATGTTAAATCTTTAGCTTTTTGGGTAAATCATCTTTAAAGCCATTTAACAAGTCTCTACAGATGAAGTGAGCCAAGTGGGTGAATGTAACTTGTATTTATAAAGATGAGATCCAGATGGGAAAACACAGAAATGGGAACATAGTGGACAATGTTAGAATGAAATTTGTTAAGACATAGATGGAGGAAAGGAATAGGAGCTTACTTTCCAGTTCACACACTTCCTAGGGAAGCTGCAAAGGTTGTTTAGGACATCTTAGAAGAAAAAACTTTGAATTTTCCAACTTAGGTTATCCTGCATTTGTGATGCAGCTGGTTAAAGGTGCTCTAGAGAAAGGAAATAATACAATGACCAATTCATGTAGTTTCTTATATTTGTTTGTTTTGTTTTTCAAGTCTCCTCCCATTGCAGGAATCTGATATCACTACTCAGAAGAAATAGCAGCTAGCAGTTCTGTTTTCAGTACCAGATTGTCTGCTCAAGTGTTTCTCTGTATCCTGCAGTGGGACTTAACAGCATCTTCTTCATGTCTTAGTTGCCAACTGATCAGTAGCACTCACTCAGCATGTGGAAGAAAAGTGCTGTTCCTATACAGAGTTGTGAGTGAGAATATTTGCCTTCACAAATGAGAGCCAGAAAGAAAAGACACTGGTGTCCCCATCCCCATTCTGTATTTCAGTTGCTAGTGTCAGTTAAAGATGTGAGTCACCTGGATTTAATTACTCTGCCCATGTGAGCATGTTCATCTGTGCGATAGGCCTTAAAATGTTACCTATATAGCTTGTGAGTCAGAATAAAAGACCAAGGAACCAACAGGAACCTCATGGTTGGTGTATACTACAGGTCTCCCACAGTCAAGGAGAGCCAACTGATGAAGCCTTCTTCCTCTAGCTACAGGAGGCTTCATGCTCACAAACTGTCATCTTACTCGGGGACTTCAACCACCCTGACATATGCTGTAAAAGTAGCACAGCAAGTGGTGGGCAATAATGGAGGTTCCTGGAGTGCATTGAAGATAATTTCTTAATCCACCTAACAGAGACCCCCAACCTGAGGGGATGCAATGCTGGACTTAATCAGTAGATCACTGGTTTGATTAATTTTTTGTGAGTGACAGATACCAACCTGCTCCCTGTCAGGCAGAGGTGGGAAATGAACTTGTTCCCTGTGACTTGGGTAAGCTCTGTGTTTACTGAACAGTTAGATTAAAAAAAAAATCAAAGGAACCAGTGGCATGGATCTGGTAAGGCCCCTTATTCCCCAGGGCATGGCAAGTGAGCTTGACTACCTTAGATAACCTGCCATCATCAAGACAGGTTCTGTGACTTTTATCTGAAGAACAGAAATTCCACTCTCTTGTTAAATATATGAGGACTATAGACACTGCTTTGGTCAGGATTCATTCTGTAAATGTATAGGCTTCTTTGAAAATGCAAGCAAAATTTGGTGGCTTCTTAGTAAGTTCTCAAAAAATGTTGTTTAATGAGTGTTAAACTTTATTCTTGGATCACTAATTGCTAGTGACAAGGAAGTTAGATTGCTGAGAACAAAGCCAACAAGACTTTTAACCTGGACCTTAAAACATAGCACACTAAGACAGTCAAAATAGACCTGAGAGTGTAGTTAAAACTTCTCCACTGCTTGACAAGGACAGTATTTTGTGGTTGGAGGTTATATTGCTCAGGGTTCTTGAAAGTGGTTTTTGTTTTAAATTAAATGCAGTATGAAGGAGTAATAATCTAATACCATGGAGTTTAGAATAAAACCATTGAGGAATTAATTGGTTGGTTGTCCTCTTGGTGTAATTAAAAGTGTTTGTCAGAGTGGTGGACATCAAGCACATCAGACTGTAATTTGGATTTTAAAAGCCATCAAGATATGTTACTGTTGTATATGCAGTAGGGAATTCTATAAAAATATGAATTCTGCTGCTTCTTGGCCTTTAAAATATGCAGAACTAAGTCTGACTAGAAGGTTTACCTGCTGTCCTAGTTGATCTTACTGTAAAAAGCCCTTTCTAAAGCACATTTCAGCCAAGCACTCATATGCAAGCATGTGGACAACCTCTGCTGCCTTAGAACCTGTAGTTCCCACTGATGGATCTATGTAGAAAATTTGGCTTCAAAGATGGCGTTTGTTTTGCTTGCATTTGGAGGGTTTGGGGTGAAGTTCTTAAAGTAGCCAAGGTCTTGTGGGGGGCAGCCAAAATAAGTATGAACCTTGGTCACAGTAGTATGCCAAAAATGCAAAGGCAGTGATTTAGTACTTCCAGAGTAATAAGAATGGTTGAATGCTCAACTCTCCTTCCCTTCTATGTCTGTGATTCTTAATTGCTACTCTCTACTCCTGTTAATCATAGAATCATAGAATCACCAGGTTGGAAGAGACCCAACAGATCATCGAGTCCAACTGTTCCTATCAAACACTAAACCATGTCCCTCAGGACCTCACCTACCTGTGCCTTAAACACCTCCAGGGAAGGTGAATCAACCACCTCCCTGGGCAGCCTGTTCCAATGCCCCAATGACCCTTTCTGTGAAAAGCTTCCTCCTGATGTCTAGCCTAAATCTCCCCTGG
>WAAB01012962.1:200240-275172 GCA_013389865.1 Piaya cayana | reverse complement strand
CTCTTGCATGTGCTTCATGCTAGCACTCAAGATCACCTGTTCCATGACTTTCCCTAGCACTGAGGTCAGGCTGACAGGCCTGTAGTTCCCTGGATCCTCCCTGTGACCCTTCTTGTAGATGGGCGCAACATCAGCCAGCCTCCAGTCCAGTGGGACTTCCCCAGTCTTCCAGGACTGTTGGAAGATGATGGAAAGGGGTTTGACCAGCAAACTTATATCAAAGGAAGATCTCTCTTTAGGGTTTACTTTCTTTTAAAGTGTAACTTAGAACATGTTATAGGATAATGTGATGGATTGCTCTGGCAGCAAACTTCATTTATTCTTAAAATAAGGTTGAGCTTCCCTTCATTATCTTTGCACTGCAGAAATAGTAATGGCAGATTGATGACCTGGGCAAGACCTATTTCATTAGCGTCAGCAGGAGTTTTCCAAATATGCAGTAATTTAGATCAGATTTATCCATAGACCCATCTTGACTTAAGCCTTGATCCCACACCTTTTAAAGAAATGAATGTTTTATAGTATTTCCACTGAATAGGTTGTAGGGTTTGAAAATAGGATGAACCCTTTCTTTACTATGCATCAGAATATTTTCCAGTTAGGACTAAGATGCCTGTCTGACTGCCACTTGTCCTTCCCCACTAGTTTGGGAAGGAAAAGGAAGCTTGTTCAGAAGTACGTTCTCTCTCCTGCTGGGCAGTCAGCCCATGGAGAAATATTTGATCCCATAACACGTGACATCAGATATACACTTAGAACCATGCAGATCATTTTTTTACAGAAAGAGGCTATGAACACCTGCAACACATACAAAGGTGATGTGGAGTGCTATGTGCTAGTCAAAATCATTTACTCAGTAATGAACTAGGTCAAAAATGAAGGATGATGCTGCCAGTAATTTTGACATGTTGACATATTTTTTGGAAATAATACAGCCCATGTTTCTGTTTGTATTTATAATTTAGCATGACTCCTAACCAGAAGTCAGAACTGTCCTGGTGAGAAGAATGGATTTTAAGACTACAAGTGCCAAGGCAGATTTTGTATATCAAAAGCTGACAGAAGGACAATTTACAGAAGTTTCAGTAAGTGCATTCTTAAATCATGCTTGGCTCCCTCTCAGTTGTTTTTTTTATTTCAAATGATGCTTCTCTAAGCAAAAATACAAACATGTGAAACACTGAAGGTGACTTTCTTGAAAGGAAATACCTTCTTCACTAAGGAAAGATATTTTTTCTGAAGATGTCCAATTGATTAATGCCAGACTGCATGGAATAATTAAGTAAAATCCACAAGATGTTCTATTTTTTTTTATAGCACAACTCAGTTGCCAGTGTTGTGCATGTGAAAATATTTGGCAGTTTTGTTGACCAGATAGGCAATGGTATATGAATTTTGCATTTTATACAAAGGCCCTTGGTTTCACATCTAAAATGTACAGGTTTGATGTTCAGCTAAAGTAGTTGGTAAGTGATTGCCTTCATTTCTGTAGTGTGTCTGAGAAAGGATAGCCTTATGTCCTACTCCACCAGAAATGGACATAAATTTTTAGTGTTCCTGAAGGCATTTTTTGACACAGCAAGTTGCTGTGTCTGGAATTGCCTGTAGTGCTGCCGGCATCAAACAGCTCTCCCCATGATCTGTGTGGAGACTTAGGTTTGCTCTCCCTGTGTTACAAGCAAGTTCTGTCTTCATAGGGAAACCCCTTTATTATGTGTGGCATGAGCAGTACTGAGAAACATACGTATTGTACAAATTGCCTTCTTGAAGCACTACCAGTACTTTGGTTAAGCCACTGTAAAACTACTGGTATGCATTTGTTCATAGTTTGGAAAACACTGTTTTCATTAGAGTAAACCAATATAAACATCAGCAATATTCCTATCAAACAAATTAGTTCTCATGCGAAATGTATGTTAAGTAAATTTGTTGTGCAGCTGAATACAGTGTTATTTAATGGAACTTGATTTGGTGCCAACCAAACATATGGATCTTTAAATGCATTTCTCTTGTGGCTATGTTGAAATCATCTACCAATAACATGTGCTGAATTCCTTTCTAGATTTGCAGGCTGGCTGCCCTTATTGTACAAGGTTTGAAATGCAACAAATGGTATGGGGGTGAGGGGAGTGGGAACACAGTGCAACAATCTCTGTTTTGTTAGGTTTGGTTTTTTTTTTTAAATTTGCTTGACTAAAGCTTTTCTTCTCTTACCCCCTCTTTCAGCCTGGAAAAGAGTTTTGTTTCATCTTCAGAAGCCATAAAATTTTATCCTTTGAGAATAGTTGTCTCCATTTTTCTTCTACTTCTTTCCTTTCTTTACCAGGGGAAATAAGTAAAAGGGGAAAAGGAGAGATAAATGAAAGACATGGAAATGCAGGTAAATATTTTTGCCTTTGCCTTTTTTACAATATTAAAGTTATTTCCAGAGGAAGAATATTTTTCTGAAAAATATATTTCAAAAAACTATGCTTACTTTTTGTTTTTAGTTGTGATAGTCTATGTTCTTTGGCAGGGAATGGTATTGGGAAAGCTATAGTACTTCAGCCATCATGTTTTTAACAACAGAATTTTAATGGGGAACACAACAGATTCCACTATGCTTGCAGTAGAAGTAATAGCATAGATCCTTGTCTACCAAATGCTTCTGTGCATACTTAGGTTGACTGCTGTGTGTAGCAGTATTTGAAATCATTGTCATTCCCTTCTCATAGTGAAATACACACAAATGTGAGAAAGTTTTAATACAATGCTCCTCTATAGCAGTCAGCATACTAAGGTGGGCTTTAAAAATTAATGTATTATAATTACCTGAAGTTATTTAAATTTAATTCACTGCAGTTTCTTTAAAACTTTCTCTTTGTACTTAATCAAATGCTAAAGTGGTGCTAAGAAGGATGGGCCTCATTTTACTTTGTCAAATTCCCTCCAGTGCTGTAACCACAAGTGAGTGTGTTATAATGATTTACATATATAACATCTGTGTGCACTGATGTCTCTTGTATTCAAAATTGTGTTTTGGCTTACTGAAGCAATTAAATGGTGCAAATTTTGTTCCCAGATTTGTGCCTGCCATCATATTCAGAGTTTTGAATGCATTTAGCTTCTGGCTGACTGGCCAAATCTGGTAAGGTTACCTGATGGTGGCATACAAAACTTGCAGGCATTCAAATCGAGTTTAAAATCCAGCTCCAGGCACTGGGTTGAGACCACCTTGGAGGGACTTGGCTTTAGAGAGCAGCAGGAAAATAAAATGTTCTTTCAATAAATAATTAGGAGGATCTGTTAATGCCATACAGAGTAAAGTGGAGTTGTCTCTGCCAGTTCCTTCTGTAAATTTGTGTAGCTCCTTTGGGACAAGTCAAACCATGCCAATATACATCAGCCAAGGACCTGACATGAGTGGAGTTACTGAGGGGTTGACTGTGCCAGCTGAGTTGCTGCTTCTTCTGGATAGCACATCTAGTAGAAGAGGATGTTGAAGGAGCAATTCAGCAATGTGATTATTTTTTTAAGTCTCTAGTAAATGTAGGTGAAATGATGGCATGATGCTGACAGCTGGAGAAGGGAACACTCGTTGCAATTAATACTGCAACCAGTGACAAGTTAAAAGATGTTCTTACTCCCTCAAAAACAGACTTAAGGGCTAATTATAGATCTACTGGTGTAATGGGAACATTCTGACCTACCATTATTGTCGTAATCATAGTTGTAAGTCTGGTAAATGAAAAGGTCTGTTTTCCTTGCTTTCTGCATATAGATTCCATTTCAGAACATTTTTGGGCTATTTCAGGGAAGTTCAGGGCTCCAAAGGTGATTAAACTTAGTCAACAGCAGCTTGGCTTGTAACTCACCCAAGGATTGCTTATAATAGTAGACGGTCAGGAACTAAATGCTCAGGAAGTTTCCTCTGCTTACAGAAGGTCTGTGTAGGGATTATGAGGGCATCATGTGTGTGGTCAGCATCAGTAACGTCAGCTTATCAACATGCTGTTAGGTTGGTTGGCTGAGAGTAGGTTATGATCTAGCCCATTTAAGTCAGTAGTAAGTTGGGCTTTACTTGCATTAGCCGGATGCAGAGGCAAGATATCAAGGTCTTGAGTGTGTTTGGATCTAGTGTTGCAACCTGAGGTGTTGTGAGGTGCTGTAGTAGCAGTATGCACAGATGAGAAACATGGTCCTGTAAGATTTGAGCTTCAGGAAGAAAAATGAAGAGCAGTACTGATTTGTTTTCTGTTTGGGGGGGAAGGGGGGTGTTGGCTTTTTTTAAAAAAATTCTTTATTCCTTAGGATCAAAAGCATTGTATAGTATAGTGAGCCAGGAAAGTGTTTGAAGTTGACAGCCAGTATTAAGGAAGCAGGTACCAGAGACACAAGCATGATGCAATCCAATGACACATGGTTGGAGAGGGTGAGGGAAGGCAGCAGAGATGGTCAATAACCTTCGAAGGAAAGACTCTGGGGGCCATAACCTCATTTCAGAGAAGACGTAATACTTATTTGCAGGGGCTGAAGGGGGACTAGAAAATGTCAGGAGCCGTTGAGAGAAGCAGAAGGTTATGATCTGTTCCCCAGCCACTACTTGGAGATAAGCTTCTCTTTAGGAAAGAATCAGCAATATATAAAATTTATGTGATATGTCTAAAATGAAATGCTTTGTCAGCTGAACACTTAGCCAAATATAAAACATAGTCAGAAGCTTCTCAAAGCTTTGTAATCTTTTAAACTATAAATCATTGTTTCTACACTGTATTGAAATTGTTATAAACTCCTAGCTTGTCATAAGCCACCACAGAAAGGACTAGAAGCCATCAAATATTTGATGCTAAACACTTCAGAAGAAACTCATAATTCTTATTCCCAAATTCTGTTCAAACTGGTGTAGAAAACTGTGGTGCTTTGGTTATATAGGGAATAACTCTTTAGACTATTAGTTAAAAGACACTTGAAATTATGTTAGTTTACCAAAGTGAAACAAGCCATACTGCAAAAACCAGAAACGTTCAGTCTAGATTCTCTGTCCCAAATAAAACATGAAAAGTAAACCAACAGCATAATGGAATAAACAAAAAGCAAAAAGCTTGTTTTTTTTCTCAAATGTCATTATTTTGTCATGTATTTCATGAGGCTGTTGCTCTATAGACTCATGATTATGTGAGTATTTTTGCTTATTAGCATATCAAGTTTTTATTCTGAAGTACAGGGAAACTGAAAATATGCTGTTAAATCTCTAGAAATACAAAGCAAAGGGAAAAAAGACTCCAAATTATCTTTGGTAAAAAAGATAATGGGGCGGGGTGGGGGAAGGACACTAAGCTGGTCATGCAATGTCAGGTTATGTATCTGAGTGCTATATTTGAGTACACTTTATTTGAATGCTGTGTTGCACCACTAAGTGCAAAATTATTATCTAGCCTCAAGAGAAATATATGCTAAGTAATATGACCAGGTCTAGATGAGGGTGATTCCACTGTATAATTTCAGTGCCGTGTGAATTTACAGGCAGGCACTTAAAACTTCATGCTTGCAGATAAACATTTTTAGTTACTCTTTATGAAGTGAACCTAGAAAGCATCTGATCACCACTCTCATTGCATTTTTTTTCATACTAAGCAACTGTTGCCACTTATCTAGGAATGCATTACCAAGAGATGAAATCTAAGTTCTTCAGTCTTTCCTTATGTTGTGTTGTAGGTCTGTATAACTTCTATTGTTCTTCTGTTGTTTACTCGTTTTTAACACATGATGCTTAAATTGCATAGAATACTCTGTATAAGACCTTGCCATAGCAAAGTTGCACAGAATAACTACTGCTTATCTCTTAGGAACAATGTTCACATTTCTAAAGCAAACCAAAAAGACCTTGCCCGCATGCAGCATAACAATATTGACAGGTACTTGGTTTGTCATCAACTATAACTCCAGATTCCCTTAAATTAATCTATATTTTGTAATAGTACAAAAATTGCCAAAAAAAAACCTCCTTTTTTTTTTAACTGAACTATCTTAAAAATTAACAAATTCAATTTAACTCTCTCCTTCAAAAAAAAAGGGGAGGGGCATTAGATTTTGGGTGGAGAGATTTTACCTCTAGTTTCATCCCAAAGTGAATTTTTATGGCTGTGTTACAAACTCCTGAAAATTGCAGTTCATAATGGAAACACTGGCAGACCTTGAACAGCGCTGCTGTGAAGTACTATAAAGCTTTAAGTTTTTCCACTTTTAGACCTGGAATAAAACTAAATTACAACACTTTCCATACAGGCATTTGATTTTTCCCCCAGTAATTTCTGTTGGATCTGTCCAGTGTTTCCTGATTTCCTATATTACCATTGGACTTCTTTCCTCTTGACTAGGCACTTCATTTCATTCAGTCAGTAGATTTACCAATGGAAATACTCGAAGTGTTGTTTACTGGGGCAGAGTGTGCTAGTAAATATATTGCTGACTTGAGGAAAGTTACAGTGCAGATTTATGGAAGAGATTTACAACAAATGGGGCCAGAATGAGTGTTATGGGACTCACAAAAGATGTGAAATGATAAGGGTCCCTACAATGTTGTTCTGCAGAACAAAAATGTTCTTCCAGACTCCATCCAAAACACAAAGACAATCTAAGAATAGACTTATCAAGATTGTTTCCCAAGGCAGGACAAATAAAGCAGTGATGTGATTTTCCCATAGCATTACAACATGCCAGGATATTCCAACAGGAGTACTTTTATCTGAAAATGGATGTGTCAGGGCCTGCTCCTGGCACCACTAGTGTTCGGCCCCCCTTCGACCTGCATAGTCAAAGAGGGAGAGTAGTTAGATATCTGTGCAGCAAATTGCAGACTGACAAATCTCCCAAGGTAAAATCAAATGCAGGGTTTCTTTTGGAAACAGGCAAAATAACGAAGTAGATACTCAGGTGCATTCCAAGTGTCAACTTCCCAAAGCTACACAAACAGATCTCAATCTGGTCAGATCACAGTCTATACCCTGAATACAGCCAAGGTTGCAAAATAAAACTCGGATTCAATTTGTCACAACATAATGCCAGGAGAGAAAAAGAAGGCACAGTAAGATAAGTCAGAAAGAGAGAGAGGAAAAAAGTAGGTAGTAGGAGGTGAGGGGGAAGAAGGAAAAAAAAGGGTCACTATTCCAGAGGGCATGGCAGTTCCTCTGGAAATCGTGGTCTATCCAGCAGCAACTCCAGCAGCAGTTCTTCAGGAGCACATGGTCATTTCTCCAGACCAGTTCTGTTGGGGTTGTGGGTGCACGTGCTGTGCCTTTGTGGCAAGTTCTATTTATAGGTCAAGTCTGTGCCCCATTAGCCCTATTGTTTAAGACAGCAATAGAAGTAAAGAAGTTGATCTTTACAAGATGTAAAAGCAAAAATCAGAATGGAAGTCAGCAAGTGAACAGGGGTTTTTTTCTGGAATTATTCCTGGAGTCAGTTCTTGTTTTGGCGCAGGCTGCAGGAAGCCAAAGATCAAAGTGTGGGTTATTTATCTATGACTTCAGTGCAAGTGATCTCTTTAGCTACTTCAGTCCTTAGGGCAGGAGTTGCAGTGCCATTTATTTGGCCCCTGTGGTATTCCTCTTACAAAATATGGAACCAGGAAATAACCTGCCCCTGCTTTTCTGGTTTGGGTCCCTACTTGAAGATGTGGTTGTTCCTGGCATGAACAACTGGTTCAACTGGGACAACTATTCCTAGCTGATTTTTATTTCACTACCTGTAGCTCTATACTTGATGGAAGCATATGCAAGCTCCATAATCTGCTGCAGGAAAAGTTAGTTCCTTAGCTTTCACTGAGGAGCTGAGCTATTTCGGTTGACTTTGTCGGTGAACTCCATTAGCCATAGCTGAAAAAATGTGTAGTCTTGAGCCCCCAGTAAAGATAGTGATAAACTGGAGCAAGTTCAGAGAACCACCACAATGGTGAGGAAGCTGGAGAATGCTATATGCAGTTTTCCACTATCCAAAGTCAAGGAAATGAGGTCAGACTCTGAGAACAAGAGATCATAGAATCATAGAATCACCAGGTTGGAAAAGATTTCTTGGATCATTGAGTCCAACCATTTCTATCAACCACTAAACCATGTCCCTGAGCACCTCATCTACCCATCTTTTAAATACATCCAGGGATGATGACTCAACACCTCCCTGGGCAGCCTGTGCCAGTGTCTGATGACCCTTTCTGTGAGAAATTTCTTTCTGATATCTAGTCTGAACCTCCCCATGCGCAGCGTGAGGCCATTGCCCCCTGACTTCTCACTTGGGAGAACAGGCGAGCTTCCTCCTCTCTACAACATTCTTTCAGGTAGCTGTAGAGAGCAATAAGGTCTCCCCTCATCCTCTTCTTCTCAAGGCTAAATAACCCCAGTTCCCTCAGCTGCTCCGCGTAAGACTTGTTCTCCAGCCCCTTCACCAGCTTTGTTGCTCTTCTCTGGACACACCCCAGAGCCTCAACATCCTTCTTGTGGTGAGGGGCCCAGAACTGAACACAGTATTCAAGGTGTGGTCTCACCAGTGCCGAGTACAGAGGGAGAATAACCTCCTTGGACCTGCTGGCCGCACTGTTTCTGATACAAGCCAAGATGCCATTGGTCTTCTTAGCCACCTGAGCACGCTGCTGGCCCATGTTCAGTCAGCTGTCAACCAACACCCCCAGGTCCTTCTCCTCCTGGCAGCTTTCTAGCCACTCTTCTCCTAGTCTGTAACACTGCACAGGATTGTTGTGCCCCAAGTACAGGACTCAGCATTTGACCTTGTTAAACCTCATGCTGGTCTCAGCCCATTGATCCAGCCTGCTCAGATCCCTTTACAGAGCCTCCCTGCACTCCAGCAGATCAACACTTCCTCCCAGTTCAGTGTTATCTGCAAACTTAGGATCACAAGCTGTAAACAAGGGAAATTGTGTTTGAGTGTGAGGGACACATCATAAGAGGGGCTAAGCATCATTAAAAGTCTCTTCTGGAAGTTTTCAAACCTCGACTGGACATGGTCTCACTTTGAACACTTCGAAGCTGGCACTGCTCTGAGTAAATGAGTGGGTGACCTCTTGAGGTTACTTCCAACCAACTTTTTGTCAATCTGAAATCATTTTACCAGAGGTAGCATCAGTATGGAAGAAAAAAAGAAGTACCAGAACTGAGGATTTGAGAAACATCTATATATCTTTATCCCCAACTGTGAGAAATATATTTCCAGCAATTTAGTTTTAATGGTTTAGTTCTCCTTTGTAAAATAAAATTAGGAGCAGTCTATAGCCTGAAAGTGAGAAATCCAGTAGCAGTCAGAGTAGCTTAAAATATTAACCTCCTGATTCTCTAAACTAAATCATTAAAGAAAGAGCTCATTTCCATTGCAAAGCAGATAGTGACTGTAATTTCTCTTAATATGCATTGAAAAGTATCAAAATCAACATTCTCTGAGGGTGTTTGTGTATATGTGTATAAATTAACTTTGATTTATACATTTTCAGTCACTTTAATGTACATAATTTTGCATTTTAAAAATCGTGAGCATGGAGTTGTCATATAAAATATTTTGGAAAACAGCATGCTCAAAAAATTACGTAGCATTATGAGAAGTTAAGGTAATTTACAATTACTACTGAGATTTTTTTGTTTACTTCAGTTGAAGCACGATTGTGAAATGTACGAAATGTGGAGAACTGGTCTTTTGCTAACATGTCACCCATACCTGTCTTGTCACATTGCACTAGCTTTACTTTAAAGCTTACCAAAAAGATGGCATGCCATGAATAAACAACCAGAGACACAGTAATTGGTGCTCTGCAGTGCTCATTGTGGAACCTATGTTGTGCACAAAGCCAGGAGGCAGATTTGGGGGTTTTTTGGGTCTTCTGTATTCTGAGCTAGCCTGACTCACTTTCCTCTGTTCTGCTCAGTTGTTAATACAAGAAGCAAAATTAACCAAAAGCAGATAACCTTCTGTTATAGGATCCTCTTTGTTTTTAAACATTGATAAGGGCACTTTGTAAAACCAGCTTTTGATTTGTGGCGCTCTATATCTGGAAGAGACTGAGAGATGCTAATGTCTCTTCTGGCATCTGTAGCTATTTTGCTTTCTGAAGATTTGTGGGTTTTAAATGGCATAAGATCAAGCAATAACAAAGCTGTGACAGACAGGATTTCTGTTGAGGTACAGAATGAGTCTTTCCAAACACATTGCTTACTTTGCAAGTCGGTGTCTGCTCACTCTAGTGTCCCCTTTTGTGTAAGGGTCATTACTTCAGATGTAAGATTCTGAGAAAAAATACACAGATTGCATCTGTGAGTAGATGAAAGAAGGCTCTGAGATGGGATTTCTTTTCTGCTCAGGTAGGCTTTTTCCTGCACCATAGATGTCCTCACAAGACAAGCAAACATAGTCTCTGTTATTAAGCCAAAAGGAGCAGATAAATCTGACAGATTTTGCTTCTCTGCTGGTTTTTTTTTTCTTGGTTTATAAAAGGTCACAGTGTGAACCACTTCAATGCCTTCCAGGGTTTTCTTTTACATTTTATAGTGCTTGCATGATCTCAGTGAGGGAGCATATTTATTGTGCGTGCCATTCAATTTAGATTCAACTGCAGCACATGATTACAGCAACTTAGAGGAAAAACTGGAAAATAAGTCCCTGATGTAAAACTGGTAACTGAGCCAAAACAGTAGTGCCAGTTATTTCAGTGCCTCACACAGTGATTTATGAATTCACTGCAAACACATTCAGCGATTTATTGGGATAACTGTGCATATTAACCAGCTGTCTTGAAACTTTAGGTGCAAACTTCTTTTGATGGTAATTTTTCCTTTTAATATTTTACAGAGAGGCATTAGAAGTAGGGAAAATCTTGTGTTTACATCATACTTTTCAGTGCCACCCATGAGTTCATCCCTTCAGTCTCTACTGTATTATTTTATTTGGGAGAATATGTGCAATGGGTCGTGGAAGAATGAGTACCTACAGCACCGATCTGAATCCTATAGCTATTTAACAAGCTGATGCATAATCCATTTTTTTCACTCGTGTATTGCACATGCATGTGACTATTTAGCTCTTTTAGGCTGCTGAAGAGCATGAAAAGCAATTTGTACTTAGCAGCACTGGTTGTCCTCCAGCCTTTGCCTGCTCTTCCTAATTTGCACAGAAGATTGCAAGTAAGGACAAAATAATTTTTAGGAAATGTCTGCCAACTTCCTGACCTTATAGCAGCTCACACAGTTATGTTGCTTTTATTTTAGGCAGGCAATTTCTTAGCTTTATAATAGTTTCTATCACAAACCTCCTGACCAAGAAAGACATTTACAAATCATGCTTGTGTTGATGTTAAAGGAAAAGTTCAGTCAAACCTTTCAAACCACATATGAGACACCAAAATACATCTTACTAGAGAATATTAAAGCTACCATCTTCCCCCTAAACCTGCAGTGAGAAATGACTAAATGCTACCTAAAGGGAGATGGAATCTTAGAAAGCTCCAAGTTATTTCTTTATGTTCCGTTTAGAGGCTAAGAGATGCAATAGCTCAGATGTTTTTTTATTCAGTACATTCCCATCCCACAACTTTATCTCTATGATCAAGGGGATTCTATTGATGAAGTCTTCCTACTCCAGCTAAAGGAGGCATCCTGCTCAGAGTCTTTCATCCTGCTGGAGGACTTCAACCACCCTGACATCTGCTGGAAAAGTAGTACAGTGAGCTCTAGACAATCCAGGAGACTCCTGGAATGCATCAAGGATAACTTTTTAATCTGGGTAATAGACAGCCCTAACAGAGAGGATGCAATACTGGACATCATGGTCATTAACACAAATGAGCTGATTGGTGATGTCAAGATTGGAGGCAGCCTGGCCTGCAGTGATCATGCACTGGTGGAGTTTGGAGTGTTGAGGGATGCAGGACAGGCAAAGATTAACATCAGGTCCTTGAATTTTAGTAAACTTCCAGCTCTTCAAGGAGGTAGTCAGTCGGATTCCCTGAGAAACTTCCCTCAGGGATATGGGAGCAGAACAGAGCTGACACAATCTTTAAGGATGCTTTCCATAGAGAGCAAGTACTCTTGATCCTCCTGTGTAAGAAACTGAAAAAGAGGCAAGAGACTAGCATGGCTGAGTCAAACTAAAGGACAAGAAGGAAATAACACAGGTAGTGGAAGCAAGAGCATGTATCCAGGGAAGAGTACAGGGACACTGCCCAGTTTTGTAGGGATAGATGGGTCAGGAAGGCCAAGGTGCAGCTGGAGCTGAACTTGGCAAGGGGTCCAAATACTAGTAAGAAATACTTATACAGGTCTGTCATCCAGAAAAGAAAGGTCAAAGAAAGCATACTGGCCCTGGTGAGCACGACTGGCAATCTCAGATTGGTAACGATAGATAAGGAGAAGACGGAGGTGTTCAACAGTTTTGTCTAAGTCTTCACTGACAACCTTTCTTCCCACACATCTTGAGTGGAAGAACGACAAGACTGGGAACCAGGGGAGCAAACCCCAGGCTCTGGAAGCCACGATCAAGTTTATAAACATCTGAGGAACATGAACATAAATAATTCTGTGCAACTTGACAAGGTGCATCCCAGAGTCCTGAGGGAATTAACAGGTGTAGTTGCCAAGCCACTCTCCATAATATCTGAAAAGTCATGGAAGTCAGATGAGATCTCTGATGCGGAAACATTGCCCCCATTTTTGAAAAGGGTAACAAAGATGACCCTGGAAACTACCAACCTGTCAGCCTCACCTCTGTGCCTGGGAGGATCATGGAACAAATCTTCCTAGATGCCATGCTAAAGCACATGGGAGGACAGGGAGATGATTTGAGACAGCCAGCATGGCTTCACCAAGGGCAAGTCCTGCCTGACCAACCTAGTGTCCTTCTATGATAGAGTGACTACATCAGTGGATGAGGAAAGAGTTACGAATGTCCTCTATCTGGGCTCTTGTAAAGCCTTTGGCACAATCCCCCACATCATCCTTCTCTCTAAACTGGAGAGAGATGAATTTGATGGATGGACTTGTTCAGTGGATCACAAATTGATTGGAGACTTGCATCCAGAGGATAGCAGTCAATAACAAAAGAGAGGCTGGTGACAAGTGGTGTCCCTTACAGGGACCAGTATTGTTTAATATCTTTATCAACAAAATAGCGGGATAGAGTGCACCCTTAGAAAGTTCGCAGACCATACCAAGTTGAGTGGTGTAGCTGTCACACCTGAGGGATGGGATGCCATCCAGAGGCAGCTGGACAAGCTCACAAAGTGGACCTGTGCAAAGTCTTGCACCTGGGTCAAGGCAGCCCTCCATATCAGTACAGGCTGGGGATGAAAGGATTGAGAGCAGTCCCATAGAAAAGGATTTCAGGGTACTGGTGGATGAAAAGCTGGACATGAGCCAACAACATGCACTCAGCCTAGAAGGCGAACTTTATCCTGGTCTGCATCAAAAGAAGAGTGCCTAGCAGCTCGAGGGAGGGAATTCTATCCCTCTGCTCTCTCAAGACCCAACTTGGAGTACTGCATCCAGCTTTGGAACCCCCAACACAAGAAACGTGGACTTGTTGGAGTGGGTCCAGAGCAGGGCCACAAAAATGATCAGAGGGCTGGGACACCTCTCCTATGATTAAAGGCTGAAAGAGTTGGGTTTGTTCAGCCTGGAGAAGAGAAGGCTCTGGAGAGACCTTATTGCAGTCTCTCAGTACTAACAGGGGCCTTATAAGAACAAAGACAAATATTTTAGCAATGTCTGTTGCAATAGGACAAGAGGTAATGGTATTAAACTAAAGAGAGTAGATTCAGGAAGAAATGGTTTACAATGACTGTGGTGAAACACTTGCACTGGTTGCCAAGACAGGTGGTAGATGCCCCATACCTGGAAACTTTCAAGGTGAGGTTGGACAGGGCTCTGAGCATCCTGCTGTAGTTGAAGATGTCCCTGCTTATTGCAGTGGGATTGGACTAGATGAGCTTTAAAAGTCCCTTGCAACCCAAATCCCTGTTACCTATGATGGTAAGGTAACGCAGCAAGTGGAGAGCTGTCTAAGTGTTGTGGCAGGAGGTTGGAAGTAGAGACTTGTTTTCACACAGGGTAAAAGCTTGATCTCAGTCACCCCATCTGGCTGGTTACCTGCCAATAGGGTAGATATCATTATAAACACTTTAGAAGATATTCTTGTTTTTGTAAGTGTTCGGCAGGGCTCATAACAACAGTAGAAAAGATCCCTTTACTCTCACTGTATACATACTGCATGTGCCTAGGGCTCAAATTCATGTCTCAGTCTTGTTGAATATCTATTTTTAAAAGCTACATATTTTTATAAGTTATGTATAGAGTCTCCAGTGTACATCTACATGGTACAATGAGGTCATTTTTCTGGATAATTGGGAAAGTTAAGTAATTGCTTGAAAAAGTAAACATTTCTTTTAAAGTCTGTGAAGCAAGTCTTAGAGCTGTTTCATACCTATACTTCTGAAATTAAACAGTGGTTTACGTCAACATGAAATCCATCTTGAGCTATCCTATGATGTCATGTGGCACTGCCAGAGCCTATACAGCCTATTTCAATGCCCTTCATTCATAATGGGGACCCTCATTGTGATTACACTTTTCCCTTAGACAGTGAAGGGCAATATATAAAATGTGGTATCCATATGATTTGTGTGTATTTGTAATGTATCTGTTGACAGTTTAAGACACCACTGGGACAGACTGGGAGAGCGTTCTCTCTTTTATTGCCTTTATGCTCTCCAAAGCACAACCTTGTGGCTTTAAACTAATGTACCTGTTGGCATACTCCTGTGGCAGCAAGATACATTGAAACCACCCCCTTTTTTTGTGATTGTTGTATGTATTCAGGACCAAACCAAATGATCTTGATCTGTGTCTAGGTTTCCTTATTTTATGTGGTTTAAGGTCATAATTTCCAATTTCAGCCCTGTCAGTGAATACAGCTTCTATACTGATAATGTACAGCATTCTCTGGGGCACTTTAGTACCTTCTTCAGTAGAATTTTCCATAAAAGTTGCCTAATTACTCAGTCTCTGGATAGGATTTATCTATAAGATCAACATTTATGTTTGCATGCCAGAAATCTTGATTCTGGGATTACTGCTTCTGATGTAGTATCACAATCTAATTGCTGCTTTGTTTTTACCTACTCTCTATAGTTTTTACTCACTTAAGTGATTTGCCAGACTCTTAGACTCAAGCTCCATCAGACAAGATTCATCCTTTTGTCATCTTAGTTTGATAACTCAAACTCTGACTGCGGTGTCAGTTAATTATTTCTACTCTGATTATTCACATTAAACAGTAATATTCAAGTTGCTGAGATGGGAAAAAAATGGATAGCAAAAATGCCAGTTAGATAAGCAAAGGGCAAAGTTAATGATCAAAAGATGAAAAGAACAGATTTTAGATTTTGTTGCAATAAAGATGAGTGCACTGCATAGGAAAAGGGGAAATGACGTGGTCTCAGAGGTTGAGATTCTGCATAATGGAGTAGACAATGGTGCCCTTGGTTACAATACAAACACTGAGGACAAATAAAGAGTTGGGGGGAGATGACAAAGTGGAAAAATAAGAAATGCAGGATGACTTACCACAAAGGCCTTTGAAGGGGAACCATAGCAGCTGAGATTGAGTAGTCATTCTTGACCACAGGGAGCAAAAAGGAAGAAAAGAAACAAAACTGGTGCCAGAAGTGGATCCTCAGCAGAAGTCACTGATAAACTCAGCCCTCTGATGGGTGGTTAGCTACCCTGTAATAGTTTAGAGGATGTAATATTTCAGAGGGGTTAGCCATGTTTGATTTTGACTTTCTCTTCCATTTTATTCTGTGACAGCCTGATTTCTGTTAAAGTTTATAATGGAAAGTGTGTGCTTTCCTCATTGACAAATGGAAATCACAAAGGAATCTTCAGCAAGTATTTCAATATCTTGGTTAGAGATGTAAAGTTTTGAAGCTTGAAAAGAAAAAACAACGGAGTTGCAAAAAGCAGAATAGAAATCCATGGCTTTATGTGACTTTGGTGCAGTAAATTAAGAAAGCATGGAACAAAGGGCAAGAAGCTTTAAAAAAAAAACAACAAAACCATTACAAATGATCAAGAAATACAATTCAATTTATTTTCAAGCCTCCTCTGGGATGGATGGTTCCATGAGAATGAAGATGAAGATAAAACAAGACCAATACAGATGTGAAAAACCTCTTTTGCATAGCAATAATGGCAATTACAAGTTAATGCTTGTGTTTTCTATCTCTACGCATATAAAAGTGTGTTCATAATCCACTTTTTCATTCAGACACCAGTCAACACTGACTTACGTACTGACAAAGCAGTTTTCATAAAACCTGTGTTGATTGGCACCAGAGAGCCAAATAGAAAAAATTAATTTTTAACAGGTTAGGGGTTTTTATTCTACAGCCATTGTAAGCATGTTAAAACATTTATTACAGCACGTGAGGTTGTGTTTTTAATTTAGGGACAATATGTAATTTTTTTCTCCCAAAAAAATCATAGAACAAATTATCTTCCAGGTAATGTTCTACCTGATTTCTGATCAGAACCCTCTGAAAACTTTTATAGTTCATTTAAAGACCCAGAATTAACCAAGTCTCGAGAGAAACTGTGCTAGCTTTCTCAGCACAGGATAAAGTTTGTTCATTAGTGATTATGGTCTTTGAAGAAAAGCCTTATTCTGACTCAGAGAAATCCGTTCACTGATCAAACTGTCAATGTTTTCCCATGCTCTCTGGGTAATCCTCCAGCTGTACAGGCTTCCTGCAGAAATAAAGCTGCTTCGGGTGCTTTGTAACCACATTTACAAACTCCTCCAATTACAGAGATCTTGGTATGGGAGGGTAGTAGATGCCTCAAATCGGGTACAGAATTCCATTACCTTGAAGCCTGGCTGCTTTACCCTGCCCTCATTATAGGTGAACAATTGGATTTTCTACACATGCTTTTGAGACCAAAGAGGGCAGGAATTGCTTAGAAAATGTCCAAGTACTCCACTATGAAAGTTTTTAGATGCAGGATTTCTGCTTTTGTTTTTCTTTCACTTTTTGAAGTGCAGATAATTTTTATATTCTTTTTTAAGTTGCTAGCCACTATTCATGACTAACTCATTATTAAGGTTCAGTTAAAAACTTACCTCAGCTCTTAGAGGAAAATAATGTCTGAAAAACTTAGCCAAAGAATGAATCAGTTTACTTTGCATTTTTTGCGAACAAAATGTTCTTGATTGAACTTTGATTATTTTTATGAATCTTATTTTTTATTTAAATATATTGAAGAAAAATATTATTAATATTATTAATGTTTAATTGGAAACTGTTTGCCTTTTAACTTTCTTAAGTTCAGCTGTTGACCTAAGAAAAGAGCTGGGTGCACAATGGATTTTTGACTATTATTGTGGAACTACCTTAACTCAGATGAATCCCTGTGCTTGTTCCAAACAATACTGCTTTTGGAGTTTTGCAGAATCAGTAAGCAAAACTCTTCTTCCAATTCCTCACCCCAGATAGATGATGGATAAAACTGAAAATAAGCACCAGGATCACGTGTGTTTTATTTTATGCAAATAATTTTAAATAAAGTAGGTATTCACATTTCTAAACTTTCCTTGAATGTAAGGAAGTGGTTAATATTCTCCAAACTTTTTGGAAAAACTTTCAACCTTACTTGCTTTGCTAGATTTCAGTAAGAGAAGGAACAACACCATTGTGAAGGGTGCTGGTGAGATAGTGTCCAAACCACACTACACATCTCTAGTCATCTGTGCTCAGGAAAGTTCAAATGAATTAAAGCATGTGTCTCCCGTGAAGGGAGAGTAAACACTTGGCTGTTTTTCAGCACAAAAACGAGGAAGATGACTGATCAGTGTGAACCAGTCATGGGGTTTAGGGAAAAGGAAAGAATTACTTAAACTAAATTGGCCTATGAACAAATGAGCTCGAACAATCTATGAATAAGTGAAGCTTTCAGAAGAAGCTTAAGTACAGGATCTGGAACAGTCTTGTAGTCAGGAGAAAGGGGTGAAACACTGACCTACTTTCAGCTGGAGCACCCTCAGTTACTAAAGGAGCTTTTATAATGCAGGTATTGAGTGGTCCAAAGATCCCAGGTGGTCCCTCGCTGGCCTGTCACAGGGAGCATAAAACCAACAGCATCTTAACAGGTTTGTCAATGATGATCTCTTTCCTCAATGTTCTCATTGCTTTTCATGTGTACCTTTATGCTTCTTTAATTAAACAAAAATTCAAATTGACAAACCCCCTGCACTTTAAAGCTTTCTACTGTAAATATTTGAATGAGGGAGCAAGAAACAAAATTACTTCTTCAAAGAAGAAAAAAATACAGTAGAGCCGTCTCGTTTCCCTCTTGAGTTTTTCTGTTCCTTTTGCATGTTTGTGATCTCACCAGGAACCTCTGTTGTTGGCTACATGGTTTTAGTACTGCACAGTAAAAGAAAAATAAGGAGTCAAAGGTATTTACATGATCTAGATTTTTAGGGATTCTAATTTTTTTGAGAACGTGAAATAAATAATTTCTACTCTGGTTATGATGACTAAAATTAAGTTTACATTGTGGGTGACAATCATTTCCTTCTAGTATTGCAGGTGCATTCTAGCCATCCTAATCCACTTTCTCATTGAATAAATGGCAGGATCAGAGTTTTGGTTCTCTGCAAAATGCCAATTAACACCCTTCAAAGTAATTTTAGCTGAAGCCAAGCATTATTTGGGCACAGGCAAGGATGAATAGGCACAGCTTTTTGTCTGTAGCAATAAAGTCATTCAGGGGAGATCAGAAGTACAGTAGATTAGCATCTCCATTATGTGCCTGCCTCCTTTCTGAAAAAAACTCCAGTCAAGGCAATAAAACAGGCTTCAGTCCCCATGACTGTTCAGCTGAAAGCTATGTCAGGGCACATATATCAACTTTCCAAAGCAGTAACAACACATTAGCTCATTAGTAGCTTCATACAAAACAGAACTGGAGTCCCTTGGGGAATAGTTTATAGCTGCCTTTGTGTAGCAGGGATTTTGACAAAGCACTACAAAGTGTTTGAGGCTCTAAGGAGGAGTGAGATTATGACAAAGAAGAGACAATAAAACTCGGGGTGTATCCCATTAGGTTGTTGCCATAAACCTTTCCCTGTGATTAATTCTCAAAAAAAATCCATAATATCTTAAGACAAGTACACGTATGTTTAATTCAATTATTTTAAGTAAAAAAAAAAATTTAAAAATCCCACCTCTTGCTTTTCTAATTCCCTTAGGCACTAGCATCTGAAACCATATTAGAATTCTATGAGACAGGTTTTTCAGGGTCAGTATCCTTTTTTTTTTTTAAATGGGATTTTTAACACAGTCAGTTCAAAATAAATAAAATAAAGGTGAAAAAATTCACCTTAAAATTTCACTCTGCTGTCCATAGATGGTAGGGCATTTTGGTTGATGCAGAGACACAGAGTATTTTGCTTATTACATAATATTTTGAGATCTTTTATGTGAAGAGCCAGTTGATCCAGCTTTTATGAGTTAATTTTTATGTTTAATCACCAAAAGAGATAGAAATAGTGGACTCCTAGTAATACTTTCTTTCAGAGAAACAATCAGATATGGCTAAGTACTTTTGAAAAAAACTACTGTGATGTGTCTGTATCTTTAGACATGCATCTAAAAAGATTTGAAATTTAATTCTAATACAGTAAAAATCTAGTTCCCATCAGACATTATATATTTATATGAAGATGTAGCATTAATTTTCTGTATGATCTGAAAGCCAGATGCTTGCTATTTTCTTCATAAGACATATCTCCCCTCTTTGGCACAAAACATATTTGCTGTGAGTATGGATGTAAAGCTGTAAACCTATGTCATACCTATCAGAGTCTGATAAAAAAACCATCACTTTCATGGAAATCTGACAGCCTAAGCAGCAGTTTAATTCTAAAATGCTGCTGATAAAGAAAAATCAATTTAGGTGTTGCATATTGTAAAATGTCCGCTTTATCAAGTACTCTCGAAACATAAACGCTGAAACTGAGCAGGGTAATACAGCAGTATTGCCATTAAAAAAAGGTTTAAAAATAGCATCCATTTACTTTGGTTTGCCCTGTCTTTTCTGCTGTGCTTTAGGGATAGTGACTGAAAGGAATTAATTTACTGTGGACAGGTACAGCATTGACAAAGGATGGATCAATGAAAAACTAAAAAATGCATTCTTTATGCAGAAATCGGAATTTCATGTTCTTTCTGAAGATGTTACAGAAACGTGGGGTGACATTTGAGTATATTCAGCCCCTAACTATGTGAATTAATTCCTGCTGTCACAGGACTGGATTAAGGGTTGGAATTTATTGTAAAGGCTATGAACATAATTTTTTATTTATTTGTTGCTTGCTACAGGATATTTTGAAAGGAAATGGTGAGTGAAATGGAAAACAACTTGAAGCCACCACAACCAGTCATCCAAAACCCTGAAGGTTACCCACTGACTTCTCTCCCTGTTTCCAGTTTCTGCAAGCGTGGACATCTGAATTTAGTCATTTCCTGAGTGTTTGTCTAGTCTGCAAGGCAAACTGTATGTCTCAGTTTAGCTATTCTCTGCAGACCTTTCCAATTGGTTAAAGAAGATAGCTCAGCTATATTTAACATGAAGTATCCTGAAAATTCATAGAATTCATAGAATCCTCAGTTGTGAGAGTGGATTATACATAGAACTTTAATACTGACATTAAAGCAGTAATGATAAAAAGCGAACAACACCTCCCTCCTCATATGTGGTAGCTTTCATCTGAACTTTTTGTTGTTGTTGTTGTTTGTATACCACTATTAATCTGTTGAGTTTCACAACATCTGCACAAGGTAGATGTTTTCAATAATATACAGACCGGGAAAATATGATACGGATGCTGCATCTCCTCTTGGGAAGTACCAGTAACGTGGCTACCAATGCTGCTATTATCCAGGGAAATGTTGCAAAATTTCCTGAGGGAATAAAAACATTAAGTGACTTCTCCATAAGTCATTGGAAGAACTAGAAGTTTAAACCAGGAGCCTTGTTACAGCCCAATGTACTAACCTTACATAGTGCCTACAACCATGCTTATTTGATAAATTGCTCAAATCAAATGATGATTCTTTTCCAAAATAAAAATAAGCCATATGATATTTAAGCACTGCAGCAACCATTTGACTTCTTCCTACACTGAAATAATAATTTAAAAAAGGATATCATCACTTCTTAGTGGGAAAAAAAGATTCCATTCAAGAATGCATATTTACTCGGTTTTTTCCTATTTTTTTTTAAATCCAGATATTGAACTCCCTGTAACATAAAAGCTAAGCTGAAGCTGTGTGAAATGTAGACTGTTAAGATGAGTTGGAAAATAGAAGCTCTTGAGTTCTGCTGTTTTGTGTTGGTTTGTTTGTTTTTAATACCACATTACAACTTCTGTATTTCGGAAAACAACTTGTTGAATTTTAAGTACTTTTTTACATTTATAGGAAAATACTAATTCATGAAGACATAGCAGATCTCACAATTAATGATGAATAATCTTGAGGATTTTTTTTCTAGGTAAACCTACAAGATTTTTTTTAATCTTGAAATATGTTCTCTTTTTAAACCTCTTATCTCTGCCAACCTGAAGTGTGTACTGTAAGTCATCCAGTTTGTCATCTCTTTAAAACTCCTTTTACATCAGGTCTCCCAGAAATGCCTCTGGAAAGAGTCTCTGAGAACTGAACAACTTTTATAATCAACTAAGCCTGTATGTGTATATATACATACATGTATAAATTGAGCTGGAAATAGTATATAATATCTTTTTATAGCTTCCCTTGCCTACAATACCTCAAAAGTAGTTTTTCAAATGCTGTAATGGCATTTTTAGTTTTGAACCTAGACAGAAAACAGTAGTGATACAATCTGAAGTTTCAGAAAATTTTAAAAGAGCATCTTCCTCCCCTTAAGCATCACCAGTATTCTCAATGAAGCTGAAACATAATCATCACCTCATTTCAATGCCATAAGTTCTCATAGGTGTTCAGGGTTTGGTTTTTTGTTTGGTTGGTTTTCTTTTTTGTTTTTACAATATGGGATTGCATAACCACCACTCTTTATTAAGATGTAAATGCAAAGAGATATCATGATTCACTTTTTGGTGCATCCAGTAACAGTTCAGGAACAGGGCAGGAGCAGACAGATATGAAGAATGAAAAGAACATGTTGGTGGGAACTATTTAAGGACAGAGAAAGTGGAATTGAACTGGAGTGACTTCTTTTTATACTACTGCCTCCTTTCTAAAAATGTTGAAGTTAAGAAAAAACTCTCTCTTCCTCTCCCATTCACAACAAGGAAATATTTCCAACCTCAGGAAAGTACAACTCGAGTCCTAAAAAGCTTCTGACTGAAAACAAAAGTTGGAATATCTGGTGGGAGCTGTAATTTTCTCATCACTGCCTGATTCTCTTCCATAAATCAGGACCTGTGACTGGATTTTATCACCCATAAAAATCCTTCTAGGGGGACAATCTCTCCCCTCATCCTGACTGGAGACTGTACTGAGAGCACTTTGGTCATAAATAAATACAGAATGCAGCTTGTTCAGCTGACTCTCCAGCTTCCTGCTGAAAGGCAAGTACAAATATCAATGTTGCTCTGGATAGTGGGAGACCATGAAAAGAAGGGAGAATTAAGAGTTTGGTGTATTTTGCAGTAGTCAGGGCAGAGAATGAAGGAGAATTTAAAAAGAAAAAAGCATACGATCTTCATGGAAACCACAGATTTATATTGTTGGACTTAATGATCTCTTTTCTAGCCTAGGTATTCTATGAAAATGAGGTTTTTAATGTTCACCAAGATTCCATCTTTACTATTTGTTAGCCTTACCAAACGTCTTAAATCTCTTATATGATCATTCAAAACACAACAGTGAGAATCTATTTGAAATAAATCCCAAAACTCTATTTGTATTTGCCCACCTTGAGGAACTGCTTTGCCTCTGTCTGCTTCTACCAGAGCACAGATCAGACATACACAGGCAGCATGGGCAATGAGAGGTCAGGCTGAAGCCCAGGAACCCAAGCCCACAGCTGCAGGTTCTACAAAACCTCCAAAGGTCACTTTACACAAGTGGTCTCTTCATTTAACCTTTTAAAATGGCAACTGGAGCTGAACCCACCCAATTACCATATACTGGGAAAGTCAAAGTATCTTCCATCAGTCCTGTTATGACAGGTTTTTGCTCCCTTGATGAGAATGATGAAAAAGAGACTGGCTGCAGTTTAAACTGAGGGATAAAATAAATTCAAGATCAACAGTAATGGGAAGAACCAAGATGGGAAAATACCCCAAAGAATAAAGAGGCAAAGGACAAGGTGGAAAGTCTTTCAGGAAAGAGCAGACTGCCATGACACCAGTGGCACATTTCTCCTCAAAAAGCCATTCTTTTTCCAGCAGTTCAAAGTGTCTCTACCAGGAGAGTCACAAACCAAGAAATTACTTACTAGGCCATCATTTTTTGCAGGAAGACTGCCTTGATGGTCTCAGCAGATGCTCTCTAATAACTCAGAGGTTATGACTGTAATTGAGCAATAATAGGGATATGGAGGTAAATAACCATCTGCTCAAACAAATTTTGTTCCCAGCAGTTTTGCCTCACCTATTAAATTTAATGCCTGTGTATATTCAGGGTTTGTTTCTTCCCCATAGCTGTATTATTTTGTTATTCTTCATCACTGCAATTATTCTCATAAAGAGAATAAGAGATGATTGTTACAAATGCCTGCATACTGATGATTGCTAGAGACCTGGGAAATTAAAAAATCACTGTGTGAGGAAGTCTTTTTTGAGATAGTTATGGGTTATTTGATTTGATTAGCAGGAGTTAAATAATCTGTTTATTTCACAGCATATTTTAAAAGACCTTTGAGAGCAGATCACTGAATGAGTTGGATGGAGGCCACCCCTTGTCTCCAAGGCAGATGGATGGATGGGAGGAAATACATTTAAGACAAGTTTCCTGTGCTTTCATTTGGGAGGAAGGAAGGAGTCCCCCTGTGGACACAGCTTTCAACCACATAAGCATACTTTTGCCTAAGCAGGACGAACCTGAGCATGAGTCAAGGGGGTAACATCAGACTGAGGTCTCTGAAACAAATGTATTAATAGATCTTCTTATTCATTGCTCTTTTCTTTTTCCATTCTTGCAAATTCACTTTTTTTTTTCATTTTCATAGAATTGTAGAGTGGTTTGGGATGGAAGAAACCTTAAAGATCATCTAGTTCCAACCCCACCCCACCATGGGCCTCCCACCAGACCAGGCTGTTAAAGACATCATCCAACCTGACCTCGAATACTTCTAGGGATGGGGCATCCATGACTTCTTTGGGCAGTATATGCCAGGGTCTCACAACTCTCATCATGAAGAATTTCTTCCTAATGTCTAGTCTAAACCTTCCATCTACAAATTTAAAGCCATTCCTCCCCCATCCTATCACTACAAGCCTTTGTAAGAAATCCCTCCCCAGCTTTCATGTAGGTCCTTCTAAAGGTACTGGAAGGCCACTGTAAGGTGCCCTCAGAGCCTTCTCTTCTCCAGGCTGAACAAGACCAACTCTCTCAGCCTGGCCTCATATGGGAGGTGCTCCAGCCCTTCTCTGGACCCATTCCAAGAGTTTTATATCATTCTGATATTGAGGATTCCAGAACTGGGCACAATACTCCAGGTGGGGTCTCACAAGAGTGGAGAAGACGGACAGAATATCTATGTCCTTGTCCAGGTATGAATTGTGATTACTGTCTAACTCCCCTTATCAAGGATGGGTTGGCTGGTCATTGCAGATGAGTCAATCTGTTTTCTGTGTGGGAGTCCTCCACAGGGGACCTCAGCCAACCTTTTTTTCTGCTTCTCCATTAACCAAATACTTCACTCCAAACTGAGGTGTTCTGCTGTTTCTGATTGTTAGCTATCTGCCTTAACATCAGAGGCAACCCATATCACTGGCCTGGATTTCCAAAAGGATGATATCCCTTTAAATGGCAGTCAAAACATTAGAAAATAGCCTATTTTTTTAATATCTGGTACTTCCTCTGCCACAGAAACCCCTCAGTCTGTTAAGGAGTACCACTGGGAAGTCCTCACCCAGTACTACACAATATGATACACTTCATGTGTGACTTTCACAAGTACTTTATTTAAGGTCGCCTGATTTGGGGGTTTAATTAATCCCCTTTATGCAGCCTATCTGAAACTGTAATTCATTTGCTTAGCTGGAGGATTCCAGGAGTATTGAGATGCAGATATGCAGAGTTAACTGCTAGCCAACAGATGCCGCAAAACTCTAGGATAGGAAAAGCTGAACTTCCTGGCACTTAGGTTTGTCTTGCTCACTAAGTCAAAGATTTGATTGACATTGTTCATAACTGTGTTTGTGTCCACCCCTCTGCTCCCCTCTCCAAGTAGCTTCAGCTTTGAGCCTGTGAGGGATCTGGTTATGTATTTCTTCCAAATCCTCCTGTTCATACAGGGTCAGTATGTTGTCACAGAGCTCTCTGGAAATGCACAGTAATGACCTGAGAAACCAAAATAGCCCTCAGAACAGTTAAGGAGAATTTGTAGAAATTCCTTCATGCAAAGCTGAGCACCCTAAAAGAAAAATGCTTTAGAGTTCAAACTGTTGTTTATTTTGGAGCATGTTTCTCTCAGCTTTCAATGGTGACCCAGGAATGAGCTCACCATTGGAAGAAAATCTGTCTTCTGTTTCCACTCCTAAAGGATTACCTACTCTCTGAAGTGCACAGTTATTGATGACCTTACATCAAAAATTTGGAATTCTGTGGAAAAAAATAATTTCATGCATATACACGTGTGTTTGACACTGACAGATTTAAATTTAAAAACTTGTTGATACTTCACAATAAAAAAGATTGGTTTTGTAATAAATAGAAGTCTCCACATTTTCACAAGTTTTCTGCTTTGTTCTTAAGCAGGAAAATATCTAATCTAGCATGTCTATGCAGGAGAACTGCAAAAATATGTTGTTTTGTACTATGCATATAGGCCATGTAGCATTTGGCAGCATCTCATACTGGGATCCAGGTAACAAAAGCCTCACTCTGCCTCTGCACAGAATTGTTTAACATCATTTTCTATGAGCAGATCATGTGAACTTTTGCTGTTCGTGGGTGGTTACTGCTGATTACAAACAAAGCAGAGGCTACTCAGCCCATCACTCCATGCTGCCCTGCATTAGATAATTAACATCAAATAACAGAGCTCACTAATATCACTTCTGACAGTGTTTAGTCTGTGGGACTTTGAAGTCAAACAGTGTTGACCAGCACATGAAAAAAGCATATGACAGTCATCTAAGACATCACTGCCAAAGATGCCCTCATCTTGATTTCATACCACCTTCTGCCTTTTTGACCTTCCAAGTGCACGCTCCTTTGAATTTCTTTCCCACAGAGGGAAAGCTGGTTCTAGGATCCACTTTGTGAATACATTAGGAATTTAGCCATTTCAGCCTCTCCATGGTAGTGTGGAGAGGAGTTTGAGAGCCAATGAGTGACAACTGGCCCACCAGCATGCAGAGATGGGAACTCCTTTAAGCTGAGTTAAAGAGAGGCATCTTACTGTTGCAGTAGTCACCAATAAAATATTGATTGAATGTTGAAAGAACTCCAGATACAGTAGTGGTGTAACACCATGAGCAGAACGAAAAGGAATAATCTTTAGCACCTGTTTGGTGAAGAGTCACCCTGCTTTGAAGTCATTTACTCTGAAATCCTTGGGAAATTACCTGGCAGTTGACTTCTTAAGTTTGCTGCGGTTGCTACTTCCCCCCTTCCTGTCCTTCTGCCTGTCCTTCACACATTTCAGAAGGAAGGATTATAAAAAACTCACCATAAAAACCCAAATCTAGATGCAAGAGAGACGTCTCTTAAGTCATTCTTTCTCTTTTTTCACTGATGTATTCTCTCAAGAGCGATAATCATCTTTTTTGAAATGCAGGTCTAAGATGGAAGGAATTTTTATCTGGAAGAGTAATATAAATTAGCTTTGACTGCCAGTTTCCACTGATTATTACTTTCCAGGTGGAATTCCTACAAATTCTTGAGGCATGACCTCTGAAAAAATAAACTCCTTTAAAACTTGTTTGAGAAATTCCAGATAACTTTCACAAGAGATTTAATTTTAGAGTATTAACACAATCTTGGTTGGAAAGATAAAACTACAATGCAGTTATTTGGTAGGAGTCATTACTGAACAGTGAAGTCATTTGAGCTTATTTTACTGTGCTTATCTTTTGTTCTCTTTTTTTCCCTCCTCAAACTAATTTTATTATGCATTACTCAGTGCACTCTGGATTCACCCTCATAAAAGGATAAAGTATCTCAGCAGATATCCAGGCTTAGGCAGTCAGTTTGAGAGTAGACTCGCAAGCCTTAGTTATCTACACCAAACAGCCAGTGCACAGGGTATCACCTACATGTTGTCAGTTAGTGTTCGTTAGCTTGTAAATCTTGGGTTTGTGAGGCTTAAGCAAAGGTAAAAGCTGCAACGGATAGAAAAGAGCTGTTTTAAATACCAATGCCAAGCACTTACTAATGTCAACTGCATTTTTTTAATCAGATTTCACCTCTCCTAAGCAAATAAATTAAAATAAATTTGCACCAGCAAATCATGAAAGCCACTCTCCTGAGCCTTTATTTGATCTGCAGATGCTTGAAAAGGGGAAAAACACATGTTGGAAGATTTTAGTTTATATTGCAATCATTTTCATAGGTTTTTTTGAATGTTTAGGGCCAGAGTCCCTGGTTCTTTGCTTGCAAACCTTGCACACACTGAAATGAGGTGCCCTGGCTCTGGAGATATGGAAGCTCATGCTCAAGGATCTGTGTGATTGTTAGCGTAGTCCTGCAAAAGCAGCTGCCCACTAAAACCCAGAGTCATACAGAGTGGATGCCCGTCTCTAACTTTAAATGTACCATGGAGCAGTGACACTGCCCGACAAAGCTTTCTAATTACAGGTCACCATAACTGCCTCAGGGCTAAGGATGAGAATTGTAGCGCCACAAAGGCAACCAGGTCAGAAGATGTGGGAGCTTCCGGGAAAGCCTTTTCTGTGCCCTCAAATGTGACTTAAGCCCCATCAGCTGCATTCTCATACTCCCACCTGTACCTGAGGCAGTGCATAATTATCTTTTTTTCAGCCTAAATTCTGTCTTCTAAAGTACTTCTCTTCCCACACAAGCATTAAAAGCTAGCACTCCCCAAGACCTGCAAGAAGACAACACAGGCTGCCTGCACATAGGTGCCTGACCAATATCAGTATACTGGTCTGTCTTACGTCTCTGTGGGAGTAAGCACCAACTGAGGACAGGAGGCTGTGTAGGTCATTAGGAGCTTTTTTTTATGTGTAAGGACCAATTTAAAATAAAGCCTAACCTTTCATTCCTGACAGCTGCTTACAACACTACCACAGAAATTCACTACCCTGCATGAAAAGAGCATGATCACTTTTTGGCTAAAAAAATAGCCTTTTGGGGAACATGTTTCCATTTGGAAAAAGTCCCTATTTTCCTGTAGAAATGTCAAATTTAGTCCTCCCTCATCCCATTTGTTTTGTCATTTTCTAATCCCTTCTTTTCCATTAGCCCACATTGTTCATATCTCACTGGCAAAATCAAAGAACAAAGCAGGGAAGAAAGGAGGAAAGCAACCCAGAATTTCATAACCAGAAAGTCCTTTCTCTGTTTCTATCATTTTTTTAATACTCACTAATCTTTCAGCTATGCTTCTTTGCTTCTGATTATGATGGGTCAAAAGTGTATTACACCTTGATCTTTTCCTCTTGTCAATGCTATCCTATCAGCAATCACTGTTATTTCTTTCCAAAACTCCATATAAAGATCCTTCCTCCTTTACAGTTCATCCCCAGCAGAAGCATTTCTGCTAGCTGACTGGGTATTAATGTAATTCTGGCTGAACAAGAAAGAAAAAGTACATTCAAGATCAGTGGTTGTATGAAGCAATATCTTCATCCAGCAATATCTTGACATATACATAGGTGTGTGCCTGATGTTTATATGCACACTTTTTTCCCCTTCAAGGAGGTACTGGCTGCCTTAGCTACATTAAATAGATTCTCCACTAACTTAGCTTTATGGATGAGCTTATTTACAATGTGTAGAGTACAAGTCCATGGCTGATAGTGCAGCTAAGCAGGACACATTAATTTACCTGCTTTTAAAGTGCTTAAGTTTGTGGGGGATGGGGTTGTGTATTATTTGAAAGCAAAACTTTCTCTTTTGTTTTATGGCTATCGCCATATCTCCACTGGGCCAGATCCATTCCTTGCTTGATCAACTTCATGAACCAGAGTTGTAATAGAGCTCACTCCAGTAAGAAATGTAGGCTTTTGTTTTTAATGAAACATGTGGGCCAAATAAGTGTGCAAATAAATGAGTGACTTTCAAGGCTCCCAGATAACACTTGCTGAGTAATGGGTCAGGCCAAATTTAATCTAAAAATCTTTCTGCTGCATGTAAATGATTATGTCATAGCATTTGTCTTTAATTACTAAAATGTTTCCAAAGGCTTGACTCATGGCATGTTTCTTGGTTAACCACAAAATCTTGTACTATAAGATTTGCCATATAGATTCTTTTTTTTCTTACAGCATTGTTAAGCCCTGGCTCCTGAAAAAGGAATGTAGCAATCTCCCAGAGACAGACACTTGATCTTTACAGTAGTAAGAACTTTTTTTTTAAAGTTAGTTTTCATAGAAAGGAAGAAAAGAGACTTTTTACTCATAAGGAATACAGTGATATCCTTATGAGTAAGGATGAGCAAACCACAGAGGTGAAATTGTTTCAAGTACATCTGTTTAATTATCTGCATAAATCCAAATATGAAGGAGCACTTTGGTAAATCTATATACAATGATTTCTGAAACAAGATATACCATTTTTCTATATGCCATAATAGCCAACCCTTGCAATGGCAGGCCAATATCTGCCATGGCAGATATTTTAAAGAAGGCTCCTTGGCTTCTTGTTCTTAGCCGTACAATTTTTCTTGGTACCCATGAACCCTGCTCTACATTTGATCTGAGGAGAAGGAAGAGTACCAGCTACTCTGAATTAACAGAACAATCTATGAACCTAAAAAATTATTGATAAATGGAAAAAAGTCGGTTTGATTGTTCTCATTTTACTATAAGGAAAACATTGATCTCACTACTCAGCTCTAAGAAGGACATGAAGATCGATTTGGTAGCTTTATAATTCACAAGGAAAGTCAGAGGAAAGAGGCATAAAGAGCAGAACCAACTTGCATGGATAAACTGTAAATTTAAAGTATCCTTTACCTGCATCTCTGTAGCTGGGGTCTGACATAGGGAAAATATGGGTACCAAGTGATTCAAGTTGATTGTACTGAGAGCAGAGTTGAAACAGGCTCCTGGTGTCTTTCAAAGGGAGCTGAGACTATCAGAAAAGAAGTGTATTTCTCCAGTAAATTTACAGAGTGCCATAAGATGCCTCCACAAGAACTGTTCAACTCTCTGCATATTAGATTTTGCCAAAGGTATTAGTAGAAGTGTACCACATGTTAAATCTCCATTTCTTCAACTCCTTTGACTGCTGGCCTTACCCTCCCCAGTCAAGAGGCAGGAGTGCCCATACAGCACATACAACCCACCACAACCAGCTAACTTGCCAGAACACAGGAGTCTTGCACTGAACTCCTTCGGCTCAAATCACTGAGCAGAAACACTGAGGAAAAAAATCACATTGAACAGTCACCAAAACAAGCATCATCTGAAAAAAAAAAAGCCATTCAGCCACTGATATGCCTGGGACAAATCAAAAACTGTCTATACTCTCTGCGATACTCACTACGTCTCATTTACTCAGTCAGACGATTCATTAAGTAAGGATGGGTAAAGTCAAGTAAGGCACAATACAGGTCCAGGTATCTGCTGTTGGGATAGCCCTGATGCAGACGTGGTAATTCTGTTTATTTCTTTTCCTGTTCTAGGGAAGCTTGGGCTACTTACTCTTTTCCTCACCCTAAAGGACAATACACTGTAGTTGCTAGATCTTGCTGGGTCATATTCACACCAGGCCAGGTGTTTCTCATGAAACTTGTTTTCTTTCTCAAAATTACCTACCCCACCTCCTTTATTACCAGTCATTCATCTCTCTCGGTAGTTATTCTTCTCACCATATCAAGCAATTCATTTCTGGTGAATTGGCTTATGGTGTTTTCCTTAATGTAAGTCTCTATCTCTTATCAAAGTTCTGCATTTTGAGATGTTGCTGTTTTGTTTTTTTTCTTGTATTCTTATGATCCCACCACCTGCCATACTATGCTATGCATTTGTTAACTGTTATTAATAGAGGTGGCTTTGTTTGTTATCAGTGGTATCTCATGTTCTGCTTGAATGTCCATTACATTTTTTTAACTTTTAAAGATCCTAAAATGTAAATGGAGAGTTTGGTTTTAGAAAGCTGAAAGTATCTCCTTTTCATTTTGTATAAAATATACCTTTTGTAGAATATCAGGTATTAGTATATAGTTTATGTTAAGATCCCCGAGATGAGTGCAGATATGGATTGTAAGGTCCTGGGGGGAGAATTATAAGTTGTCTGTAAATCAGTCAGCAAATCACACTTTGGGTTCTACAGAAGGTTTGGAGACAGGACATTACTTGATTTTTTCCTTTAAAACGTGTTACAGAGCATATATATGATCCTTCACTACTTTAAACAAAGTAAATAATGAAAAGGGAGTCCTGAGATGATGGCTTAAATATTTCACTCATTTTCATGCTCTCTAATTTTTTTTTTATTCCAATGACTGTTTCAGTGACAGCAGCAAGCACACAATTAATGTTATGTTTCTAAGATGCTTTCTGGAGGCTTGCACCAAAGTAAACTTCAGAGTGAGGATGACACTTAATAAACAATATAAATATGTTCACTACAGGTTCTACCTCTAAGCAGGGATGCAACTACCATAGTGGTGTAATATCAGGGAAGAGACACTATCTGCACTGGAAAGTTCTTCCTGGGAAAGGAGGATGCCTTGGGCAGCCCCTCTCTAGCAGCAGAATACTGATATTATCCAGAATCTGATGAACTTGTTTCAGGAAAGATTTGGCTGGTATCAAGTGTTGCCTTGGTCTTGATTAAATGTTTTGACTAAGTTGTATTCTTTAGCCTCCATTCACTGCCAGGTGATTGCACAAAAGAAGGGAAATAGTCTGACCTTAATCTGTGAGGTATAAACTAAATATCTTTAGGTTGCTGACCTTCACCTGTAATTTGTGGACTGTATTTTCTTATTCATTGTATATGTGAACTGAGCAAACATGGCTTGGACTCAAATGAAATTTGGCATGGAGCTGTGGCCTAATGGCCTCTAGAAATTTTGTGGGATTGAGATTCTACATTTTATGTGGTTGTGTACTGGTGAATAAAAAGTTTAAATAATTAGCAAATTCACTTAGCCCTGAATCAACAAATACAGTGTCAAAAGGGATTCCCCTCAACTTACAGACTTATCTTGTTGAAGGTTCGTATTCAACTGATTTCAAGCAATTCAGAGTTGAAGACTGTTAAGATGGCAGACAAACTCCTCTCCTAGCAAATTCATAAAGCAGAGAGGATATCACTTCTGCTGCATGAAACCTTTAGGAGAGGTTTAATCCCAGGTTAGCTCCACCTGGACAGGTACACACACACACACACACATATATGTGCTTGCAACAACAGCCTGTTCTTGTGGCTGTAGAGTTCAGAAATTCCCTGCCCACTTCCCTCTTTTACTTTTCTTCAGTAAAATAATTCATTTTTAACAATAAAAAATACCTTATCTTCTGTACAGCAGGTTGGTTCATTAGGAATGGGTTAGTCACAGATTAAAAAAGAGTTCTATTGAAACATTTGGTCTGTTTAAAATAAATATGTGAGGGCAACCTAGAAAGTAAGTTTAGGGAAGAACTGTAAATCACAATAAATTTATACTATAACAGAGAAATTTTAATTGTTCATTCTTTGTACTTTATATCATAACAAATCAATCTGTACATCATGGATAACATCTCTTATCAGTTTCTTCAGCTACCCACTTATTTTTGAAACAAAAGGACAAGCTGTTTCTGACTAAGGAATATCAACCTTATCCCACTGGAAATTTTGCAAAGGTCATCTGCTTTTCTTCAAGTCTTAAAAGAAAGCTCTAAAAGGTACTTTCTGTGATTTAAGTTCATGATCATTTATCATCATACCAAATCAGTTTGTGTTTTAAAAGAAGCTTGCCAGAAAAAAAAGGGGGGGGAAAAGAGCACTTATAAATTAGGACATGAAGAATGTTTCCTGCTGCCAAAGTTAGCCATAAGGCAATTCAAATGCCATCCTCTCCATTGTGTGTCTCTGCCCAGCTGACGGTCAGTACATGGATATAATTGGAATCCATCAGGAAAGCACAATGCCTGGAAAAAAATGAACATTTTCATAAGAACATCAAAATAAAATACATAAATTTGGTGGACTGCAACTGAACCCCTTCAGTTTGTACCAGTAGTTTGAACCTCAGCTCCTATGAAACATTCTTTCATGCTCCCAGTGAAAAATATGTGAGCAGGGTGTTGAGTGCTGAGCTTTTCCAATGAGTTTGTATTGCAAAGCAAATATTTATATTGATTTGAAACTATGGTTGGTTAAATGTTCATCAGATGGGAACCTAGCTGGATCTTGCAAGGCAGTAGCTGCTTCATGGCGAGAAGAGGAATTTAAAAGCTCTGACCTGTAACACAGTAACCCAAAACAGTAATTACAATGCAACACCTCCTTGTGTATGTGAGACAAGCCTCTTGCCTTGTAGTTCAGATGGAAAGGAGAACATATACACCAGCAAAACCCATGGTTTTGTTGCTTAAGATGACCATTTTGGTCCTAGGTATTGTGAAGATTTCAAAATCCCCCAGGAAAATGCATGCTATGTCTGTGGCAAACCTTACCACCTCCATGGTAGCACGTGTGTGTTTCAAACATCTGTCCAATGGGTTGTTACCTCTTCACAAAGTACCTCACCCTATCACTGTCACTGTTTTTTTCCTGTTCTTTCCCTTTCTTTGTTAAAAACCTCTTATTCTTGTTTATTATTCTCTCACATAACCTTCCATCTTGCCTTTCAATTTTTCTTTCTAAAGCCTGAGAAACACCCCCCCACAGTTTAAACTGAACTTCTTACCTCTTTCTGGTTGAAAGGATTTACTAAGAATTACCCTAGATTATGTCAACCAACTTTAACAAAAATGGCTTTTGATTTCATATCAGTTCAGATGCTGACCAGTGCTCATGGTTTTTATCCCTTTATTGGATTTGACATAAATATCCACACTGTGATCCTCACCAGCATCTGGTTTATCTTTTGTGCAAAATGAAGGATAAATTTATTTTGCCAGTAGATTTTGTGATCAGCAAAGTATTTGCACAGCCTAGTTTATTTTTCTAAACAAAAGAGGTGTGGCTTAAATGATTCAGGGAACCCATTACACCCTCCTAGCTATCCTGCAGGTTCAGATGCAGTTAGCTAAATGGCCTTGGTTTTACCGAGAGGACCCACCGCTGAGAGAGGCAGGTTGCACGGTCACACAGGGCATGCTTTTCCTTGGACTAGGGGCTTCCCACCAGTGCTCAGTAAGAAATATCAACACACCCTTCTAGTACACAAATATAAAATATGTCCTTCATCAGAGACAATACTCTCTTTTCCCACAGAAAAGGAGGGAAAGATTTTATTGCACTGCTGGGGCATGTGCTCTTGAGTGAGAGGGGCGTGATGCAATATTTACCACCACATCAAGAAGTGACAATCAGAGAATGCTGCAACGGTCTAAAATATAGCAATTAGGCCAGAGTGCAAGTGAAGGGTCTTGATGTGCCTTGTGGGCCCCATCAGAGCTGGGGTGAGCAGCTGTGGTGGCTGAGCAGGAATAGTGTGAGCTTTGCATCGCTCCAATGCAAGCTCCAGCATCATGATGAAAGGCAGCTGCTGGAGGCACACAATCCCCAATGCTTGCTACACCTCCTTTAAAGATGCACCTGCTGGTGGTAGGTGTGTGAAACCATGGAGCTGGGTGGGATGTTGGCCTCCTTTGACCTTCCCCTGCTCTGTGTGAGCTGTGCAGACAGCAGGAGCCAACCTAGTAGTTCAGTGGTTTGTTTTCAGGACTTTTGTTCAGGCTTTTGCAGTGGGATATTTTGCAGGCAAATGTAGTGAGAAGATGGAGATCTGGCTTGCAGAGCAGATTGCATGCAATTATCACAGTCATCATCATCTAATTGATAAATAGCTGCAGCTCCTCAAAGGTAAGCATTTTGCATCTCAAAAAGCTACATTTGGAAATGTGAGTTCCTTATAACTGCAATTCCAGTATGTATCAGTTGCATACATTTCTGGATAGAAAGATTTTCTCTCTTAGCCTTTGAATACTAGATCATGGTACTTGGTAACCCATCAGGAACTACAGTGGACCATCACCAGACGTTTATACCTGAAATGGACCCCCCAATAGTAATTGGGGCGCTTTTGAGATTATCCCAAGGAATGACTCCCTTCATTCTATTACATAGTACTAGTCAGCAGTTCAGTGCAGAAAAAAACCATTTTCTTTAAGAAAGCCAAGTTACACTCTTTTCCTCTCATTTAATTCATTTATAGGGAAAAAAAACCTTTCAGTTGTTGTTGTTGCTGTTGTTGTTAAAAGCATATTTTTTTTAAGGACTAAACTCTCTGAAACAAATATAACCATGTCTTGTAGGTCTCTCTAGAACTTAGCATCATGACTCCTCAACTCTAACACAATACGGTTAATGATCTGGTATGAAGAACTGTCTTCCTGATATATACTCAAACTAAAATACAATTAAAATAAACCCTGACTGCTCTAAACTTCAGTCTTTTGAAGGGTGAGGGAAAATGCCTTTTACAGGTCACCTTAGAGATCCTTTTCCCAGCCTGCATAAAAAATGCAGTACAGTGTTATTCTTCATTATATTTAGAAGACTTCTATTATACTATCTCAAGCCTCTTTCTTGGACTGGATTATTCCTGCAGACCAAGTCTTCAGTGCACCTTATAGATCTTGTTTCCTTGGAAAACCAGCTCCATGCACAGCTAACACAACTAGCCATCCACCATCCACCCTGGTGAGCCAAAGCATACTTGGGGATCTAGCACCACTTCCCTGGGTTTAGAAGATTCAATGCAACTCTTTTCATGTTTGACATCCTCATCTGTCATCTTGCAAACTTAACTTCAGTTGGACATGGTGCGAGGTACAACTCTGGTAGGCTGTTGCCTGCTGCTGTAGAGGAATGCATGGGAAATAAGCAGTTACACATGTTTTCCTTCTGGTTTCCTCAATAAATTTCAGACAGAGGCTCTTAAAAGTATATCCAGCAGGATGAGTCAACAGACTTCCATGAGCCGCGCTGTCAGCATGCACTGACAGCAGAATCACAGGCAGTGCAGGCAGACATGTGTCAGATAAATGTTACTCCTGAGTACAATGGCCACTGAAGTCACATGCTGAGAATTTTGTTTATAAAATGAATTCCGTAGGTACAAGTCATCAGGAGAAGAAAAAGCTTCATGGACAATATTATATAATCCAAATAAGCTTACTAATAGGGGATTTTCCAGTGGAAGAAACCTTACATCATGCTTAAGCAAGTAAAAATAAACCTGGCACTTGGATTTGTTCTAAACTCAAGAAGAGTCTTGATGAACTACTACTTACATTTTTTGGCTAATTATTAGTCATGCTGAACATCATGATGTTGGTTGCAAATTTATTCCATAACTGCAACCTAACTTCTAATATTAAAGTAGTGTAAGCTTTCAAAATAATTTTCTTTGTAAGGCTCACTGTTTCCAGACAACAATATGCTTCTCTGTCATAATTATTGCTGAAGGTTTAGCCATTATTGAACCTTTCATGACCCTCTTCAGAGAAGAAAAAAGCACTAGGATTTGAAAAACTAACTATTTACCTGTGAAGTAAAATTAATTAAAATGTAAGGTTTGTATAGCAATTCCCTATATATGTTTTAGAAGATTCCTTATAGTTGGAAAAAAGAATTACATCCACTGTGGTTTTGCAACTGAAGATCACTACTGAAAGATATGGATTAATGTTAATGGCCTGTTTTATTTAAATTGTGCAGGGAAAGCAAATAAATTATGCAGTATGTTTATGACAGATTTTTTTTTAAAAAAAAAAAAAAGCAGGTGTGGCAAAGGTTTCAAAGAGTGGCTGGAAAACCATACCATGGTCTTAAGAACAAAGCAAATGCATAAGATACAAACCCGCACCTGTTATCTGGAAAAAAATTAGTTTTGGATAAAAAGTTAGAAGATACGTATCACAAGTTTATGTTACCTTCGATAAAAATGGAATATTCAATTCAACCAAGTGATCCTAGTGATTCGCATCATGCCACTGTTTCTCCATGAGATGCATGATGAGGCATTCATGACTTTCCATTGCTGAACGGTAGGCTTATCCAGAGAGGAAAGCATGTAAAGTCTAACTGGCTATTTTTTTATAATTCCTTACAGTTAGGTCCATCTGAGCAAAACCAAGTTAATGACAGAGAGGTGTTACTTCAAGAAAAATGCAAGTCTTCTGAACTTCTGCTCCACAGAGAGCCAAAACTGGTAGGACTCGATGATCCAGTGGGTCTCCTCCAACCTGGTGATTCTATGAAAACCAAGGTGGTTTCACTTGGGTGCCAGTTACAGCTTGTACATGCTGATCTTACACCCAAGATAAGTTACAACGGCCTTAGACCAACTGGCTATGAGTCCCAAAGAGTAAGATAAGAATGAGAGAACTGCAGATGTTTCTTTTCCTTCACACATCTTTTGCTGNTAAGGCATGGGTAGATGAGGTGCTGAGGGACATGGTTTAGTGTTTGATAGGAATGGTTGGACTCGATGATCCAGTGGGTCTCTTCCAACCAGGTGATTCTATGATTCTATGATTCTATGATTCTATGATATAGAAATTGGACAGTACTCACTGCAGCTGTCTAAGTTGGGCTCTTCCCTTTCCCTCCACCCCCATCTCCTCCTCTTTCCAAGTAGCACATGGAGTCCCTCAAGAAAACAGCTGACCAGCAAAGTCTACATCAGGTACAGGGGTTTCCTGATGGGGCTGGTCCTTCCTCTATCTCCTTCATCTTTGCCAAAGGCACTTGTCAAAGGAAATAATTCCTGTCATATGTGAATTCCTCTTCCTATGCTGAGACTTGGCACTGCTAGCCTCTTAACCACTTCTTTCAGCTGCAAGAGAATCAGTCCTGCTTCTGTAATTCTCAGACTTTCTTCAGGTTTCTTGAAAAAAATGGGCTGCTGTTGGAAGTGCTATTTCCAAGCAAACAGAGCTAACAAATCCTGTCTGCTGAATTCACCCTGGAAACTAGACTAGCTTAGAAATAGAAGTAGAATATTTAGTCACATCACAATCCTGTTGGGTCCCAGCTGGCAGAAAGAAGGACTGAATACAGCTGTAGGGATTTTCACTAACACAACACCTCAGCACCCCTAAGCAAAACCCTGGAGAAGCCATATTGGCTGGCAGATGTCGTCAGAGGAAGACATTTTCCACACACTGAGAATGAGCCAACTACACAACTCTAAGAAAACAGACCTTCTCTGAAAGGAGCTGCATGTAAATGTAACTGCCAGAAAGTCACCAATGCCCCTCTGCATTTTCCTAGATCACAGGAGTTACTGTTGATACTCTGTTCTCAGCTACATTTTGCTAGTGGACCCCACTTCCAGGTGAACTGTTCCACTAAGTAAAAAGCTGAAGGTCTTTAAACAATTTACCTAGTTTAGGCTGCTGGGAAGAGGGGTCTCATCACAACTGGAATTCCTCTCAGTGTAAATTTTGGGTGTGATTTTTCTTTCCTCTTCTGTCAAAGCTGGTTACATTTGAGGCAGCGTGGATGCACTGATATAAAGACTCAACAGTGTGGTCCGTAGCCTCTGTCAGTTGATGTTAGGCATAAGAAGACAAAAAGCTTTCATCTTGTTTTTTGTTTTAAACCTAGCCTGTGTTTGTTGAGACACCCCTTAATAAAAAACACTTTAACATGTAAGGTCTTCAAACATCAAATGGAAAGACTGACCTGATAAACACTGTTCATCTCACTACAGGGTTGTTTTTTTTCAGTGTAGAACTGTCCCTTAATATCAGCTTGCTTCAGTGGATTTTCAAGGCAAGCAGAAGACGTAGTCAAGGGCCTCCACTGAGACTCCTTTGATATCAAGTCATGGAAAGGTCCATTCCAAGCTGAAGGGCATCCCACCATGTGTCATAATGCAAGAGTCAAATTGAAAAAACAGCCACTTAAAAGTAAGTGGCTCGATGTGGACATTTGGTTTTGGAACTGTGAACCACATAGTCTAAAATATAATCTTGCACTTGGGAACATAGCACTGACAACGGTATCCCACCAACAGAATATGAAAGGAAAGATTCTGCCTTAGATGGAATGTGTGGGAAGTTTATGCCTCTGAATTTGCTTCTGAATCCTGAATATTCATTCCCGCTGACCTTTCTATATTGTGTATGTTCCAGAATCTGGAATCTGATTCCACATCAGTTTAACTTTTAATAAAATTGTAGCTTTTGTAAAGTACAAATATTAACTTGCAGTTTGGATTTTCTTCATAAAAGTATTCACACGTTCTTTTTTAATGCTGACCTTTGCCTCTGGGTGATGATGCCAATAACCTTTCTGCCAACATACTGATGTAAAAAGGGAAAAAACGGTGTGTGGGGGTGTGCTTGTGTGTGTGTAATACTACTGTCCTTGCAATTGGATCCAGCTGGCCTCCTCAAACACGTTCAGCCACAGGAAGGAAAAAAAGAGAAAAAACAGCTTAAACACAAAGGACATGATTTCCAAAGTTTTTGTGCACCAACACCTTTTATGCATTTGAACCAAGTGTTCAGCATGCTTGGAAATCACTCCCAGGAGTGAAATTATTCTATGCCAATAATATTACAGGACAGCTATTCCTGTTTCCCTGGTTCATCCCCTCACATTTTTCATGTTATGTTGAAGTTATTTTAGGTTAGAATGTAAAGGATTTTTCTTGTACTTTTCCTTCATAAGTTTTTTTTCCCTATTACCCCCTTCTCCCTTCCCTTCTTGTTTTCCTCATTTGTGTTTCAGTCACTAGTTTGATACTAAAATCCTGAAGTCACATGGTCCTGGATTTCACAATAGATAGATGAAATTCCTCTTGGCCTTGGCTCATTTTTTTGGTACCCGGTGTGATGATTCTTGCTGAGACGAAGACCTGTATTACCTTAACTAAGAGCACCGAGCTCATTTGAAATGTTTTGTACATAGGAGAGCCATCACTGGGAAATGATTATGAGGTTCTTTTCTGTTGAGCTGGCCATCTTGATGTGAAAACTTCCCTTATCCATCATCACTTACCACAACTTCTCTCTGAAGTGTCTGGTAGCATCATTTCTGTCTTGGCATCAAACGGCAGGCGTTGCATAAGTCCATAATCTGGGGAGAGAAAATAAGACACCAAATGAGGCATGTTTCTGCTGACTCAGATCATAGCAGCAGGCAGTCAAAGTTCCTAGCCCAGCGGCATGCCCTTCAGTTCTGCTGGAGGTGGGTTTGTTTGTAAGAAGGAGCTAAGAACATGCCCAAAGTTGGATGTTATTAGAGGGATTCTGTTGGCAGGAGAGCGAAGCACACAGAACACATTGTTTCTCAGTACAGCTGCAAGACTGCCACCCTAAGGCCAGAGGGATGCACAATAGCGTAGTTCTTCCTCTTAAGACCAACAGAATTCTCAAATATGCCTCGATCTTAGCAGGACTGTGAATCTGTTCAGCTTCTACATTCATACATACAGTAGTCTGCCTTGCTTTTACATTTTAGCAGAATGGTGCTTTGTTTCCTAAAGTAAGTTAAAAGGCTGTGCATGCTCCATACATAAGTGTGAAACAAATCCCATGCTCAAATCAGTACAATCAAGAAGCAATTGGAAGACTCTCTAGGGCCACGAGGCTGCAACTCCTGCCCATGCACTGCTCAGCCACTCTGTCTTGTGCTGTGTAGGTTCACCTGTGCCTCAGGAAGGGTGGCCACGTATGTGCAGCTATGTGGGAGAAGATGGGGAGGGTGGCAGAAAGAGAACATTCTCCACCTGGGATGTGCTCTAAGGCTTTTGGTTCAGCAATATTGCCAACTCCAATCTTTAAAAAAATGTTTGGGTAAAGATTGGAAATGCAATGAGATTGAATTAAAGTCATCGAATGGAAAAACTAGTGATTTTATTTCCTCTTCTTTGCCTTCTGATGTTGCCTCAGGCAAAGCTCGTTTCACAGGCTTGGCTTTACAGCTGTAAGTGTTTTCTCATCAGTTTACTAGGACATTTAAGAGAAAAAAAAAAAGCATAGAAATATTGAGCAAGAGAAAGAAAATCCCGAGTCACATCCTCAAAGGACACGAGTCACATTGACCACCAATGCCTTTAGAAAAGACAAAAACTAGCGTGTTCAGCAATTCCCTCTTCCATATGCTCAGGCTTTGGCTGAAAACAAAGGATTTGCTATGGAAAAAAACTACGCTGATGACACTGAGATCTGTGGGTTCATCTGCCATTGCTCGTTGTTGCAGTGCAGCTGAGGGATGAACACAGTACCTTGTGGGATATATCTGCACCTCTAGAAAAAAACAGGGCCAGGCAAGCCCTGGTAGATGGCACGAAATATAGACTTGTAGCTGGGCAAACATAAAATATGTTTGGTTGAATGTCCTGAGATGCTTTTTGTCAAATTTCTGTTGAAGGAGAGGAGGTTGCTTCACAAACTCTGATTTTAAGTCTCATTTGACATCCGCTAAAGATAAAGAATATTCTGGCCCTAAACTGGATTTTCTTCATAACTAGCTGTACACTCTCTTACAATGGTTTGTTCCAAGTAGGCTGAAGGGGCCACACTCTTTGCCAAACCCCATCTTAGACCTTTCTGTAAATGCAATTTTGTTCTGTAGTGGCTTCACCAAAACAGAAATCTGAATTTTTAGTATTTTATAAAGATTTTCTTAACTGAACTCCTGTTCAGGGCCCTACTGTTCCACTAAAAATGAAGGTAAAATTTTGGGAGTGACATGAAAGGAGGAAGCTTCTTTTTCAAGATTGGTTTCCTAGTGTTCTATAAGAGTGTATGCTCAGATGTTCAACTTTTATTTAACATAAATTGTTTTCACTGGAGGAGTCTCATCAAACCATTATTTTGGATGACTGAAACCTTTATTTTACTTTTCCAGCCAGAGATATAATTTTATTCCTCATTTTGCTTTCTCTCACGTCAGCCCTTTAACTGAAATTCTGAGCAGTTGGAATCTAACTGCAATTTAATGTAACACTTATCTGTGCTGCTGTTCACACTGTATGAGGTAACTTTGAAAGGTCAGAGCAGCTGGACTGCATTACAGAAATGCAGGGAACTCAAAACAGACTTTGTAAGTATATTTTTTGAGGAATTCAGGCAGCTGCCTTCAACACCTCTGGACCCTATTGTTTCAGAGGCCCTTAGTATCAGATGAGGGTAAAAAATTACTAAATTGCTCCCCCTCCTCTCCCCAGGAAGAAATTTCCTTTGGATGAACATTAAGAATTAGTGAAATGCAGATATTTCTGCCTTTCGATTTTTAATAATAAGTTTTATTGTAATAAATACTAAATCAAGAAAACTCTCTTCCATATGTGTTGGAGAACCATTGCCACTCTTCTTTTTTTCCTCATATATATGACATTTGTTTTACAATGTTGCAGTTTACAAATCAGATAGTATGTTTTATTCCATTAGTCCTTTTTCAAGTAGTCTGAATGTCTGTGGTTTTGTCATTAAAAGTCCAATTGGCAGATATATGTGGAAAATTTATGTTTTCCAGCTGGGCAACTACCAGTTACACATATTCATTATTATTAGTATTATCATTACAGTAACTGTGGAAGATAATTTCACGTGGGTTGCACAGTCAATATTCAGTGATCTACAGCAGATATTGTCCTGAAACTGTTGGAACTGAACTCTTCTTAAGCTATGAGGATTTTTAGATATAGATCTGAGTCTCCAGAGTTGACCTTTCCTTTAGGATAAAACTAATGACAATGCTGACTCTGATTTCTGGAAGTTGCGAGTGGTTTCAAACATTTGCTTTGGGAGGAATATACTTAGTTTGGAATATCTTCTTGTTGAAAAAGGATGGCTGGTTTGTTTGTTTTTTTCTCCCATAGAGGTTATACCTACCTGTAATTTTATTGACTGCATTGAAATTATTTTTGTCCTGCTCTATTGGCAAAGCAGGGGTAGGATCTCGACCCTAGTGTGAATGTTTTAAATCATGGTGTTATTTCAGTGAGGCTTTCAATTGCTGTGAAGAATTCTAAATCCCCAAAGCTTTTCCCCTCTTGCTGTAATTGTAAGTGACCACACAAAGAGTGCTCAATCTTGGACAGAGATTTTGTGTGCCATACCATAAATCACTGAACGAACGAGTACGTCAGAGAGGATGAGCAGACTCTAAACTGTAATCATCCTAGTGGGTGGTACCATTATACTAGGCTAATTTATAGTAAAGCTTCAGCTAACATGAACACATTTCTGTTCTCTGACATAGAGTAGTTTGTGAAGGATGCCAGAACTCTTCAATTAAGTCACTTCCGTAGTATTCACATCATGATCCTATGCCATTTGAAAAACATGATTGTTCAATTTCTGAAGCAGAAAACGTGTAAGACACTTAGATTTGTAGCTGTTTTTCACTTCTTTATTGTTGTAGTTAGAACGCAGACTGATGAATGGACACTTAGAAAGGTTTTTATTATTGGGATAGTAAAAGAAAAGAACAAGTGCCCTGAGACAACATGAAAGCAAATTCTTCCCTGCTTTGTGCATATAGGCCCTATTTCCATAGGCTTTTGTGCAGTTAAATACTTGGCTACTATGAGATCCTACGCAGGAGCAAATTGGGTGGATGCAGATGGATTTTTCCCTTTATTTGCAATCAGGGAGGCAAGCAGATACATCCAGCTGTTCACATTTCCCCCAGGAAATATGGTCATCCAAGCTGAAAATATTGCCTTTCTAGATATCTCAGGGAAAAATTAAGCCTTGCAGAAACAGTGAGGATTGGACAGAGCCCATCCTCAGCAAGTTTCCATGTCCAGCAGCAGACTAGTTCAAGGTCTTGGTCACATTTGCATCCAGTCTGCAGCACACCTTGACTTTAAAAGACATTTTGAATAATTCATGAGGTTAACAGTGAGACTTGCATCACTTTAAACATTTTGCTTCCAGTTCAATGTGTTACCCTCCATTAGGTCAATCTACTGTGCATGGTGTTCTCAACCAAGAAAAATGTAAAAGACACGTTTTTGATGGAGTTCTTGGCAAATCATTTGATTACATTCCCTGATACTCAACAGATGTCTGCAACCCACATGGCAAACAGATTCATAGAGGTAGTAGCTCACTATAGCACTTGATATGAAGTAGTGATGTATGGCATTTAATAGAAATAATCTGTTATGTATGCAACACAACCACTTTTTCAGAATAGCCAATGACAGACCACCTTAATTTACATTTTATTTAAAATCTCACCTAAATGCTTGAAACTTCAATATCAGTGACCTTTGGACTTTAAGGAATCATAAAATGAGCCAGACATCACTTTTGTTTAAAGATAAATTTGAAAATTAAACCATTGTTCTTTGCAGATGTACATTCCAGGCTATGAATGTAACTGGGGAAGTAGAAAGGAAAAATAATCAGAAGCATTTAAGTATTTTCTGAAATTTGAATTTGGAACTGAGTTTGCAAGCATTTTTTTGGGTTTTTTTAACAAGCATTGCCTTAAGTCAAATTTCTGTATGGCACCAATGAAAAATTCCAGCTGCAAACATGATTATCAGAGTTCTCCTAGATGTGTGTTCTAGTTGCGGTTGTACCTCATATGCAGCTATAAGAGAGCTGGCTGCTAGGAGGTGCTGGCATTCTTGTTGGTGTTCCATTAGAAGTTCAAACTGTAATTCTATCACACAACTGAGTACTCTCCTAATGGAAAACAATATCATCAGTTCTTACATGATGTGCATTTGGTAAGAGGATTAACAAAATATACTTTTTAATGTCACTTTTACAATTTGTATTTACATGTATATGTGTTTCTATTGATATCTGATATGAAAAAAAACAGTCTCGGTTATACAGTTCTCAAAAAATATTGTCAGAAATAAACCTCAATGTGCGTTAAAGGCTTTGAAATTCTACACTAATAATTGTCTCTTCAGCACTGTGTATTGTATCTCCTGCAATTAACGAGCAAAATGGTGGTAGAATAAACACAGCAGCACACAATCTTGCTGTTTACTCAGTTTTAACTATGTTCTTTTAAATAAGATCTAGGATGGAAACTGAGCTACTATTTAAGAACAAAAATTTGAATATATTTTTGTTCTTCTCATTCTGAGGATATAAAATAAGGTATACCAGATAGAAAGATATTCTTAAGACAGAAGTAGAACCAACCTGCATGAGTATGAATTATGATTCTTCAACATTTTTCCTATCTGTTATCATGGCAATTTATTGCTACTACTACTGCCACTGTTATTCAGAAGATATAAGATTTTCCTTTCTGTGTGAAAGTGTGTACACTTAGCTGTGCAGTACCTCTGAAATTTTCATTAGTGTTCATATAAGGACTGTTCAAACATTGGTAGCATCTAGGCAATTGTGGTACTTAATTTTTCATGTATTAAGTTTACAGGCAGCATATAAATTGTCTGAACATACCTTTTTTTTTTATTTGAGTTGAAATGTACTTGTACAAACCAACCAGAGTATTTGCATTCAATACATCTACACATTTCATGGTCGTATGTTATCAGAAGTCCCCAGCACATTGATTCATGATGCTAAGTAAAACTTGTACCGGGTGAGGTATTTAGAGGTAGAACTGAGTGGAACAGTGCTATCCAGTCCATTTATTACAATTACAGTTGTATACACAGAACTGAGAGTCAGCAGTAGAAAAATAACTGTCCCTTCTTGGATCTCATAGATAGCAGTGCTAGAGCATTTGCTTTGCTGGTGAGTCCTTCAGTGACATCTCTTCTTGATGTGCAAAGGAAAACAGACAACTTCTCAGGAATGTTGCTTGTTTTGAGAGTAACATCTTGATAATCATTCAATTTATTAAAATCAAGTACATTTTGAAATAAATTCATCACTGCCTGTCACAACCTCATGGACAAAAAATATTTGATTTATAGATACCTTTCTTCTTCACAATATTATTTTTCCTTGGTGCTTCAGAATGCAGTGAAAGGACAAGACCAGATTTTTGAGGAGTTTGGTCACTACCAGCTGTTGTTCTTGATGAGTATTGGAAAAACATGTAGGCATACTAATCAAATATCTGTACTGGAAGTCCACAAGGAATTCTTCGTTAATATGCTGTTTTCTTCAAGATGTAACAGTCCCTCATGGAACAATATTTAGGCTTTTTGTTGTGTAATGTTTATAGTACTTGTTCTCATTCCCAGTCTTAAGAAATCCTCCAGTTTGATCTTTTATAGTTGAGTTCCTTGTTATACGATATTCAACAGCAGTTAAAAATACAGTGGTATGAATCAGGTTGCTATGCTTCTGATTGTATTAATTGTGATAATTGCTGTCATATTAGGATAGTAGGTGATATAAATTCTGGTGCAGCTGGTTGACAAAGATAGCAAAGAGCATTGGGACTACACAAGATAGACATCTTATAGATCAGTGATGTTGCCAAAAACATTTTGATTTTTTCTTTTTCCTGATCTCTCTTCATATCTTCCTTACCTTCTAGCCTGAAACAAAGTGACAAGTAGATTCTTACTTTCTTAAATGTGAAAAGCTCCAGCTTTCCTCCTGGTACCTGTTGGCACCTAATGCTTTAGTAAGTGACTCAAACTGCTCTCTCTTCTTTGATTTCCATCATCTGGAAGTTTTTCTAGGGCTTTCTGTAAGCATATGACACTGTGACAGTCCTTACAATTAAGTCATTCATCCTTTTTGGAGGGGTACTCAAATACTCCATCTCTTTTCAGAGCATTGAAAGTTTAAATTTTTTCTGATAAAGAGAGAGAAATGCTGAAACAGATTCACACCTGTGTGACGCTGCTATCATTTCTCTCTGACCCTGCAGGTTACACTGCATTTTGAAGTGGGATCAAAATAGGTATGAAAACACCTAAAAGCTCTTCTGTGGCCAATTAAATTCATAGTCCAATTCAAAGGTCCTGGCAATGCCCCGCTGATTCAATTGTCTCTTTGCTCAGGTCCATCATAACAGCTATGGTCTAGAAGACTGTTCAGTGAGTGTTTCCAGTGCTATACTCAGAAGGGGTCCTGGGAACCCCTGGCTGTGGAGTTTACATACTCTGGGAATGTGGCTGACACTTCCTTAAGGTTCCAGTATAAGAAACAGTGTTGTGGGGTTTCCGGTGGACACAGCCCTGCAGGTAATCCTCTCCTTGAGGCAGACCAGCCAGATCAGCATCTGTTATCCTCTTCCTTGCCATGATGCTTTCTAGGGGGAAAAGGTGAAGCCTAGTGATGAATGAGGTGGATTGGGAACCAGATCTCCTGAGGATTCTTCCAACAGCAAGACACATGTGGCATGTAAGCTGTGAACAGGTGCTCTCTGAACTGCAGATACAGATGGCTCCATCTGTGTTTATGAGGTCTCTGAGCTCTGCTTGTCTCCATCACATGTATTTAATTTCCTGTACAATGCTCACTTTAAGCCATAAAGGTTGCATCTGTATTGTTTTGGAAAAGCATATTTGGCAGCACCTGTAAGACCTCATTCCCTCACTAACTGCACTCTTGTGTATGGGGGCTCCCCACTGACATGCTGCAGCCATGCCTTTTAGAAATGCTAGGGACAAACCATATCTTCAGCCTTCTCACATGCTAGGCTGTCTCCACTGGTATGAAAATGTCAAGGAGAAGGTCTCCCATACACTTTAGAGAATTAAAGAGCTGGGGTTGTTTAGCCTGGAGAAGAGGAGGCTGAGGGGAGACCTCATTGCTCTCTACAAATACCTGAAGGGAGGTTGTAGAGAGGAGGGAGCTGGCCTCTTCTCCCAGGTGTCAGGGGACAGGACAAGGGGGAATGGCCTCAAGCTCTGCCAGGGGACATTTAGGCTAGACATCAGGAGGAAGTTTTTTATGGAAAGGGTCATTAGGCACTGGAATATGCTGCCCAGGGAGGTGGTTGATTCGCCTTCCCTGGAGGTGTTTAAGTTACGAGTAGACGAGGTCCTGAGGGACATAGTTTAGTGTTTTGTGGGAGTGGTTGGACTCGATGATCCAGTGGGTCTCTTCCAACCTGGTGATTCTGTGATTCTGTGATTCTGTAAAGCCTGCTCCCACTAGCCACTACCTCTCCAAAAACCCAGCATGAGAGTGGAAGTTGAGGCAGGTGAAGAATAGAAATCTGGGCCATAAGCAGTCATGTGAATTTTGAATTATACTGGTCAATCTCAGTGCATTTTCCCACACTGTGATTTGTTTTCCTGTCACTGCTTATTTGGATATGATACACTGACTTCCAACTTTGGCTCAAGGGGCAAGGATAAGGATATTATACAAGAGCTGTTCTGTTTGCATATGTCATCCCACGTCCACTCACTTAGCTTGCCTCTATCTTTTTGTTTCTGAATGAAAACAAAATGTGAGTTGAAGACAACTCCACAGCAGGAAGAAAACCCTATTCTGGACCCTTCATTGGCAAGCGTATTTCAGAAGCATATTTCAAAACAGCCTCAAGAGTTCACATAGCCTCTCCTCAGGGAGACTTGGATTCATGCTGGCCACTGCTACACTGACTGTTATAACTGTGAAGAGACAAACATGTACAGGGTCTGCTATCCCTATCACTGCTCAAATTGTAAATGCCACTGGCTGGCCCAGAATCTGCATTTAACCTTAGCTTTTCCAAGGACTAGGCAGACACACTCCACTTTTCCTGCCACATTGTTCAACCGTGCAGGGCATTTGTCCCTTTAATTTCTTTACTCACAGTTATATGGCAAATAGAGTTTATGTATCACTGTTCTCCAGAGTCCAAAAGAGACACCATGGTGTCTAGTCAGAGTAATGGGACAGCAACCTGAGACAAAGAACCTAGATGATAGTTCCCCTTCAGCTACTCTCCTCTTGCATATTGCATCGAGCAGTCCTCTGAAGGATTTTCTGTCAAAAAAAGTTTGCTATAAGTTTTTTACCTAATTTGTTATTTTTGCCGTACACTCAATATTACTTTTTAGCAGTCTTGCAGATGTTGTATATGGCTCAAACCCTTCTCCGGGCATTTTTCCTTTTTGCACCTTTCTCAGTACTTCACTGAATTGCAGGCATCCTGCTCCTCAGTATCTATGAATTTAGCAATAATTTTTCCCAGCTTTTCCTTTCTTTAGCCTCATGCCTGTTAGAATTAGAATTTATAAAAATGAGATTTCAGTAACCCTTTGATACCTTGAAAGGGTCTTGTGAAATAAATGGAAACCAATATCATTCTCTCCATCAAAGAATGAGAGTTCAAGGGAGGAACTGAGCTACCCTGGTGCAGACCTTTGTGTGTTGGGGCCATTTCTGTTTAATATCTTTATCAATAATCTGGATGAGGGGATCAAGTGCTCCTTCAGTAAATCAGTAGATTACACTGAGTTAGGCAGGTGAGTTGATTTGCTTGAGGGAAGGAAGGTTCTACAGAAGGATCTGGACAGTCTGGATCAATGTCAAGGCCAACTCTATGGGATTCGACAAGTGCTGGATCCTGCACTTAGGCCACAACAACCACATGCAATGTTACAGGCTTTGGCAAGAGTGGCTGGAAAGCTGCCTGGCAGAAAAGGACCTGGGAGTGTTTGTCGGCAGCCAACTGAACATGAGCCACGTGGTCAAGAAGACCAACAGCATCCTGGCTTCTTTCAGAAATAGTGTGGCCAGCAGGAGCAGGGAAGTGGTAGTGTCCATGTGCTCAGCACCCGTGAGGCCGCACCTCGAATCCGGTGTTCAGTTTTTGGCAAAGGAGGGTGATGAAGCTGGTGAAGGGGATGGAGCACAAGCCTTATAAGGAGAGACTGAGGGAACTGGGGCTGTTCCATCTGGAGAAAAGGAGGCTGTGAGGAGGCCTTTTTGCTTTCTATAGCTGCTTGAAAGGAGATTGTAGCAAAATGGGTGTTGGTCTCCTCTCCCAAGTAACAAATAATAGGATGAGAGGAAATGGCCTCAAAGTTGTGGAGGAGGGGAGGTTCAGAATAGATATTAGGAAAAGTTACTTCACTGATAGGGTTGTCCATCATCCAAAAAGGCTGCACAGGGAAGTGGTTGGGTCGCCATCCCTGGAGGTATTTAAAAGACTTGTAGATGTGGTGCTTAGGGACATTGCTTGGCAATGTTAGGTTAAAGGTCGTCTTGATGATATTATAGGTCTTTTCCAACCTATATGATTCTGTAGTCACTAGACGCACATCTGTTAGTACAGGGTTGTTACAGAAGCAGAGTGTCTCCATCCCCAAATGCAGGGAGTCTGCATGTGCATCTCCTAAAGATATAACAATTAAAATTCATTAGTTCCCCACATGGAAAAAAAGGCATGTTTACATTCTGAGCACAGTACTTACAAAGTGTTTTCCAATAATCATTTATTATTCTAAACTTCACAATTCAGAATTGGAAAGTTTATCAGATCAGTTGAGTTTGATGACATGATTCATTATGAGAGAGCATCATGTCTTCCATTCAAGTATTTTCTGAATCATTTCAACCTTTATGTCCGTTATTTGTGGAAAGACTGGAAAATAGGTTAATTGCTTTGAAATGGAAATTTCAAAGAAAAAAAGTATTTATTTTATATATTTGAGCTTAACCTTTTTCTGTTCTTTCCAACACTGTTAGGAAAGTCTGAAATGCCAGTCTTTTAAATAATGATATCACTGCCATAAAAATCATTCAAACACTCTTCAGTTTATTAGGTTATCTTAGCTACACTTCAATTCAGGTACTGAAATCAGAAGCATAGGAACAGAGTGCCAGATAACAAACCACAGGCCTTTAAAATTGTAATTGGCTTAAAATGACAATTTTTCTATGTACCTCTATGTGTGGTGTACTAATTCAATCCTGCTGAGTTCTCTGAGTCAAAGATTTTTTTCAGACTTTACTATGAAGTTACTGGGGTGTTCCATGTAAATCGTATGAGGAAAACATATTTTTAAAGGGAATCAGAAAGAGTATGAGCAAGACAACACTAGAGGGGATGGAAAAGAAAAATATGTCTTTCCACATTGTTCAAGATTTCTAAAACTAAAATAAAAACTGCTAGTTCAGCAATATTGGATTATTTTATCCAGAGAAAGATTAAATTGCAGTATCNGATTTATTTTATATATTTGAGCTTAACCTTTTTCTGTTCTTTCCAACACTGTTAGGAAAGTCTGAAATGCCAGTCTTTTAAATAATATCACTGCCATAAAAATCATTCAAACACTCTTCAGTTTATTAGGTTATCTTAGCTACACTTCAATTCAGGTACTGAAATCAGAAGCATAGGAACAGAGTGCCAGATAACAAACCACAGGCCTTTAAAATTGTAATTGGCTTAAAATGACAATTTTTCTATGTACCTCTATGTGTGGTGTACTAATTCAATCCTGCTGAGTTCTCTGAGTCAAAGATTTTTTTCAGACTTTACTATGAAGTTACTGGGGTGTTCCANCCCAGCTTTGGTGACCCAAGCAGTGGTAAGATTGAAAAAGGAGAAGTCCTACAATAAATACCTGGTCTATGCCCCTTAGGAAGCTAGCCCCTCTCTAGCAGAATGAATGCTACTATGGCAACAAATTAACTAATAAAAAATAAACTTTTTCATTCTAGAATTTCAAAGAAACAAATTATATAGTGTCAGATATATTCATAGATGTTAAGGGCAGAAGTAGTGATTAGGTCATCCAGTCTGGCTTGCATATCACACATCTTATAATTTCACTGAGCTATGACTGTATTGAGCCAGGAGTTTGCATCTGACTGCAACATAGCTTTGACAGAGCATCCAGTGTTAGAATGGAGAAATCAAAAGAGAGAGAAAGCTGCCCATCCCTCCATTCTTGGTTCTATCGATTAATCAGCTTTGCTTTTAAAAATGTATATCTGGTTTCTAATTTGAATTTATCTAGCTTTAAATTTCCAGAATAGGCTTTTGCTAAACCCTCCTCTACTAGATTAAGCGATCTTTTAATGCTTTCTTCCTTTCTCTCTCTGTGAGAATACTTACTTGTGGTAACCAAATAATTTCTCACCAGCAAGCCCTTTTTTGTTTAGCTAAAGCTTATTTCTGTGGCTCTATTTGCCACAAAATTTTATTCCATTGCATGTAAAAGGATTTTAATATTCTTTCCACTAAAACATCCAGTTACTAAAATACGTTTAGCTATAGGTCATCAAAGAGCTCTCTAATTAAAGAATATGAGTTACATACCAGTTATGATATAATATGCTCAGAATAAATCTACAGGGGGATCTAAAACTTCATCTTTGGGTTTTTGAAGGGAATTGCTCTGCCATTTGAGCTAATGGAATATTTTGCTGGGTCAGCCCAGAAGTGAGGCTTTATATCTTTACCTCCATCTCCTTAAACAGTGTTGCCTTTCACTCCAGTAAAAGTGGAATTCTCAGTGGGACCTTCCTTGGAACACTAACATTCTCCAAGACCTTCTTGGGAAAATTATATGACCATAACTTGACACCATCTAAAAGCTGCCCAGTAAATGTTTGCAAGTCTGCAATAAACTCTGTTTCTAATGGTGCGCTTCATGCTGGGTTAGCAAAGTACAGAGGAAATCATGAAGGAGAAAGCTGTATGCAGTCCTGCAAAATGACCCCAGCAGCATTCCATAAACCTGCAGCACCTCTGTGCAGATACAGGCAGCCCTCAGCTTGCTTTGTTCTGCTTGTCCAGCACTGAAGTCCTTGCAGAGCTGAAAGGAACATCAAAACACTCTTGGGGTGAAATAAGAAGGTGCTGCATGTTTTTTTCTTGTTCATGATGAGCTTGAAGCAAAAAGAATTTGTTTCAAAGGTAAGAATAAATGTTAAGCATCCTAAGACCTCATAGGAATCCTTCTGGATTACTTCCAGGGCTCTTTTGGGAATATAGTGTCTGTAATGAAATCACCCTTAAAACACTATGAGGCTGTGCGGTTTCACCTTCTACCTGCATGCTGATGCTGCCCAAATTCAGCTGAAGTCAGCAGCTCAGTATAGGGGTCTTTCCCTGAAGAAGCCCCTTTGACTCCAGTAAAGCCATTCATGGGCATTAGAGTTTAGGTACTTCTTTCCCTTTCAATCAACCTCAACAAAGGCTCTTGCAATGAGTTAAGATTTACTGTTCTGTTATAACTGATATACTTATTCCAGAGAAAGAAGAACCCATGCAAAAGTTCAGAAAACTTTTAAACATGAAAAAAACCCCTCCCCTAAACCTTAAACCTAAAACCAACAGAAAAGTAGAAGCCTACATTCCTCTCATCCCTTGCTTTCTCACTAGACCTTTGTGGCCGCCATAGCTTTACTTTCTTTCCATACAAAAATCTCATCCTCAGCTGACTTGGCTGAACTCTGGTTTCCTCTCAAATAGTAATATATAAAGTAGCTTTATGGCACAGCCATAAATAAGGTTGATTCATTTTCAGTACTTAAAATCTTGAGTATTTCAAAGAAGCAGCTATTTAAAGAATCCTTTTGGGGTCTGTTAAAGTATGGAAATATTATGTCTATTTTGTAAATTGGGAGCTGTGAGGTTGAATGATGGCACAAGATATTCATAGAAAAGTCAAGAATTCAGTGGAGATTTTCTTAATCATAGTCTATACATTATTCAGTATTAAAAAGCAAAAGTCTAGCATCTTAAGCAAGAAAGTACCATTCTTGCTTTGGTGACCAGTGCTAGGATCTGAGTTATTCTCTTTCATAAATATGTCTACAACCTTTAAAAAGCCCCACAGAACTAGCAATAAAACATACTTAAAATATGTATATTCTTTGTGCTGAGGCCAGCACATTTACACAGATTTAAATTTGTTAAAAATTAAAAATACATCCTACCTCTTATTCAGAAAAATGAGGCTTTGAAACTGAGACAGAAACTTGATATTTTGAGCATGGCTATAATGCTTAGGAAAACATACCATACATGACTCAGTACAGTTTATCTCTGTATCCAAAGGTATGCACCCATCAAAGTCAGAGGACTCTGCTTCACATTCAACCCTGATAAGTAACTGTGTTAAATAAGTTTAAGAAATGAGACTACTGAGCCTATTTCCTAGTTTGAAAACATACCCCAGAAGTCATTGACTGTGTTTTTCAAAAAATTCAAAAGCTACTTAATAATTGAAAAACTACTTAAAAACTACATAGAAATATCTCTGACATTTATCACATAGAATTACTAGAAAATAATCTTTATTTAGAAGTCTAATGATTTTATACTACTTTTTTTAGTCAGTTAATCTGATCATTATTGAAATGATTGTTAGTATTCATCTCAGTAGAATTATATCTGTTCTTAACTCCAATTAAAGTGAATGAAAAACAAGGACTAATCTGACGAGTCTTTTATAGAAGTTCTTCTAGACACAGAGAGAGAACTTTAGATACCTAAACCTTTCAAAAGGTGCACCTCACTATTTATAACTGAAATTATTTCCAGAACTCTGAGGGCTAAATATCAATATAAATTCTCTTTAGAACTAGTAAAATTCATGGAATGGTGTTTTCCAAGCAAATGTATTTTTTCTGCCTTTGGTAAATTTCTCTTTCTAAGCATGGTAGTGCATATGAATGGCTGTAATTGTTTTACAAGTACCCTGAGAATTAAATTCACAAAGTAAACTGAAGCACTTAAACTGCAGGTGTGTCACCCAAAATTTAGATCCAACTTTAGATCTGCAGTCTCAACGGATGCATTTTTCTCAGCAAATCTCTCAAATATCTAATGCTTTCCATGTACATGTGGTTCCACATTAACCAACACCAGAAGGAGAAGCTGGCAGCTGCACTGATATTTTGCCTTTTCCAGTGGCTTACTCATTAAGTCCAGTCTCATCTCTAGATGAGGATAAACTTGATCTCCAATGCCAGATAGTAACATAGTGTATTGGGCCATTTGAGAAACAGAGGATAATCATAGCAACCATAAATCATCTTTCCTCCAACAGTCACGTGCAATGAGATTCTAATACGTCTAGCCTCAAGCTTCAGGCATCCTGGTTTTAAATCATAAGGAAAGAAAGACAGCAAAATCCCATTGAAAGGTAGAGCTTCATGCTGTAATTTTATGTGTATTTATACAGTATTAAAAAGCAATACTCTTGTTCCACCCTCTTTGTTGACTGCAGATACTTATTCCAAACCACTTTTTTCCATTAATGTATTGGCTTCTCAATCCACCATTTCAGGAAAATGGTCTGTATTTATATTAACCCAGAAAGAAGAGGTAAATTTTCAGCTAGAAAAGTTCTTTGAAGTAATTTACTAAGGAGTATCCTAATTGTTTTTGTTAACAGAGGTGAATGTTGGTAAAGGAGAGAAGGCAAGTAGTGCAAGGGTATTCCATGGGTTTGTCCATATATTTGGAAGGAAAGCTAAATTCAAGCAGACAGTGCATCTAGGAAAATGTGACCTCACTTCTGAGTGTTTGCCATTAGACTGTACGCAGGTTTTCTAACTTGATGCACTGGCTTTTGCAGAGCCTATGAATATCTAACTTAAGGTATATATGTGTGAGTGAGTACAACCAGCCATATATTCATCTTACCTAAACCACAGAATTATTTAATGTGGTCTTAAATCTAGAGTGACTGACCCTGCATCTCAAAAGGTTTTGGTGGGGAACAGGCTCTGTCGTCATTTGGCAATAAGGGGTGAGGTGCTTGAAGAATGCAATATCCAGTTTAAAATATACTGGTGCTACACAAACTTACTTTCCCTTAGAGAAAATCTACATCTTATTTACTGTGACCGCATAGCTAACACACAGGGGGTTTGTACCCTCATTTACCTTGTTGTGGGGTTTGTGTGCATTCATATCCTGAGCCTGGGGGATGGAAATGTACCTAGAACATTTCTAATACCTTTGCATCTTCTTCATAATGTCTTTCATTGAAAATCTCTTTTCTGCAGGAAGCCAGCGCAAGTCTATGCACAAGTTAAATCCCACTTAAATTGCTATGGCTTAAAGTCCCACTAAAATAGCTCCTGGGCCTCATGCTGGCCTTATATATGGGGATGGATTCCATACTTATGGAATTCCTCATAATTTCCTGCTTTTAATGCTGTTTTGCTTGCTGGCAGGGTAAATTAGCCTCTTCTGAGCACAATAAGATGCCAGCACTGGTACTCAAGCTTGTTTCATACTTTAACACTAAAAGCAATTGTTATTAAAATTTGGCATGATTGAGTGCAAAGAACCCTGTCATAGTTTGGGGGGGAGGGGTGGGAGATGTGGGGGGTGGTTAACCAATATCTCATTACCAGCACTGTGACTCACTTTACTTACTCTTAAGATGAATTGTAACTGACTATGACTATTGGAGAACTTACCAGAAATTAGTGTCTCTCACTCTTTGGAAATAGTTATTGCCAGAGAAGTTTTGAGCTTGACTGAACTCAATGAGAGGCTAAAGCATAGTATTGTCAGAGTTCCAATCTTAGCCCCTTACATTGCATTATGTAGCACATAGGAAAAATGTGTAACAAAAACCTGAATACACATGGATATTGGTGTGAATGAGGTAACTGAATGTCACCTACTCATTATTTCTATGATATCCAGGAGATGAATAGTCTTCTGTTGTCCTTTCCTCATGAGATGATCTCTGCAATTGGTAGACTCAACAAATTAAAAAAAAAACAGTGAAAAAAATAATTTCTTTTTCCATAGGTAAATGATCGAGTGCTGCATTAGTTTTCTTTTAAGATTTGCAATTTCCTCAACAATACTTTTTTTTCTCTTCATTTGCATGCTAGTTCACAAAAGTAATTAGTTTGGTTTTTTTCATGGAGAGACACTCTTCTAAGTGTCTGTATGCACAGGTATTTTCATATAGACTAGATCATCCACATCAGAACCATCTGCACAAATCCTTAGAAAATTCTCTTTTTTGTAGAAGTGTTATTAGCTCCATCATATGCTACTGCCCTGTAACTTAGCTGGCCTGTCTCAGACTACATTTAATAAAAGAAAAAAAGTTGGAAAGAGTGACCTAAACAGGTTCAAACGTGTCAGGTGATATGGAAATGGTACCAGGGAGCTCCACACAGTATAGGAAACACGAGGAAAAGAAATTTTAGCATAGAGGAGAATACATGAAAGCCATTCAGATATTTTAGTTAGGATTGAGCTTCAAGACTTCACCTCTGCATGGCACTCTATCATCAGCGGCAGCTGTGGTTCCAAAACAGAGGCCCACACAGCATAAACGTGATAAAACAGGAATCACAGCCCTCTCTGTAAAGCAATCAGAGCACACCAGGCCTTTGACTCACTTGACCTTCCTCGGTGTTATTTTTAATGTCTTTTTTTTTTCTTTTTTTCTTGGCCATTGAATATGTATTAACTGTTACACAACGCTTACCAAGTGTGTTATGTAAAGTTCTGGAGATAAAACCTCAATCCAGGGCCCCCCTCTAAAGATTTTTGAACTTCCTGAGGGCTCTGGGAGCACATCCAAGATTTTTATTGTTCTCAGAAGATATATGGAGATTATTTGTCATTTGGAGAATGTATGTGTGAGAGTGTACTGGGGGGTTCTGCTGAGCAGGCTATTGTGTTGCATTCTTGGGGAGAAGGTGGGATTCAAGAGTGACCTAAACCAGATGTTGAGAAAGGAGGGAAAGTAAAAAAAAAAAAAAAAAAATGAAAGGGTGAAAACCCCTGAGATCTGCTAAGGATTACCAACTACATTATGCATTTTATGAGTGTGCCTTCACTATTACTCATCCACAATAAGCTCCCATAGACCTTACAGGATTTCTTTTATTTTCATGCATTAACAATATAGCAGTAAGGAGCTGACACTTGTTTTCCATATCAAGCAAAGTTTTATAAGGAAATTTTGTTCTGGCTCTCACCTTAGCTTATATTTTACACTACTCTTACAATAGAATAGTAATTCTGGTTTATGGACACTGTCAAGTATCTTTTTTTTATGGAGTTCTTCTTTTCTTTAAAAAAGAAGTCTGATTTTTAAGGGTCTCGGTGATTGGTCTCATTTTGGATATTGAACCTGTAGAGTCACAGGAGCAGATAACTGCTGGAGCAATTAGTTGCCCTGAAGAGATATTTCCTAGCCATGTTTAAGTTGTTGGGAGTTTTGTTAGCATTGCCAGCAATTCACTCTACACATTTAATATTTACCTTATCCTCAGCTGGACCCACAAATAGGCTGTGTTCACCCAAAATTTCCACTGGTTTTCATAATCACCACTGTTTGATATGCCCAGAAGAGCTGGTAACTAAATAAAGTTTTTCTTTTTGGTGATTCTGCATTTTTTTTTACCTGGCAAACACTAATTTTTGTCTCATTGGTTGGCCTGGATTGCAAGCAACTGTGATCTGGATCCAAAGGGTATAAATCTGTAATATCAGCATTCTGTCACAACATCCAATAGAATTTGTGCATTTTAATTACCTCTTAGGGTAGCGGAATGACTATTTTGGGGACAGCACACTGAAATAATGCTGGAGTCACTATAATAAAAGATATTCCAAAACTTTAATAACCACATTGGTGACACAGTGGTAGTCTGTGTTTGCTGTGATATATTTAGAATCTGGAAGAGCATTATGAAAGATATTCCCATTTCAAGATTTTTGGACAGAGTAGCCTGTTAACATCCTTTTAAATCTTAAGTGTACAGTGCCACTGTTTCCTGAACTTATTGTGATTTGTGGCTGCATTTTTAAGTGAAAGACATTCACTTTTACTGAAAGTGGAATCAGATCCTGGATGCTGGACCAAAGTAAGCCATCCCAGAGTGACTTTTGAGATGTTAGATAAGCAGCTCCTTGGAAGGCAAAAGGAAACAAAGAGAAAATACTGGAGGTCAGAAAGCTATAAATGGTTATATGAGGATATTTACGTTAGCCATATTCCATCTGTATATCTGCAGGAGGGCCACTGTGTCACATCAGGACAAATATTTGTGGGAGTTTGGAAGGATCTGTTGAAATGGGGCAGGGGGAGGGGGTCATAGCAGTTTACTGCTTCCTCACAAGGGAAGGAGAAGCTGATCTCTCCTTGCTGATGACCAATGATAGGACCAAAGGGAATAGCAGGAAGGTGTGCCAGGAGAGGTTTAAATTGGATATTAGGCAAAGGTTCTTCACTCAAAGGGTGATGGACAACTGGAACAGGCTCCCCAGGGAAGGAGTAATGACACCAAACCTAACAATATTCAAGAAGCATTTAGACAATGTATTCAAACACATATTGTAAATTTTGGGGTTGTCCTCTGCAAGGATAGGAGTGGGACTCAATTTTCTTTGTGGGTCCCTTACAACTCAGGTCATTCTGTGATTCTAGGTATAATTCTGTAACTCTTGACAGCTGGCCATGTGTACAGAGGTACTGCTCTTAGAACCTGAATACATTCATATTTTCTGGTTCAGATTGTCTGTGGCGCACTCATTTGAGATACAGTGACTCTATAATCAATTGTAATGGGGGACTGCAGTGAGGCTCACGGCAGCACCTTTCCCTCCAAATTTTGAATAAAGGAGATGGTCTGTACTATATTTTTCATCTTATCATGGGAAACTGTTGTTCCATAGAAAGTATTTCAAGTTTCAGTTTGAATTCTCAAAGGAATTACACTGTAGCTTTACTCTTTAAAATGGCAAACAGCAATCGTAGCAACAATGACTATCACCTAAAGTTCAACAGTTGCATCCTACCAATTTCTGGTATGGCTAATGACATTCTTTGCTTCTTACTTGAGAGTTTTAGTTTTAGTTTTAGTTCACTAGCACACAGTAATGTGTCCTTTCTTTTCTTTTACTAGAGGAGCATGTCTCCAGTAGGAACCAGGAGCTCCTATTGTAGATGCTGTCAAATCAAAAAAATGGTTCCTGCTGTGAAAAACCCACGGTATATGTACCAGGCAGGACAGGCAATAAGGAGTGGAAGGAAACAAGATAAGACTAGCAGTTGTATTTACAACTATCTGTACAGGAGGTAACTAAGTGCAACATCATCAGAGTTCTGAAGGAGGAATATAAGGAGGCTTAGGAAGGTTTCTCTAGGAATTCCCCTTCATGTTTGGAAACATGGAAGAGAAGATCAAGATGCTTGTTTGAATTATCAAGAATTATTTAATGAAGAGTGGCACAGTGATATGTCATAGGGAGCATATCATGTCATTGAGAGTATCCAGAGAAACAAAAATATTTGGGACAAAGTGAGGGAAAAAAAAAAGAATTTTATGTCCTGTCCAAGAAAGCCATCAAAGCAAGGAACAAAACTCATCAATAACATTTCTAATGGCACCTTGAAACAGCCAGGATTTTTATATCTACCCTGCTTTCCATATATTTCATTGTAGCCAGATACCCCTACACCAAGTCTACTGCCCCTCACAGTATGTGATATTAAACTAATATATGTTAGAGAGAAATAACAGGAGATGTCAGAATTCTGGTCAAGCCCAGGATTGTTTTAGTTGTGAATGCAACAGCAAAAGGTGTGAATAGCAGCAAGGTCCCACTTAATCTGAATTGAATTGATTCAGGCTCTAGACCCAAATATGGCAGTTGAACCTATTTGCCCATTCTAGCACTAATCCTCATCTTTTGTATTTTAAATATTTCCCACGTGGCACTATATGAAATGTTTTAGGGACTTCTACTAGAATAACCACTTTTTCTGTATTTAACAGCACATTCTTATCAGGGAGCTGTATTTTGATCTTTCGTCATTGCATTACCCACTTATTTATCTCTTTGGTGTACAAGTTTCTGTTCTGTTTCATTCAGTTGAAGTGACATATGCTACAATCCTATCAAATAATTTTTTATGCAATATGCTGGGGTAGCAAAACCATTTGCTGCTGGTGCTGATGTTTCATATGCCAGCTCTTGCAGTGTTCTGGGGAGGAGATTAGTCATTTCTTCTGATCTCAATACATGAAGTTTTTTGAGTTGTTTTTCCTCTACCTCAGCATGCTTCTTTTCTATCTTCTTGTTTCTGTCAGCCATCTGGCAGTGCTGTGTTCCACCTCCAGATGTCTTCTCTGCAAGTTCCCATTTCCTGAGGTCTCAAGCTCCAGAAAGTTTTAAGTTGCTGTGCGCCAATCTTCCACATCCTTGTTGATATCTGGGAATTCTGAAGTCCAGTGGACTTCACATACTGGGTATGTAAACGTCCTGAAGTTTCCCTTTCTGAAATAAAGAAATATTGGTTATGAGTGTGCTTGTTTCACTTTCCCTGTAATTTAAACTGAGTCAACTTGTGATCAGTTTGATCCAGGGTTATTTTCTACGACCAGTACTCCCATAATGTCATCACTGATTACAGAAACAAAGCGGCTCTTATGACTGTATCTTTTGACTTACTTGTATTTCTATTAATGCCCTTGGGTCAAGAATTAGGGACAAAATCCACAAGTGTATCCTTTGCTGCGGTCCTTTGTAATCTATATCTCAGTTTCATGCAATACACACTGCACTCAAAAATATGGGAGACTTAGCTAGCACAGCGGGCATCTGTCTGCTGTCTGGCAGTAACTGCCATAGAAAGAATACTACTTCAGTTCTTCTCTGAAAGAGATAGCTTTTAAGTGGCAGCTAGATGCTTGTCTTGGCTACCTGATATCTAGGCTTTCACCCAACAGCTGACATCAGCTAGAGCATGGAAACTACAGATTCAAATATCAATGTGTTCTTCCGAGAAGCTGCGTAGATCTGTCACTCACTTTTTCTCACTGGCCTGACAGAGCCTGTTTGTTGATGGAACAAGTTATAAAGAAAGGCCTAGTTATTTTCTGAAACCATTATACACTGAATGCTTAATGTTGTGCAGTAAGATTCATGTAATTAAAAATAATCACATTTGATTGGTCCTTCATCATGCCCAACAGAGCACATTGTCACAGCAGCAGTCACCAACTGATGCAGTAACATGAATGTCATGCAAACTGCCATTTTTTAGTAAGCAGGAAAGTTTTCCAATTTTGAAGAAAATCTGCACATAGTTTTGCTGTCCTCTGAATAAATCATGGTATACAAATTTTGTGTTTTGCTATCACTGGCAGATAACAAGTTCCTTTCTCTGATTTGACCTTTGTGATTATATCTATGAATAGCAATTTATGCAACATGAGGAAAGGTTTCTGGATCCTGCATTTGATTTGACAAGTTTGCTGTACTTGTTGAGTATGAGTTGTATGTGTCGTCAGAGCAGTCCATAGCACAATGGAACGATCCCCGACATGCTTTTGGCCAAAGTCAATGAGCCATCTCCCTAGATGAGATTTCTAGGTGGGAGATGTCAGGGATAGGGTGTGATTTTCTCCTTCCTACTTGTCCATCTGGAATAAAACATATTTTGGAATTTGGAATACACCAGATTTTTCCAGTATTTCTTTCAACAGCCAGTTTACAAGGATATACAGTTCAGATGCTGGGAGCAGCGCTGAGACAGAAGCAGGAGTGTCATTCTGAAAGGTAAGATACAGGTATTCATTAATGCCTACAATTCTTAATGACAAATGTATAGTTTGTAATAATTGGTGTGATTAATACTATGCATATGAGCAATTCCAGCAATTGAATGGTTCATACTATGAACTTAAAGATGGACATGAAGACAGGGTAGACCCACAGACATTTGTGTATGAAAGATATCTTTTTTTGGTCTTAAATGTGTTTTCAACATATAAGTGATCTATTTGATTTTCAGAGCACTATAAACCACTTTGTAACTTTTGGTTCTTACAAAATGATTGCAAACACTGGTGGTTGGCTGGCAGTGATGTCATACGTATGTCAATATTTCTCATTAAAAGCACAGGTATGACCTTTTTACCTTGGAGTTTCCATACCATAATAGCTATAAGGCACTCACAGTTAATAGATTTCTGAGGGATTATTGCACTCTGTGAGTAGCTGAAGTCACTTGGCTTTTGGCTGGTGCCTCATACTGCACCTGAAGTGTGTGATAATCCCTCAGAAATGCACTGCTTGTTGAATCTCATGGCTTAATTATAAACATTAACTGAAGTCAGCTACACTTTAACTAGCTTGCCCAGATGTTTCTGTACCTGACAGATGGATGTGATGACTGATGAAAAGAAATGTTGTAAAAAGATCTGCTTCTGGTGAGTTCGTTTGCCATGGGGGAAAAAAAGAGAGTAAAGCAGTTGCACTACCCAGTAACAAGAGAATTGAGACTTCTCAACTGCAGGACAACACACAACAAGTTTAATTCTAATTTCTCCATCTGAAGGAGGAGCAGCTCAGTTTAAAAACCTGGGATCACTACTGCTCCCACCTGCACATCTCACTCCATATGGAGTTTCTCTTAATGAGGTCCATGACCATGTAGTTCCCTTCTATGCAGCCTTAGATCTAGGGCACATTGGAGGCAACTCCTTCTCCAATGATTTTCTGCAATACAGGAAAGACAATTTGTCCCCCATCAAGGAAAACGCGACTCTCTTTGCAGAACTTAAAGCTCTCTTTCTGACTTGTTTTTCCTTCCCTCAGTGTTGTCCTTTAGTAATTCTACTGCTTTAGGGTCTGTGATATATTTTTGATACGTTCGCATTTATAGACTCAAACTTTCTTAATCAGTTTCTTTAATGCAAACAGTAATGAGAAACAATGTGAACAACCATCCTTTTAGAGGATTTTACAATATTTTCCTTTACAATTTTTATGGAGTATATAAGATTCTGGCTAATTTTAATTTCTTTAAAAGATCAAACTCTTAGAAAAGCTACACTCAAGTGGGAATGTCTTGGGAAGGCAAAAGTTATATGCCAGCCCTTCAGATCCAGGTCAAACACTCAGCTGGAAGTATTTGTAAACCCACTCTAAAACCCACACTAATTGATATCTGCGCCAATGTAATGATACCTGCAGCAGTGAAATAGGATTTATGTCCACAAACACATCCAAGCAGTAACCTAACATCTGTGTCTCTTACTAGTAATTTGCAGAAATTAGAACTGAAAGTTGTGGAGATCACCAAGGATCCCCTGACATTAAGAAAAGCCTCAATGGCCCTGCTAATGCAGTTTTCCAGATGTTTTCCCTGGGAAACACAATATATCTGTGAAAGGAACTGAAGTGTAGTAATTTGGTTTCAATCAGTATTTGTTTTCATGCTTAACTGAACATTGATTATAGAATCGCTATCAGTGCTTCCATAATATTAATAAAGTCATGGTTAAATGAGCTGTATTTAAACATTTGTAAAGAGTAAGCCTTTGTGCTTCCAAGTATAAGCCCAACCCATTTTCTGAAGTTGAAAACAGATATTCCCTTGTAACAATTTCAATGCATAATAGTTCTTACAAGTTTTGCAAACTCTCATAAATGTTTTAGAAGAATATTTTAAATTAAATAAACAGTTACTGAAATTTCATTAAATTTGATTGAATTTTATTTCTATGAGTAAACCATGGGACGAGTGGTGAATGATGGTCTTGGTGTTGCTTGCTACATGTTCTGTCATTCCAGCAAAATGAGCATGCAAGGACAATGCAAACCTGCATGATTTAGTGTACTGTACTGTCGTCTCTTGCTCTTCAGTAAAAGTAAAAGGAGAGGTGTATATGCTTAAGAGATACTATACTGGGTATTGAAGAAGCTGCAGTGCTAGTTTCATTTCACACACAGAGAAAGGACTGTGTATAAAGATAGTAATATTAGTTTCCTTCACCTTTGACATTAGTTACAGGGAAGGGGACTAATGAATGATAACATTAATAAGCTCAAGAATAGGTAACTATGTTTCTCTCCTATTCTGCAAGCAAACATGGGATTCCTAGTATCACCAAATGAACTATGTCATTATCATAACCACAAGGATTCTGTTACTGCATATTCTTACGTCCTTTTAAGCTATGTGTGGTTATCGACCCCGTGGGCATGCAGATGAGAGTCTACTCTTTCTGGTTTTGTCTTTGAAACTGAGCAGTGACACATTTGGAGAAAATATTTTACATCGAATTATGCACCCTGAGGCTGTTCATCACCCATCAAATCATATTCAGTGGGATGACCACAATTCCTTTTCTTCTGGACTTCTAGATCAGGGATTTTATCTGTCTACTGTTCCACTGTGATCTTCCACAGACAATCTGGGAAAAAAAAAAAGACAACAGTTAAAGGAAGACTCATGTCTGTGATTCAGAGTGTCATTCTGATCCCAAACCCTACAGGTCCCAGTCAGGGCAAGAGGTTGTGTCCACTCCCAAGGTTGTGCTGGGTCTCTGCTTTGTTACTGAACCCCTGGTTCCCCTTGATTTCAAGTAGCACTATCTCATATAGACTGCATTAGCAAGTATCCTAAAATGTATCCTTTTATCAGGAAAACCTACTGAAGTACTCAAGTCCTTTCTAATTGATATGGAACATATTATTGTAACTCTAAAGAAAAAGTCTCACCCTGTTTTGCCACATTCCTCTTACCCACATTATACACTGCCAACATTCTGTACAGTCCGCAGAATAAGACATGCTTTAGTTATCTCAGGGGTGAAAAGTGCTTAACTGTAGTAGAATCCTGACAAGGCTTATGTGCTGCTAGTGAGTAAAAGGACCTGCTTTGAGATCTTTCCTAAGTATCAGTTTCATCTTCCCTGAGAGTGCTCAGTCTTCTCCAGATTCTTCTAAACCTATTTGCCTTCTGGTAAATGAAGGTATCAACAGTAGTGAAAATACCTTCTTTCTGTATTAAGAAGGAAACCTCCTTTTTCACTCCCAGACAAGCACAGTGACTAAGGCAAACTACTGTCATACTTTTTATGAACTTGTCAAGAACATAAGAAATTATGTGTTAGGCCAGCCCACAAGTCCAGCCAGCTCACTGTACTGTCTCCAAGAGTGATGGATAATGGGATGCACAAGAAAAAAATCAGAGAACAGTCAGGCATATGATCATTCATAGTGCCTCAGGATACTCTCTCAGAAATTTGTGGTTCAGGGACTCCTGAGCCTTTTCCAAATTTACTGCGTCTTTTTCATGATGAGGAGACATGAACCACACATAGTAGATGAAGCACAAATTTATACAGTGGCATGATGACTAATGTTTTCTATTCTTTTCTTTTTTTAACTGCTCCTAGCCTTCTATTTGGTTTTCATTTTGTTCTGTTTCATTTTTAACATCATATGTTCAGATGGAGTTTTGTAGAATTGTTTTATGGAATTATTTGTTCCAAGAATTCATTTTCCTATGTGCACTGCTTTATATTTCTTTAACCTGAATTTCATCTGCTACTTCATCTACTGGTCACTTTTGTTAAAGCACATTATTGAAAGCATATCTTCCATGCATTTTATGAACATTATTGACTTAATCCTTCTAATGTTCATGTCAATTAAATGTGTGATAATAAATGGGTGAAGAAATAGACTCTATTTTATCAAAATTCTCGTTAAAGCCATGTTTTTCGAGGACAAGGTTTCAGGAAAAATTTTGGCAGGCATATTTGATCAAGTTGGAATAGTTTTAGAATTCAAATGATTGTCTCGCTTTTGTAATTGGGAATCAGAGACAGAGCACTAGGAGGAATTTAGGGAAATGCATATTATCTTAGGAATTAATTCCATTACTTGATGTTTAAAAAAGATCTTTTATGATCCCATTAGCAAAGTGTGATATTCTTACAGCAAGGTGTACCTTACAACCCCTTTTTCAATATTAGTGAACACATCAGCACCCCACGTCTTTATAGTCTTTGGCATCTGCTCATTATTTTGAAAGAACAAGTAAATAAATAGGTATATAGATAAACAAGCCAACCACAATAACTAGATAGATAGATAAATAAATAAATAAATACACGAGCCGTCCACAAAATCCTAACAATAGAATTTTTTCAAATTAAGTTCTCTATTTTACAGCTTGGATTTTGTCCTTCATTCATTTCACAACCAGCTGCAGCATTTCATCTTCTGAAGAGCACAACTGACATCTGAGAGCTAAGTGCCATTGTGCTAATGACTCCATAAATACCCCACCAAATCCCATATGATAAATTTCCCCCTGATTAGTTAAACAGATATTGTATCATGCCAGCACAAGGAGTTTTTGCTGATACAGCATCTCTGGAGACAGTGGTATGTTTTCTTTTAGTATTCAAATGCTCAGGAACTAGAATAGTGAGAATGACAGAAAATCAGTCAATATTATTCGGGTCTCATGATCTTTCTTGCAGTCAATTTCTTTCTTTCTTCTTTGTTTCTTTTTCTATTTTTAGAGGCTTTTTTTACATTGCCAGATTCTGTCTTGTAAAAATGAAATTGAGTTGAGTTTTCGAAGGGTAGAATGTGAAAATATTGTTAGCTCCAATCACAATATGCCTTTTTTAGTCTATGATCCATTAGAGCTATTTCTGTGTTTCAAAAAGGAAAGGAAAAAAATTTACTTATTTTGTATTTTGAGGTTATTTTATTTTTAGTCCTTGGGTTTTACAGTAAATGCATCAGTGGGTCACTTTTGTGCATTATTTTTATATCTTTGTAGTACTATTTCCATGAGCATGTTGGTTTTATATTGGAGTTTCCACTTAAGACTCTTAGTAAATCTTTCCATAGAGGGCAGGTCTTTATAAATGACTATTGCTGAAGAAATGTTACTGGCTATGATGGGTGTGACAATAAATGTGGGAAAGACCTGGATTTTGGTTATTACTCTTGTATCAGTTTTCCCGTTCTGACTGGAGGAAAGGGATAATTGCATCCTCCCTTCCCCTGCACTTCTACACTTTCATTTGGGCAGCGGTTAGACACATGGTTTTCAGAGGGAAACAAATGACGCATGGAGGAGTGTAATCACCATGGCTTGCTCAGACACAAAATATGGGCACTTGGATACACTTTCAGAATAGTATGACGTGTTCCAGATAAACAGCAATTTACTGTAGTGGGAATGTGAATTCAGTATGCAATGTCTTAGATTCCTAAAGTAGTAATGCTTTTTCCATGACACATAAGGAACATTTCTGGTGTTAGCTAACTACTGCAAGGAAAGCCCACATACACGAGCGTCTGATCTACTGGATTTTACAGTTCTGTGTCATATAGGGCTCTAATTACCATGCATTTAATATTAGAGAACTCAACACACTTAATCAATCCCATGGGCTCTGCTATTTCCATTACTTAGTCTCAATTGCTGTTTAAAAACTGGTACTGAGAATATATTTCACATACTTAGTGAATCCCTAAGTGCATTGCTCCTGAAAGCAGACACTCACACTAAATCTGGATAGTTTATATTCATTCTAAATGAAAACAGCAGAACAGTGGGATGACTGTGAGAAATTATGACATAAAGCTGACTCAAGACCTACTCAGATTCTTTCACTTCAGCTGAGGGCTAAAGTGCTTTTATCTATGTGCGTTATTCATGAAGTAGACAGAATCCATACATAACCCTCAACATGGGGGAGTCCAGGCAGTTTGAACATCTTCCAGTGCAGCTCCCTTTCTGAACACAGCCCTCTATTATCATATTGAGCCATTCTGTTCAAATGAGTGCATTCAGATCTTAAATAATAGAAAGCATTGTCCGCTAAGCAAAAGAAAATCTTTGGTAACTGATACCTAATGTAGTAATTGGAGATTAAAACATAGGTAGAAACAGAACTGGCAGAACAGTGGCCATGACTTGAGAGAAGAAAAGAGAAGGGGGGGATGCAAGTAGATTTTATATCAGTGTGAACAAATCTGACCTTTTTTCTGAACTGTGTACAGTGAAATACGGTGAGTTTTTGTTCCCCGGTGATGATAGCCAGCTGTACCCAGGGATCTAACTCTTCTGGGAGACTGCAATATGATTACAACAAGGGGCAGCAGATTAAGGGTGGATTCAGCAAGGGTCAGCTGAGACAAATAAACCTGTGTTATGTTCTTTCTTAACATGAAACATAATTTGAATCTTGGAATAAACTTCTGGGGGTGTGCTGGTTATGTAAACTTTGGATGTGGCTTTCAACTTGTTCCTGCAGGAACAGGTAAGTTTGATTTCATACTTTGATATTGTGGCAGTTCTTGAAGAAATTATTCCTTAGAAACTGGAGGTAGTTCATTAATTTTTGACTGGATACTGACATGTGTAGAAAGTTATGAAAGCATCAACCAGCAATCAGAACCAATTCCAAAATTCAAAATATGTTAGGAAAAAAAAATACAGACATGTTCACTGCCTGTAAGCCTAAACCAGGATCTCAGATACTTAGACAATGGCTGTAAACTGCTTACATGAGAGAAAACAGGTCTTAAGGAATCATCACTGAAGGAGGAAAAAAAAGAGGCATTTCATTTAATTCCACTGCTTTTCTGTTAAGGTCAATGGTTTATATCATAAAATCATGAAGTGATTTGTGTTGGAAATGACCTTAAAGATCATCCAATTATAGCCCCCCCCCTTCGCCATTGGCAGGGACACCTTCCACTAGATCAGGTTGCTCAAATCCTCATCTAATCTGACCCTCAACACCTCCAGGTATGGGGCTTCCACCACTTCTCTGGGCAACCAGTTCCAAGTGCCTCACCACCCTCACATTAAAAAAATTCTTCCTAACATCTAATATATATCTACTCCCTTTCAGCTTAAAACTGTTACCCCTCATAAGGAGCCCCTCCCTGTCTTTCCATTAATATCTTTTTATGTAATAATACCTGCTAGTACTCAGCAATAGTCATTAAACTTGTTCAGAACTATCATCAGGCAATAATCAGATCAACATGAGTTCAACTTCTCCTAAATTTGAAGCAAAACAACTGAAACTCCCTGGCAGAGTTTGAGGCCATGTCCTCTTGTCCTGTCCACTGTCACTTGCGAGAAGAGGCCATCACCCTCCTTTCTATAACCTCATTTCATGTAGTTATAGAGAGCAATGAGGTCTCCCCTCAGCCTCCTCTTCTCCAGGCTAAACAACCTCAGCTCTCTCAGCTGTTCCTCATAAGCCTGTTCTCCAGCCCCTTCACCAGCTTTGTTGCTCTTCTCTGGAATCACTCCAGAGATGGATGAATTATTTATAAGAAGTATATTATTTGGGCCATCCTATTTCCTTCTGAAGGATGAATCCAGTACTGGTGTATCTTTCTTTCTGCCATTCTTGGTTCTGAAACACTGTCCTTATTCATTTTGTTAAGATGTGTATCCTCTATTGTAGTCTAGTCTTTAGCTAGCTAATGATTGTGAATCCATATCCACTGGTGGATTTTTTTTGATAATATGCTGTAACGAAGAGTACCAAGAGTAAATGTGTCAGTAATTTTCAGAATATATTCTGTACCCTTCTGCCAGATCAGGCTGCTCAAGGCTCCATCCAACCTGGCCTCCAGGGATAAGGCATTCACAACTTCTCTGGGCAACCTGTTCCAGTGTCTCACCACCTTCATCATGAAGAAATTCTTCCTAATCTACATCTTCCCCCTTCCCATTTAAAGCCATTAAATAGTTGGTATTAAAGGTAAGATGATGAGTTTAATACTGTTCCCCAAAGATTAACATATTTGCCTGTTTATGTGTAGCTTGTATGAACGGTTCCCAATGATCAAGGTCTGAGGGACTGAAATTCTACATTTGCCAAGAAAGCTTTGCTATGGACATTAAATAGTCTATAAATGGGGAAAAAAAATTTTTTTGTTTGTTTTTCTGAAGCAAAAATTTAATACTAGCAATTTGGGTATCGTTCCTGGGCTGTGGAGTCAGTTTCCAGGACATGGTGAAGAATCATTGCATGCAAAATGCAGTTTATCAAAACAACTGCAAAATATCATGTCCTTAAGCTTTCTGTACTGTCACTCAGCTCTCTTATACTGAAATTAGTAGGGAAAAAAAAAGGAGTTTAGTAAATCCCTCTCACTTGTCCAATCAGCAGGAAAACTTTGGTTTCTACCAGCATCCTTGGCAGAAAACAGACATCAGACAGCAGCAGTTTTCCTTCCCAATAAGCACATTCCTGTCATGGCAGCTCTGAGGGAAAGCAAGGGACAAAACACAATAAAATTCCATTTTTACGTCATTCCTTTTCCATGACTTCATATCAGGTTGCCAGGACTCAGGGTGCAATAGCCTTTGTAGCCAGTTTACAGTCAAGATTTCCATACTTGCAATGTACAAAGGCTGCTTGTTGTCCTTTATATATTGTACTACTAGATGTCTCAAGCTATTAGACAACAGTAGAAAATATCTTTTCCTGTGTTCCATGAAAATATTACCCATAAGTCTGGGGTTTGGGACACATTTGGTGGTGCCAAGTGCTAAGGCTGGAAGGTTGGGAGGTTTTGATTTATTCAAGTAAAAACACTTTAGATGCCTTTAACTTACTTTCCCAGTGGATCTTGCTCAACCTCTTTTTCACTAAATCATATTTATAACATGTACCTAACGGGTGACGATCACATTTGTGGTACTGAAAAGAGTCTAAGAGCTAACATAGGCCAATATCTTTTGTTGTAGCAAATAATGCAGGTTTTTTAAAAGCCAGTAGAACAATATTTACTTGTAACAGCAAATGTTTTTCCTCTGGTTCCTGTATCACTATAACATCCTTATATTTACGTAACTTATAATAAAATATTTTCATGGGGGTTTATAAAATATAAAATAATTTAAATTACACATGTAAAATAAAGGAAATGTATTTTAATGAGTTCTATCTTTGGGACTTGTAAATGTGTTACTTCATGTAAGGTCTGATCAAAAGACCACTCATATTAATAGAAAAGGTCCCAGAGATTTCTACAGATATTGGACTAGTCCCTTGTTAAGATTTGATTCCACACAGTTTAATTCAAGTAAGTCACATGTGGACCTTGTTGGGAGCAGATTTTATTTCTCATGAAAAATTTCAAGGAATAATAATACATTAAAGAAATTTCCATTTGCAGTGAAAGCAACTCCAAACTTAATGGCTTGGTTGTATAGGCAACAGGGAAACTCATTCTGGCATTTCTAGATAAGCTATGTAGCATATAATGTTAGATAATTATGATAATGTTAGATAATAACGTTCTATAATAGAGCCATTTCAGAAATTCCTAAAATCCTCACGATCAACTTGTTAACGCAGATGAAAATAATTAAATACATTATTTGCTCTTAAAAATATGATCTCATTTGAGTGTTCCTGGATATTTACTTGAATTTCAAACAGGCATTCTTCAAGCTGTTCTTCTTTTGCTCGCATGATGTCCATATTAAATATTTTTGTTTTAATTCCCCCAGCTTTTCAATTCATTAGATACGGTCCCTCATCATAGAGGAAAACGTTGTGTATAATTGTAACAAATTGTTGAAGAGAGGTAATGCAGACAAGTGTGGAAGTTCTTTAGAGGTTTCTAGTTTAAGAACTACATAGTGAAAAGTCCTACCAGCAACAGGAGAGATGTTCTAGAGCAGTTCATCTTTATAAAGTATTTATGTAAAAGACATTATTAGGTTAATTTTCCACACATTTTGCCTCATTTACAAACATGTGGGTGTGTCTTGTCATTGCCAACCATCTCAACTCAACCAAGTCTGGATATTAAGCTGGATTCTTTCCTTGTTATCTTTCAAAACATATAAAGTCTGTGGACCAAAGAAGTCCTTCACCTATGCTTCTGCTAACCCCATTATGCCATCAATGACAGGTATTCAATGGCTATAACTTAGATATATCTCATATCATAGAATCATAGAACAACCAGCTTGGAAAAGACTCACCTGATCATTGAGTCCAACCGTTCCTATCAAACACTAAACCATGTCCCTCAGCACCTTGTCCACCTGTGCCTTAAACACCTCCAGGGAAGGCAAATCAACCACCTCCCTGGGCAGCCTCTACCAGTGCCCAATGACCCTTCTAGCACAGAAAATGCACAGCAGAAGCAGCAAAACATTTAGTGCTCTCCTCCACTCCACTCTGTTCACCTTGGCAGTGTAAGGGTTGACAGGACATTTGCTCCTCAACCAGTGCCCTCTCCTGCTCATCAGCTCCCTCCCTCCTCTACAGTTCATCTAAATACTGGAGTGCTGGGAAAGGTTTGTTGCCAGTAGTGAGGGGGAGGATGTGGAGGAAGATGCTCCATGAACCCTCCTGGACCTATCAGGTAGGCCTGGACTCAAGATGCAGGAGGACCTTCCCCACCTCTATACCGAGTCTCTTTTCTCTCAGCAAGGTCCAAAGGAGCTCTGTGCCTTACCAAGCATGCTCCATGTACCTGTAAATGTATATATGTATATATGTACAATGGTATAGTAGAAAAGATAAAAGGATCTGGAATGTAGAAAGCAATATTACTGCTATACAACATAAGATATTCTATCTCACTGTTTCAGTTCTGAAAATAAAAATAAAGAACACATAGAAAATATTTCTCTATTGATGCTCAGTCGCAGGGACTGATGAGATTACTACTGGTAATGGAAGCAAGGGTACCATTATCTGGTAATTAATGGTGAAGCACTGAACACCAATAACAGAGGGGGGATATTTGAGCTATAATCATTTACTGAACTCTCAGACCAGAAAAATAAAAGGCATAAAATTAAAATTTGACTTTTACTGTAACCACCAATAGTGCTTAGCAGCGTTTTCTCAGAGGAAATGCCTGTGCACTAACTAAGTGTGGTATGTAGGGCTTCGGTACTTCCCGCCTCACTTACATGCCCACTATTGCACTCAAATAAACAGAAATTCTAGTGGCTGCAGAGATGGACTTCATAATCTTAATGACAAGATTTCAAATGCTCAGACACATTTATGATTAAGTTTATGCCTAGTTTCTAGTCTACTTTTATATTATCACAAAACTGACTCCTCTTAAGTCACTGGGGATGGAAGGCTTAGAGAGCACAATGTGACTGTCTGAGCAGCCTAGAGGGTGAGAGGCTTATCCAATTAGTTAAGCCATTTGAAAACTGACCAATTTGTACCAAAACTAAGCCATTGAAAGATTTTGCTTGCATTTGCAAAGGGATGTGTATGTTTCCACTGACTCATGAAGTCTGACTTTAGAAAGCTATTTTAAAATAAAAAGAAGCATTCCAACCTACAAAGAACATTAAAAAATCCAACTGTTTTCTGCAATAGCCACATTTTCCACGTCTGGAGAAGACTTGCTTCAGCTTCGTAAAAGGAGAAATAATGACATCCAGTGGCTTCTTACCTCACCAAACTGTGCCCATGTCTACTATGTTCTTTGGCTTACCTGTCCAGCCACGAAAGCAAACAATACTCAGAAAAGGACTATACACCATCACTTAGTATAATCAAAACTGCAAATGCACTCCAATTACAGAGAGTCAAATTTGCATCAAAAGGCTGTGGATGTGGTCTTCCTGGACTTCAGCAAAGCCTTTGACACAGTTTTTCACAGCATTCTACTACAGAAACTATGACTCTCTGGCCTGGACAGGTGCACACTCTCCTGGGTGGAAAACTGGTTGGATGACTGGACCCAGAGGGTGGTGGTAAAGGGTGTTAAATCCAGCTGGAGGCCAGTTACAAGTGG
>WAAB01012962.1:69653-199702 GCA_013389865.1 Piaya cayana | reverse complement strand
GCATTGGAACAGGCTGCCCAGGGAGGTGGTTGATTCGCCTTCCTTGGAGGTGTTTAAGGGATGGGTGGACAAGGTCCTGAGGGGCATGGTTTAGTATTTGATAGGAATTGTTGGACTCGATGATGCAGTGGGTCTCTTCCAACCTTCTTCGACGATTCTGTGAAAACCATCCCATTTGAATACTCTGCTCACTAAGCCTACTAACAGTTTCTGACTTTGCATTAAGAAAGCTCTGAGTAATTATTTAGGAGTTTGTTCAGAATGTTGATTAGAACATTTAATTGAAATATTAATAGGAAACCCTCCTTACTTTCCAAATAGTACAAGTAAATACATTTATATAGCATAGTTGTTGTTTGTTTGTGCGTTTACATGGGGTCAGAAATCCTTCAAGTCCTAGGCACTGTCTTTAAAAGCATGGCTATAAGGTCTAAATAAGTATGCATAACTATATCTTGACTTATTAGCCAAATCCTCACACTTGACTTATTCACCATATTTAGAAATATTTTTCATTTATTACAGAATAGGCCTAATCACAGACAGGCTCAGATCCATATGTTGACAGAGTGGGTCTTAGGCCAGATATCAAAACCTACAGCTTCTTAGCTCAAATTCTGGCTACCTTCTGTATCATCTTGTTTGAAAATTAAGATTTGACTCATCTTTATCTAATATCTTCTGACTCAGAAATGTCAGTATTTCCATTTTACTGTTATTATTTTTAGTGGTAATTCTATTGTAGCTACACACGGGAACCTGACTCAGGGACTGAAGCCCTTTGTGCCAGGTGCAGTCCATGCACAGAACAGAAGTTGGTTCCCACTACAGGTCTTTAAGCTTATTAAGTGCTTTGGGCTGGAAAAGCTTTGAGTGGATATAAAATATTACAGCTCATTTACAAAATTTGTTTAAAAAGATAATCAGGTTCTAAAGGGAGCTGATTTAGGAAATGTGTGTAGTAATATATCAAATTTCATCATGGTCCCTTGTGATTTCATAACAATATGTGCAACACTTAATTCTCACTTAGGTTAAAGCCAGTTTGCATTGCTTTTACAATTAAAAGCTTAAAGTAAATGCAAAAATGGGCCCGGGGGATACATTCTTTTCCTGCTGCTATGGCCAATGATAGAGTTGAAAAGGGGTGGATACTTGGAGTGATTAAACCTCCTTTGGCATGGCAAAAGAGCCCAAAAAGACAAGAGAATCCATCTCCTGGTCACGGTCCCTGTAAGTGTTGCTGCCATGTCTCTTCTCCTCATCATCATTTTCCAACTGCTGTGATGCTCTCTAGCTGTCCTCCTGTGGCTATTTTAGAGTTTCCACATGGAAATCAGATGTATTAATCTGTCTGAACTGAACTATATAGAATTATCTAATTTTAAGGACATGTGGAGACTCCAAGAAGTTTTCTGGAAATCTTTTCTTTAACTATGATTTAATAGTTGTGCATGAAGTCATAGATGTCCAAGGACTTTCAGACTGGATTGTGCTCAGCTCAGTTGTTAATACCTAGAAGAGAATAATGTAATAATAGATCAACCCAGCAGTCCATCTGCTCTGGTCTCGTGTTTCCTGCAGAAGCTTGTGATTACATAGAGAAGATGCCATGGTGCTGCTCCAGTGTAGGCTGCTAGAAGACTGAAGTTTACAACTTTTTGAGCCTGAGGCTGTATGCTTGTGTTTTTCACTGTCCTCATTGACTCCTGCTCTCAATAATTTGTGTAATGATTTTCAAAATTCTTTAAAATTTTGGTAGCTACAACATCTTATTACAAAGAGTTTCACTGTTTGATAACCACACGAAGGATGAACAAATAGTTATAGTTTATCACTTACTTTAGAATCTCCAATCCGAACAGTGTTTTTACTTCCTCTGTTAGGAACGTTGTTGAATACTGTCCCTTCCTCAGTGTCTCACTGCCACTTTGGAGATCTCCTCTATACTTCCCCTCCTCATCAAACACGTACTGCTGTAGCTCAGCTCTCTGCCTGACAATGAAATCAGCAGTATCAAAGCTAGTCATGGAAATGCGTCGATTCATGTTAGACTTGCTTTCCTTAGGCAGGAGCAAGATAGATAAGTGAGATAATTTTTGGTAATAAAGTCATAACTCTGCATGCATTTTAGATTGAGAGAATACTTTATGTACCAAAGCTGTCAATTATATTAACTTAAATAGGTAACTTGATCTAAAAAAACCCAAAACCCAACTGCCTAAGCATTAAATTATCAATGTTTTAAAAGAGCAATTACAGCATCAGAAAGGATTTAATAAGATTGCTCCTTATATTGACCCTTTGTTGTTGTTCCAAAGAAGTTAAGCAGCCATAGTTAGTGCCATGGCTCTCACAAGGAGGATCAGAAGGCACAGGAGACACCTGGCTGTATAACCACCCAAAATATTACCTGTTTGGGACTCCCCACCCTACCCCTAAGTGTAGAATAGCTTGAGTATTAGGTACTTTTCATGTTTTATAACTTGCGAGCAACTGGCTACATTGGCAACAGCAAAGACGCTGGGACTATATCACAGTCTAATAAAAGCCCCAATAAAAGTTTTAAACTAGTTCACACATCTGCAGTCAGATGGGGGTAGATTGCATGATGTGTGCCATTTATACTGTGCTCACCATTATACCCTCAGTTGTCACAGAGGGAAAAGTGTTAGTTTGATGTCTCCTAGGCATTTTTATGGTCTTCTCTGAACCACCACCATCTTCAGATAAATCTCAGAAGAATTCATTAGAGGTATATAGGCAATTCTCTGAAGTGCCTATAATTCTCACTTCTCAAGATTCTTTGAAAGTATTATAACCTACCCTCTGGTCCACAGATTCCTTCAAAGGGAGATAAAAATACATCTGGTATTTTAATATCTTGGATTTAAAAAAAAATCAATGTGGTCTTCTGGGTCCAACTAGAGTTCTGAAGCATTTACTCCTCCAAGTGCTATGATTTCACCACGCACACCACAAAATAAAGTCCATAATTAATTTCCAGGATTTGAAAATGAATGGAGGTATTTAAGCCTGTCCACATCTAGGAGAGTGGGGAGATCTCAGTACTCTGGCTGAGATTAGATGATGAAGTAGATTCAGTTAACAGAGATTACCATCCTTGATTCATTTATCTATAGTTGTTATGTCCAACGGGATTTACAGTGGGTCTGCGCAGCATTTTATTAAGTAATAAGGTGGGTCTTCAGACTTTGCCCAACTAAGGTAGATTTCCAATGGCCAAAGACCATGACAGACAATACAAAGGTACAATCTTTAAATACAGAGATACAATTTCATTACACAACCTGCAGTCTAGCACTGTGCTATGTTGCAGGTTCTTCCCAAGCACCACACCTCCAGCATGGCAAAAAAGAGATAAAAGCTGCACTATAAAACCATTTGAATGTCGATCATTTATAGAGCTTACAATATTTCAAGATACATTTTAAAGATGTGCAAGCTGCCTTCCCTTCTATATTCTTTCCATTCAAAGGAAGTCATCATAGTAAAATGTTGAGGGGCCAGGGAAAAGCAATGTCTGGCAGGAGCTGCTAGAAACTTACTTTGAAGTCTTATGAAGAACATTTCCACTCTGTTTGTTACTAAATCCATTGGTCATAGATGATCCAGGGCTCATAAAGTCAGGTATGATGGAACTCCTTAGGGAGCTATCAGCGAGAGAGAGAGAGAGAGAGACTTTCTCTCTGAGATGTGCATATTTATGTGTTTGTAATTCTTTCTCTTCCATTCTGGCTGTGAGAAAAATAGTGACGGAATGACAAAAATTGTTTTGTGCTCTCAGAAAAGAAATGGTACACAGCAGCTATTCTCGGAATGAACAGAAAAATGCTCATTAAAATATCGGCATCACCTCTTCTTTTTTCCAGGGTTTTTCTAAGCCCTATGGAAGTTCCTCCTTTATACTTTAGAACAGTTTTGCAGATTATGACAGACTTCTCAGCAAATTTCTTTTAGAAAGGAATATCTGTCTTACATCATCAAGTTAGCCAAATTTGCCAAAATCAGGATGAGAGAGAAGCCTTGATGCTCCCTTTTTCTTTTTTTCCTTTTTTTTCTTTTTTCTGTCCTTCAGCTACTTTAATTCATTACCTCACATTATGAAGTCTGTGTGTTATCGCTCAAGACATTCTTGGGTGATATTAGTTTCAATCCTAAATGAGAACTATTGTCTTTAGTTCATATTTATGTTAATTGAAACTGAAAGATCCAGTTGATCAGGACCAAAAGAGAAGTGGCTAAAGCAGACATGACATAGTAATCCAAAACTCTGACCTTGAAAACCCCTACCTAGTTGCTGCTCTTCTGTAGAGGTATTTAAGCTTCACTAGCACACTAATTTTTCAAATTCTTTAGATGTCCATCCAAAAAGGCAAACACTAAACTACCAGTAATGTCACTCCCTGGGGCAGGAGTGAAACCACAGTTCCCAAGAGGATTTTGAGGTTGTTTTATCCATTGGATGCTAAATGTACAACAAGCAATGAAGGAGTAAATGGCAGTTAGTCCCCTATTCCACACCAAGTACCCCAGGCAGCAGACTACAGGAGTGGCTCCCTCTCCCTGGCCTATCAGGATGAGAAGCCCCATGGCCCCAAGGCAGTGACAGATACCAACTGCAGCAACTTCATAGTAAGGTGGGACCTGAGCCCAGATCTTCTGAATTTTCAGGAATACTATAACCCCTGGCTATTATTTCAAAAGCGAAGCATGACTCTGCTTTGTCTCTGAAAGGACAAGGTAACAGTGCTTCTTTCAGACAAGGAAGTAGCAAATTCCCCCTTGACACCAAAGCTTCAGAGAAAAGCCAAGTTAAGCAAAAGTCCTGTCCTCCAAGTTTCTTATTAGTATGAAAAGTCTAGGAAATACCCTGGTCAATATTAGTGATATTATTTGGAGTACTTCTCTGAAACAGCACGAAATGGTCACTGAAGAGTAAGGCACAACCTCCTAGAAGCTACATACTTTGAAGCAAATGATAGCTACCAGAAAGATTAGATAGATTTGCTTGGATAAAAACTTTTAACAAAAAGATTCTTTAAAAAGGGACTTAAATACATACCCTTGCTTAAAATCAAGCAAAGAACTGCTGAATCAATACCCTCACTATTTTATCATCTGACTTGACACAACCAAAATATAAAAATACCTGTTAAATTGCTTCACGTTTAAGTCTTAACCACTCCTCAGGGGAAAAAGCAGTAAACATTAATAAAAGATTTACAAGGTTTTTTGTAAACTTTGATTCAGGTTTATAAAATCAGGGCTAATACCTGAAAAATAAACGACTCTTATCTTCCATGTTAAAATTTACAGTCCCTGGCTGTGCTTTCATGGTTTCATGAAAAATAGAAGGACCATTTAGAAAAGCATTTTACTCAAGCAGCTCTTTCCAGGGGCGAAGATACAGTAAATTAAAACAAAACAAATAATTCTAGCACTCACAGTTATTCTCAACAATGGAACAAGTTACAGTAAAATAAGGAGGGTATATTCATACCAGTGCTTTTGCTTAGATATATGCATCCCTGTTATGAGTATGTTGGACTCTTTTCTCCATTGATTGTGGAATAAAATAGTGTATAAAATGGCTGAATATAGTATTTTATTATTACTGTAATTATGTCATCTATTGCCATCGTCTTAGCATGCAGTTAGGATCAGGACGTGCTTGGCATGGTTCAAACAAAACTCTCATTTAAACAACATATGCTGTCCACATAGTGGTAAGATACAGGAGATGGGGTTGGAACTTAGCTGAGATGACAGAAAGGGAAAGAGTGATGACTGAAAAATAGCCAAATATAATAAATACCTATTAAAATCAATAACAGCTTTTCCATTGGCTTAAGTAAGTTTTGGACCAAATTCTAAATGCACCATTTGGAGGATTTATAGGTTTCTTTTAATAGACATTGACAAAAGTCTTTTTTATTACATTATGCGTTTGCTGCTGTGGCTTAGGGAAACAGCATGTGTATCTACTACTAGTGTGACAGATCTCCATTCTGACAACACTTACACATTTGTTCAGCTTTATGTGGTGAATAGGCTTAGTGTATGATATTAAGTATGTGTACAGGCCCAAGTCTTTTCTTAATTGTGTAATAATTTTATCTGGAGATGTACCAAATCCAGACCTACTTTTCCCTGACATTTGTTTTTGTTTTTAATCTTGACTCTCTATTTCTGGTTCCTTGAACCTACATTTCTTTGCAAAGAACGCCATGGGGATCTGGACGTGTGAAGAACATCCTGATGGACCCTCATGGAGAGGCAGCACAGAGCATTAGCCTCTTGCTCATGGGCCTCAAGATTGCATAGATGACATGGTACAAACAAAAAAAAAAAAAGAAAGTCAAGCCTACTGAGTACTTTGAAAGAATGACTCTATTCATGAGAGGGTTTTCTCAGCCTTGAATCTCAAGTAAACAAAGACACAACCCCTGAGAGCTGGGAGAAAGTTCGTATTAAACTTGGGAGAAAGTTTGTATTTCAACACCAGTATGCTTAGGTTGTCCTACTGGGCAAAGTTAGGTCACAGTACACTCATCACACAGGTTTTCCAACCTTCTTTTTCAGGCATCAAACATATGCAATAGACTGAAAGGACAGCCCACGTGCAGGGTAATGCACATAAAACATAGGTGTTAAAGAAGCTCAAAGTATAGTTCATGTATCAGTCAAGTTCATCTTTCATTCCTGTCTCAAAGGGATTGTGGTCCCCTAACACCACCTCCGGTTGCAGCCAATGGGCTACTGCTGTCTTCTTGGGGCAACTCCTGAACTGATTCAGCATACTAAGAACTGACAAAGTAGCTGGGGGAAATTTAAAAAAAAATATGAATTATGAGCTGAACTGTCTCGAAGAAGAGGCCAGGCAGATCATGAGCCCCAGTACAGGCTGGCAGTAGGAGCAGAAGTATGAATGAGACAGGGAATCACAGGGTAGGGTGTTAGCTTAATCTATAGCTGGAGAGATAACAGCACTGAAGATCCAGCTGCTGGGAAGGAGAGGAAAGCTGCTTCCTTCCAAAACAAATTTCTGACAATCATGATTTCAACCATCAAAGTGTTTGTGAAATAATGTATTCACTGTTTGCCATGAAGCCCTATATAATAACATTTCTCTAAGGTGAGAATGAGGCAGGATATCTGATGCAACTACAAAGAAATATATCATGTGTAAGTCTTATTTAGGCAGCTGCACAGGACTTTGTCCCATGTTTAATCACGTTTATTTCATTACTGATGCTAAGAACATGGTCATGCTACTGTCAACATGAAGATGGATAGGTACTCAAAAATGAAGAATAGATTCAACAACTTTCAAGAACTCTAACTTTAAAATGGTGCTTATGATACATGGAGAACTTTGGAAAATATTAGTTTTAGAAAGTTACACTTCTACAGACAAAAAATTGCTTACTTTGGATATTCTATTAATTTCTTCAAAGATTTTCCTTTAAAAAGAAATCTATTTTATTATATTAAAAAGTTGTAGAAAAATAATGTTTTTATATTACAATGTTTGTTCCTCACCCTCTGAGCACTTTGCTCCTAAAAAAAAAAACCCTGAAACTAGTGATTTAGCTGAAAAGGTTTCTGAAACTGCTGAGGGAAAGACACAGTTTTTCTGTCTTCACTACAGTGCTTAAATTACCAGATCCTACTGCTGCTTTGTCTCAGTTTGTCACTTTAGCAGTAGGAATATCTGCAAGCAATGCTTCTTCCACAATAAGCTAGAAGATATACCCAGCAGTTATTTCAGACTTACTCAAAATCAGAATAGAGATCTTAATGTATTCAATATTTTGCATGGAGTGACTTCCATCAGACTAAAGGAAGTTAGTAAATCAACGGAAACCACTTAACTGCAGCATTTTCATGGGTCCAGTGGAATTCTAAGCAAACAACAGGTTTGTAAGAATGAGAAGTAACTTATGTTATACACACAATCTAGCTTTCAAAGGACTGTAGAAGATATTTCAGTGTTAACATTTTATATAGCTTTTACTCTCAGTAGTACTCTCAAGCCATTGAAAAGAACGTTAAACCATAGCTGTTAGCATTGACGCAGCCCCAAGTAAATGCTCAACCCTCATGGAAGGGGGTTAATTGGTACGAGAAGAAAAAATTTATTAAAGAACACTGAAACCCTGTACACACCCTAAGATCAGACTGAACTGTAAAATCTTGTGTGAATGTTACATCTGAAAACCATATTTTATTCCAACACTGCACTTGAGATTCTCAGCCTCTTCAGAAGACTCAAAACCCAACACGGTTTTCCTGTGTGGCTCCAATAAACCTTTACCTGGTGCCCTGCAGTCTGCCACTTCCCACACACACACCACCCTCTAGAAGTCTGTTACTCACTAAAACACAAGTTTACTGGCAAGCAAAGCCAATACAACAATCAGACCAAGCATGTGGGACTCCCGTTGCTTTCTTTCACTAAGTTTAGCATACCATGCTAGAGCCTTACTTGTCTTGCATAGGTCAAATTACCTTTTTCTAGGTTGATGAACTTGTACTTTTATGAATATTCTTAAAATGCCATCTTCTACAAGGTTTCTGATCCCTTAAGGCACAGTAAGGCAAATGGAAGTGAGTAGCAGTTCTTGTCACCCTGTTACCCTGCTCTGATGAACAATTGTATTTTTAATGACAGCTCAGGAAAAAAAATACGGTTTTGTTGTTTAGACATCAGGAGTGGGGTTCTGCCTTCAAATCTCCATGTACCACAGTAAGTCTGACATGCATCCTGCTTCCAACAAGCCCTAGGAGCATTATGCTTATTGGCAACACACGATTAAGGAAAGCTATGTGGAAGACCTGCAGACATAAGAGCCAGATCCAGTCTCCAAGCTGAAAGGAAGACTATCAGCTTTTTATGTTTCTCTCTTCCTGGCATAATCTTTTTTCTAAGTCTGCCATGCAGATGTCTCCTGCATATCTGGTGTTTAAGTTTTACATGAAAGGTGCACAGAATACATGACAGATGTACAGTCTGGAAAGGCCAAATTTTATTATTTGGTTTTTAGAAATTTTATACTTAAAGTTGAATTCAAAGCCCATTGAGGTCACTGGGAATTCTCCCACTGTGCTCAGCAGGATTTGGACTAGGACTGCGAAACAGAATATCTTGAAATCAGTGTTTAAACACCCAGACAAACTAAAAACAGACTTGTGAAACCCTGCCCCTCATTCTATGTTTTGCCTCCCATGGAAAGGTAGCAAAAAAGTAGGAAATTAGGAATCCAATAGCAGTAAGGTTTTCTAGCTGTAAACCCAAAGTTTTTCTCTTAATCTCTAGAGGAAGCAAGAGTAGCTACATCTTTTCAAATTATTTTGTTAATCTAAACTCAAAGAGGAGCCTATTGCAGTAATGTATTTTACAATTTTATCTGTTTTGACACAATTTACTTTCCATTACTAAATGCTGTTATTGGAGGATGGGTCATTATTTGTTAGACAGGAAACAATTTACCTCTAAAAGTAAATGCAGTGATTGCTATACCTTATGTTTTCATATAATTTAAGGAAGTATTCTCTCAGAGTAGATCCCACTCTTGTAGCTTATTTTACTGTTACCATGTACTCTTCATATTAAATGATCTACACTAGTATAGAATCGATGTCAATGAAATAAAATAAAATCATAGTTTAGTGATCAGAAAGACTTCAGATTTTATGACTCTAAATTCTTATATGATAAGCCCATACCTAGCTTTCATCTTGAGAAAATGGACCAGAATAAAACTTCATTAATTTATACAAAGTACGTTTTTTCACTTCTAGCTGCTGTTTCATAAAATTTAGCAAGGATTTTGTGTATAAAACTGAAGCAGATTAAAATTATTTTCAGATTAAAATACAGTTTTGAATAACAGTCCTAATCATTTTTAGATTTCTTTTGCTAGTTCAGCTGTTCTCTTCAATTTATTTTCTAAGTTCTCTTGTTTATTCATCATTTTTATTGTTCATCTATAAGGTCTTGAGGCTTTCAAAGCAATGGTTAAGTATTTGTCACCCAAGTGTATCAAAAATATTATTCTAATTCTTTAATTTCCATCAAAATGTCATTCAAGGATATATTACATAATTTCAGGCTTTGGTTTTGCACTACTCTTATGATCAGAGCTACTTAATTCTGAATAACTTGAAAGTAAAAGGTAGCAGTTTATTTGGAAAAAAGCTATTAGGCTACAAAGTAGTATCTGGAGTATTGCTACATATACTGACGTGGTAAGTCAGAAAAGTGCTAAGAATAGTTGCAACACCACATATGTTGAAAATGCCATTCCTCCAAAGAAGAATCTACTCTGTATGATTTCAATGTTGTTAATAGAAACTGTAGAACTTTCAAAGTTCCTTTGATTTTTTTTCCAGAATACAAAAAAAGTCTTGATTTTGGTGGTATAGGGGTTTTTTGTTTGCTTATTTGCAGGGTTTTTTGAGGGATTGGTGACGTGTGCAACATCGTACTTCTTTAATACAACACTAATAAGGATTATTCTGTCCTGTCTGATTGCTGCTGCTTAGGTTTTCTGCTTGTGCATGTCTCACAACACACTCTTGTGTGCAATTCCCCAACTGCACTGTATAGTTCTCTAGGACTGGAGACCAAAGTGCGCAGTAAAGGTGTAATCCATAGAAAGAGAAGCTCACCTACAAAATCTTTGCCTTTTTTTCTGGCAATGCAACTCAATGGACAAGTAGAAGTTAATAAATAAGATACACAGAACATTTCAGTTCAGCACAAGTTCTTAACATTCACATTAGTGTGAGCCAGTCAGAAAGGAATCTTTAACTAAATATTATGACATTTCTGCAAATTAATAATTTATTATGACAGATTCCAATTTTAAACAAAACCATTGTGGACCTTAAAATTTCCCAAGGTATAAAGAAGTTCTTTAAGTTTCCTGTCACTTCATTCTGCAGAGGTGTCTAATCCAAGGTTCGTGCATGTCAATGTATCCTAAAGCATATTTAAAGTAGTGATAAAAGGATGAATGAACATCCTGGAAATGTCAAGGTAGTATCCTAAATATATTGCTTTTCAGCAGTCCCATAGCTCATACAGCTAAGACTATTGTCCCTAGATGATCACATTGCCATGACATGGAAGATACCAGAAAATCTACTACTGCAAAGTTCCATAGAGAACTCCCATGTCTTGTAATGGCTTTTGGGACCCACACACACCAAGGTGGTAAAGAGCAGATATACGTAACAAAGGTCAGCACATGTTATTTGCACAGCATTGTAGGATGCTAGTTAGGTACCCTGCAGATCAGTAGAAAGACAAGGTGCAAAATTACAATATACTCTTTATACAAGATCTAAGGAATGGGAGTCAAGAAGAAACATTACTGACACAGAAGTTTCTTTACCATGACATTGAACTTCTGTTGAAGCAGATGTTCAGAGCTGCACTTTGATTTACAACCATTTCCGATGTGTTTACAAAATGTGATGAAGTTAAGGACTTTGTGTGATACTCACTTTTGCCTTGTACACCCATTATTGATAAATGTATGTATGTACATACATGCATATTTATCAGCATGGTAGTATAATACTTAGGAGTAGAAACTGAACCTCATGTGAACCATTAGCACACAATTAGGTACTTTTTATTAAGACAAATATTTTGAGGATAAGAAGTATTTACTATATTACTGCAGAAAATTTCCTAATGATATTAAGAATTATTGCTTTAACAGCCTACAAAAATAAGTTTTCATCAGAATCATTCTTCACTACATTCCTTAGTTTTGTTTATATTTTAGCTCTCTCGTAGGCTGAAATGAAGCAATATATTAGCTAAGAACATTATATCATGATATACAATGTTATCAAGAGTACTTTATACCTTTCAAAGCAGATATAATGCTCCATTTGCATTCACCATATGAGTTCACTTTATGAAAATAAATCTTTAGATAACCCACAAAACAAGGGAGCAAAACCAGAGAGAAATCAGAGGCAATGGGTTTAGGGGGGAGAAAAAGAAGGCTCTGGGGAAACTCTTTCTAATGTTACTTACACATGCGTATATCATGCTCTTCTGCTCAAACATAAGGATTCATCTTTTTTATATGCACATCCAACATAAACCATATGAATAAAAGTATAGTACTATTTCACAGATTCCTGAATTTCAAAGTTGGATGTTCAAAAGGTAAGAGATGCTCCTAACAACCTACCTTGCTCTGCTTTTGTTTTCTTATTGTCTCCCTCCTGAAACTCCTTACATGCATCTGGGTCTCTTGTTATATGATCACATACTGTTCTACATGAGATCTTTGTTTCCATTCATGTACATTCAGGGGATTAATGATGGCAAGATGCTAGTGAACAACCCTTTGGGCTGCCTACTTTACATAAAACTAGACTTTTCAGAAAATTAATTAAAATCAAATTCTGCTCAAAACTAATCAAAAAAAAGGGTCAGCACTGACATAATAAGTTTGCTCAGTCATGTGCTTAGATCATGTATGATGTATGCAGCAAGTATAAGACAAAACAACTTAAGGACTCCATTATAAAAAATTAGTTAAGATTTTAGAAAAATCAGACCCTTTTCTTATGCATGTTCTATGCTGGGGAGACTGGGTGCTTTAGCTACTGGCTCCAGCTGATTTGGACTCAGCAAAAGATATTAGATCTTTACATGGTACTTTCAAATCATTTTACTATACATAAAACCATCCTGGGTTTAAGGCTTTCTCTCCGAAGACTGTTCTGGACTAGGAGCAGCTCACATGGGAAAACTGGGAAAGATTGTTTTCTAAATCTTCCATTTTTAGGCTGACAAGTAGTGACATAAGTACCTGAAACATATCATTTATCTAAAATGAAATATTGTCCATTTTGTCCATAAATCTGAGATGAGAAATTCCAGATTTGAAAAAGATAGGAAGCAGTGATATATAGGATGCTTTAGATTCCTTAATGACACGTGTTCAAAAAAAGGGTAAGACTACAGAATATTAGGTATAATTGCAGCAGGTACTGCTTAGTAGGCATCTGTTAATGGAGAAAAGTCAATGTGATTGATTAATTTTACCCCCCATAACAACTTTTCATAGAAGAAGTGAGAGACTTTCACTGTTATAGCTCTGGACAGAAATTCAATATTTCAGTTTATGCCTTCATCACCATTTCAGGTTTTTTCTCATCACATTGCCTAGGGAAGTGTCATAGAAGTAAATCTTTTGTGCTCGATCAATGAGAATTCTTCACCTGGGACAGAATTTCCCCTTTAATTGTTTTATGAGGAAAATGCACTTGTGATATCTTTTGAGTAACAAAGGTTTACGGGGATCATAGTTTGCTTTACTTGCAGTTTGGGGTGAAAGGAAAGAATTTCTGGGTGCTAAGCAAACACGGTTGCCCCATTTCCTTATTATTCCAATTGTTGAGCTAGTTTGCATTGCCAGACTCTCTCAAATGAATTTTCTAAAATTACAGACTATATTAAGTATATATAGGATGAAAGTACAACCTTTGCAAGGCATCATAATTTTCACCCAGTAAAAAAGTTTGAAGGGCATTTTCAGATTCGCTTCTATAATTTGGCTCTATTCACTTTACATCTAGATATACATCTCTACTTCCTGATCTATATATCCATTATACTGCTCAATATTCATAGCAAGAGTAAGGAGACATACTCTGATAGAAAAAAAAAAAAAGACAACATTGCTTTCTAAAAAGCTTTAATCTGGCTGACACTGTAAAGAGTGGCAAATGGGTGGAAGGCATGCCCTGTGACTGCTTGGTTTAGAATACAGCTGATGTTCTAAGAAATAAACATGTACTGGGTTTGCATAAAACCACTTTTTTCCTTAAGGTGCTAAAAGATCACCTTCTTGTTTGGACAGTCTTTGATACCCATCATGAAGTCTTCTGGGAAGACCTCAAGTCCATTTGGCTTTAAATAGCAGGCAAATTACAGAGTCTACACTAGACAGTAAAACCTATTTGCTTGAGTATCTTCAGGGTGTGTTTCAGCCCAGTGGCAAGACCGGCGTGGAAAGATTTTGCAAGAACAGAGGTCTTGCAGGTGCAGTATTGTCCCAGTCAGACCTAATCCAGCTTGTTAGACAAAAATGTATGAGCACTACCGGCTTCATATACCTCCACTGAGAAGACCCATGCCTACCCCTCCCCCTTTTGGACACTAAGTCTTTAAACAGGAAACCCACAGTGTTTATTTTAGAAGCATTTGCTTGCGGCTATTTTTTTCCAGCTTCCATGAGAAATTATTGGATGGACAGGATTGGTATCATGGAAATTTTCCTCTTTCAAGAACTGAGGTGCTGCATTTTTTATTTTTGGAGACATTTTCTCAATTGAACAGGCAGAAATAAAATATTTGATTCTTCCTTCTTTACCAGATGTGCAAGAAAGACCCAGAATTATCATATGAACTTTGGATCAGTGAAGCATGCCCATGTATGAATTCAGAATTCCCAGCAGGCTTCAGGAAGAGTTATTTTTCTTTCAGGAATACCATTTGTTTTCCATTATAACCACCTTCTGTTAACATTTTTCTGAGATGAGACCTTGTATCTAATTGTATTCATCCACAGCTCAGCCTATGATTGACTTTCCTGGCACCACATGTCTGTGTTTGTCGAGAATTCAAGATACTCCAGGAACTGTGTGACTATCTATGATCATTTCTTCCTCCACTATCCAAAATAAAGACCTATCTGGGAAGACATAATTGAATTCTCTCCTACCTGAAAACCAGTAATAACATGATCATGATCCCACAGAAAGATCATAGGTGCTTGTTGAATGAAACATCTTCATAATTGCATGGGACATCTTTCAGTTGCCTGTGCACCCCTCCTTCTTAAAATGAACTTTTTCATATGTCTAAATTTCAGACTTTTTGAGGGAAGACTGCAGAGAAGAAAAGATTATTTAGTTTAGTACTTTCAGCTTCATTCATGGCTGACTCTCTTTTCCCATTTTGCAATGGAACTGTATTTCTGCCTTTTGACTTCCAGTATATTTTCTGTTGACTTTTAAATTTCTGTCTGAAAATCCTTTTCTATCTCATATTCTCTGTTCCATTCCTATTAGGCAATTCTTTAACCTGAGCATAAACTATGTACTAGACATCCGCTTTTGAGACTTTTAGATCACCAAAAGTTTTTCTGTTTCCCTCCATTTTCTTTGCGTTTTTTGCAAGTGTCTTTCTAGAGCAATTGCTTGAAGTAGTTGCCACCTCTTATGTTTCTGTGTCCCTTTGTCGTTCTTCTCTTGTTCACTCCTTATTCTTAGTATATGAAACTCAGATATTTAATAATCCCTTTCATTCAAATTGCATTTCTAAGCATTCTATCTATTCTTCCCTACCAGTCTGTATTGTATGTAAAATAGCTGCTTCTATAGTAGCTCCCTTCTGCTTTTAAGTCAAAATGTCCATTTTTCATCCACCAATTCACCTAGTAGCTTTTAGCAGGGTTATGGTATTTCTCATGTTCTTCTTGAACCTGTTTACATTTACAGGCATACAAAAAATTGATATCTTGCATTTTCCCAAAACCACAGCTTGTTTTGCCCAGCCCAGTGGTCTGAGTCACAAGCAACAACATGTAAGATGCACTTCTAGCAGTCTACAAAACATTCTGGATGCATCACAGGATACCACAGGTAATGTGGGTATGTACATGTCTGTGTGTGTTTATATATATATTCTAGAACAAATACCCCTAGTAAAAGACAGAAAGGCTCAATTGTGTTTTGTAAAAAGTGAGCATGAGAGTTAAAAATCATGATGAGTTACCTGTGCAACAGTTGCTCCTGGCTAATCCTAGCAAGTAAACACAATCTGAACTAAAATACAAAACAACAAAAAAAAATGTTTTCTATTCTCCATTCTTCCTAAAAAAGCTAATTCTTTCTGTAGATACTGTTCTCCTGTAATTTGCCTCTGAACTTTGATTACATCATAAAACTTTCTCCATTTTGTTTCCTTGGTCATTTGTGTGGGTTTTTTTAAGTTGATGCCTGTCTTTCCCTTATAAGATTACACCACAGATACCTGAACTGTGACATTTCTGAAATATTGAAAAGGGGATGATTTGGAGATAAAGATCTACTGTGAAGGTAGGGAGAAAGTTCAAGCAGGAGCAACACTTATTACTGACAATCTCTGTGTCTAGAAACACAGATTATTTTCCTGTGTTATCTTTCCATGTAGAGGTTGAAATAAGGAAGTCATATTTGAAAATCTTGTAGGTTCCCAGCCTGAACAAGGTGCCAAAACTGTATCTAATCAAAGTAGTATGTAGGCCATTTTCATGGAAACACAAAGAAAGTAATGCAAATTGGAGGTCTAACTCCAGATAACACTATCTGTAAGAGCTACAGATAGTGCTGAGGAGATAGAGCCAGGATTGATACAAGTTTATTTTGAAAGGGATACTTTTTCTTGTGGTAGACTTCAAAAATTTCTCCTCCTGTAAGCCTTTTTTGATACTTGCCACAGCTAAGAGATGTTGTAATCTTTTTTTAGATAACAGTATAGCTTCATCTTTCCTTAAAGTTTTCCATTGTATCAAGAAGAGAGCAAATTAAAGGCAAGAGAGAGTCAAACTTGAAGGCTCAGGGACAATCAGACTGCCTGAAGAAATCAGCCCCACTTTTCCTCTCATGGGACATGGCCCTCAAACTCTATAAAGATCAGGCTGAGCAAAACCACACCTGAGATACTGACCTTCAGTGTCTGTATGTGTGTGCCAGAAGACAAATCAATGTCTTTACCTACTTCTGCAGTGAAAAGCACTTCCAAAAGTTTGGAGTTCCTCTCCTGTCTAAGACTGAAGGATCCCGTGTCCCTAAAATACAAATAGCCTGCCATTCAATTTAACTTATCTGTGCACCTTGTTAGCTTAAAAAAAGAAATATTTTTCTTCCCAAAGAGTCTCCAGGATAATTCATCAGTGTTTTCTTGGTGTTCAGATTTTGTGGTAATCTGTACTACATAAATATGTAGACAGCTTAGTTTCATTACCCAGATATCACTACCCATGTTTTATTAAAAAATATATTGAAGGAGAGGCCATATTCTTTGAAATACACTGTAGCTTCATCTGTCAGTTCCTGAAGGAAGGTAAATTTACTTTCCATTGATCATTTCCTACTGACTTAGTAAAAATATTGAAAAAAAGGGATAAGGCGTATGAGAAACATTTACCAAATTTGACCTCGTGCGCAATACCGATGGAAATTTGCCATGGTCTAAAAGGTAAGCAGGAGGAAAAAAGAAGAAAAAGAAGAGAAAAAAAAGATGCTAAAAATAAACTGGTAAAAGAGAAAAGTTCCTGTAATTTTAGGTTTAAAATATGAGCCTGAGTAATCAAGGAAAGTATTTTTACTGCCCTGTCAATATTTTTCCTGGAAGCTCCAGTAAATAGACTTTCTTTAGATCTGTAATGTGCGTGCCTAATGGTCTTAGGTGTCTCTTACCACAGAAAACTTTATCCTTAAGAAATACAGTAAACAGGAACTCTGTGGTTACGTAGTTCCTGAAAGAAAAAAAAAAAAAAAAGAAACATTCATTGCCATGACACACAGACAATTTATTGTGATTAAAGAAGAAGCTGTTCTCTTCTATTTTGAATTTTTCATGTGAGCCTTTGTTTCCATTGCATTAAATAAATCTATTTTTAAAACCTATTAGTGAAATAGATCATGTTTTCTCAGCGGTTTGAATTAACATCCTTGCAACTTCAGGAGATGCCAGAAGTGCTGGAAAGCAGAAAGGAGCGTTTTTGCCTTTCTCAATCTCTATTTACTCATTTTGCTTGAGAAAAATATCAGCCACATTCTCTTCTGAATCAGCAGCTAGTAGCAGCTGTGATCCATCCAAGACTGAACTATGCTAGTAAAATTATCTCAAGATCACTTAGGTACATAGTTCTTCCAGGTTCAGTGTCACCTCAGTCACTTCTATTTACCACACTCTGCTTCAAAAGCTGCCACTTGCCCAAGTGAAATAACAGAGCATCTTGTCGGCATCTCCCCATCAGCTGCACCTCATCCACATAACCTGGTTTCTTGGGTAACACTAGTCCTACATTCCCAGTGAAGCCCATCTTTCCAGTCTCTTGTCTAACACAGGGGAAGTTTAGCATTACAAATGTTAGCAGGGTAATAAACTTCAGTATTCAGTGTCACTGTGCTGCTATGCAGACCAAGTGCTCTATCATCGTGCCTCATTGATATGAGCTCAGACCATTCCTGACAAAAGCATAGATAAGAATTAATAGTTAGGAAGAGCGTCTTCTCATAAGCCCTGTTGAAAACAACTGTAATGCTAGGTGTAGATATGACCTACAACATTACACAGAGATGCAGATACGTTACAGTAATATTATACAAAAACCAACCATAACTAAGACAATAAACAGAAGAGCAACATTACAGTTACATTCTAAAGAGTTTATTTTCCTAAATTAAAAATTCATTTCACATTAAACTCAATGGTTAAAAATTAAATTATTTTACTTCATTTATTTGATGGTCAATTACTACACTATCCATCCTGTCTATACAAGATCAGTCCTAGTGAAGAGGGAGTATGCTGAATACGCTGTAGGTTTGGTCTAAGTGGTAGGTTGCAGCCCAGCAAAGAAGCTGAAATTTGGACAAATATTCCATTTCCTGTTGTCTAGTTGTGGTGACTGCTATGTTCATGGGATAGATAGGATAGACTGGTAGGAGCTATAAGATGCTAAAAGATCAGTGTAAGCCATCAACATCTGCTGCTGCTCACCTCAACCCTTTACCAGCATTGCATTTTCCAGGGGAGAAAGGTGACCACAATGTGTTGAGATGAACCCAAACTTAAGCTCTTGCTGCTTCTACTGTTATAGTAACATGAACACTGGAAGACATGAACACAAGCTGACCATGTGATTCAAGGTTGTGTCACTGAATTCTTTTTTTAAAGGACACTTTTCACCTACTTGAGAAGTTAGGAAAATAAAAACAAACTTATGTCAAAAGCACTGCAGAGGCTGGACTTACACTGCTACAGCCTTGTGCCATCGGTATTACCAACAATGCAAAGCAAGAAATGGCTGAGGAGACCCAGCTAAATTAAACCACATGCTCACACACATCACACTATCATCACAATAAAAGCAGGGTAATAACAGTGTGGATTTTGAAGATACCCTTTTTTTTTATGTCTTCTTTCATTGCAATGATCTTTGTACTCTTATCTTTCCTGAGAGACCTCTATTTCCTAGTTAATGTCTCACTTTGGCTCAAGTTCTCTATTTTTTCACAGTAATTCTCTCTGTATCACTCGCTCAGGTGATTTACATGTTGTGCACAGCAGCATCTGAAGGTATTGAAGGATGTGTGTTGTTCTATGAGACTCTTAGTTGACTTCATTTTTCCAAGGAAGTACAGCTCATACTTTTCTCAATCTATTTCCTTGGATACTGCAATAAACTATCTTTCCAGTCTGTTTTCAGCAGTACATTATCTGGGAAAAAAAAAGTATTTTTTGTACTGCATGTAACGTTAAAGAATTTTTTTTCACTAAAAACTCCAGATTGCCAAAATTGGAATTGAAACAAGGGGAGGAGTCAATTTTGGTGAATTTCCAGTATGAAAAATGTTTAGGTGAAAAAAACTTTTCCAAAACTTCTCAAAGTGCCCTGTCACTTAAAGAAAAAAAAATATTATTACTATTATTATTGTTATTATTATTGTTATAGTTATAATAACTGACTCAGTGACCTAGGGCAAATGATACTATGCTTAATTAAGTTTTCTCTAGAAAAAAGTCTTGAGTCATTTCTTAGCCTGTCCAACAAAGCAATTCTTGTGGAATTTGTTCCTCGGACAGCGCCTTACAACATGCATTGTTTGTTCTGAACTTCCTTGAGACAATGAGTTCAGATCCCTTCAGAGAGAAGGAAAAATGAATCCACAACCCTGGCATCTTCAGGGGATAGTGTATCAGTAATTAATGGGCCTCCTATCTTCAGTGTAATTCTCTCTAAATAATTAATATCTCCCTTTCATTTCAAATATAATTAATTCTCATTCTGGACTGAAAATAACCATGGATCAATAAGTATAGTCAGTTTTATTAAACATAAATTATTTTAAGAGCAGTTACAAATAAACAATAAAATTGATTTTTTATAAATTATTTTGGCACAGGTGATATTATAAGCTATTATATTGCCGTAGTATCCTTCATATGGATAAGTAACACTTATTGAACTTCATGAAGAAGTGAAGTACAGTGTTTAAAGACTAGAAAAATACCTTTGAGTTCAGAAATGGCTCTTGTTTAATTGGCGTTAGAATCAGTATCAACACCAACATCATCTCTACAACTAACTGAAAGGAGGTTATGGAGAGCAGGGAGCTGGCCTCTTCTCCCAAGTGACAGGGAACAGGACAACAGGGAATGGCCTTAGGCTCCACCAGGGGAGGTTCAGGCTTGACATCAGGAAAAAGTATTTCACAGAAAGGGTCATTGGGCACTGGAACAGGCTGCCCAGGGAGGCGGTTGAGTCACCTTCCCTGGAGGTGTTTAAGGGATGAGTGGACAAGGTGCTGAGGGGCATGGTTTAGTGACTGATGGAAATGGTTGGATTCAATGATCCAGTGTGTCCTTTCCAACCTAGTGATTCTATGATCTCTTGAAGAGCACAGTCTGGGGAATCTTTTTTTGGTAGTAATAGAAGGTCAGTTCATGTCTTTCCAGAAACAGCACCTTGTCCTGAAAATTTTAGGGAAATCTTCTAAACCCCAGTCAAGATGTCAAGGGGGATACCACAGTGTCCCTTTCCAAAGTGGGAAGTTTGTGGACATGAAGCTGAGGTAGCGGGGTGACAGATAGAAATAATCCTCTGAAGTTCAAAATATGACATGAGCACACAGAGGCTGGAGTTGTTCTGCTCTTCATCTTGCCCCACAGGTCAGTCAGGGTAGGAGCCCTCCGGCCAATTTGCTGCTTTTGATGACCCTGGTCTGCCTTTCTGAGGGCTGTCAGTAAGGCCGGGTCCAGGGGTGCTTTCCCTGTGTACAGTGAATGGCACACAGCAATCACACCAGTGCTGAAATGCTCTGTTGCTGTGTTTCCATGAATCTCTCTCCTAACTCTTTATGAATCTAGCCCTGAGAACTGGCATGGTCCCCTCAGCAATAGCTGCATGTTCACGGCACGTAGCAGTAATGCTCTGATCCACCCACCAGCACAAGATCAGTTCACATGAAGAGGGTTGTGCAATAAATAAAACATTAACTGTATCCGAAAAGCTTTTCTCTGCTCAGCTTTCAGCTTTGTACTGTTTGTTTTTGTTCAACAACAAAAACAGATGTTTTCTGGTTGGTTTTTTTCCTTCTCCAGATGTACCATTTAAAATGTTGTTAGCTATTCAAAGATACTGCTGGTTTTTGGAGAGCAGAAAGAGCTGTGAGAAGTTAGCTCTCTGGCACTGGAAACTGAAATTTCTAGGTGCGCAGACCATTTTTTTCCAGTGGACATACCATGATTAAAGATTAACTTAGGAGTTCTTCAAAGGGTCCCAGTGTGGCTTAGGCCCATGGTGCAAACTACATACATCTCAGCAAATTGGATCTTGGCATGAGCAGAACATGTATTAATGTACAGATCACAGCTGCCAAGACACACAAATTCTCTGTATGATCGCTTGGATTTCTGATGTCTCTCTTGTTGGGGAGGAAATGTCATGATCACATGGAGACTTAGCATGACAGGCCATTGTAAAAAACAAACAAAATGGAACCATATTTTCTGACTGGAAACAGAAATACAGTTTACATCAGACTTTTAATGCAATATTGTTACTTCAAAGTCTAAGTAATGCTGTATTTTTCATACAAAAAAATAAGCAAATGGCCAAAAATGTCCAACTGAATTCTGTATTTAGATTTGGAGAGCAGTTTTCTCAAGTGTGCCTATTTTGTTATGATTCCATATTTAGCTTAATGCTCATATGCTGCCAATGTGTTGGACTGTATATGTACAGCAAGGTGAAGGATATTTATCATAATTTGTAGTTGGTGTGAATCCATCACATCTCAAAAATATACATTTGTCTTTTAGACTTATGACATGAGAGGGAGTTTTATAAGCCAGAAGATGATAATCCTGACCACTTGAAAAAAACAAAGACTGTAGTTACTTCCATATTCTTGCCTGAGGATCTGAAATCAATAGTATTTCTTTAAAATTCAGTTTACATTGATGTGTATTTAGACTCTTTTACTGAAACATTATCTGTTCTGCGTGTCTGCTCTAGAGGGGAACCTGATGAAGGCTTAACCCTGAAATTCTGATCAATTATTTAATTCATAACTACATTGAACTGTAGATTGGAAACTTTCCTAATATTAAAGCAAGTATACTTTCTGTTTTAGAGTGTAGATTTCCATTACTTTTGCTGTCTCTTCATGCTGTGTAAAAAGCACATTTATGGACATAACAGTTTCAGAATAATATTTTCTTGCCTTTTGTATCAATCACATCACTAATTTCATTAGTGAAATTCTTCCATTACTTTGGCCACACCACTTTGAGGAAAGACAGCTACAATTTTCAGGCTTGGTCCCCTGACAGACACCCTAGCAGGCTTCTAGTTCAGAAATTAGGAATACTCAGCAGCTGCAGCCTCAAAATACCACAAAATCACCTAACTTTAAAGAAGTTCACTGGGCAGATTGAGCTAAACCTGGACCTCTGTTCATTTTACAGAAAAGTGAAAATGTTTGGGTCTTGTTCTAAACAGGGATAAAACTATCCAGCTGAAATGTCAAAGAAATGTAAAGTACATAACCTAGAATTGTGACTTTTGAGACTGAGCTAGGACTTCCTCTTTAACTCTTTCTAATTTTACAGTGAAAGGGAGACACTGATTACTTGATCCATTGATGAATTTGATTGAAAATGAATAAATATAAAGCTAAACCAGGAAATATTTCCTTTATATTTAGAATGTAACTTCCTGAAAACCCACCACCATGAATCATCACGGAGACCAGAAGTTCCTATGATTATGAAAGGCTGTTTACGTGGGTAACACAATCACTCAGACTTACAAGAATCAGTTAAAGTACTGATGGAAAGAAACTTGCTTATAGAAATAAGCCAGTTTCAGGGTGAAGAAAAAGATATTCCTCTTCATTACATCAACCCCGATATGATTTGCATGTTTAACTGCATGTAGCTAATTGGTCTGCGGAACTGGCCATTGTCAGGCAGTCTTATCAAACTGTAAACTGTTGGTTTGTTTCAAGTTTTATAACTGCATTCCAATAATAAAGTACTTATAAAGAAATGCTCAGGGTAGAGTGACACTGTTCATGACCTATATCTCTTGTTATACTGAACAAAGAGCTTTCTTATAGAAGAATGTCTGTGACATCAGAAAAGACAATCAGCTATGCTCACCATTCCTAAGAAATCTTTGTCTAGCCTATTTTCTATCAGTGTCAGTAAGGAGTGTATTACATCTGTGCTCTGTTCTCCTACTGAAAAGATTTTATAACATTTAAGCATGCATCTCTCCTGATGGACTTTAAGTATATTATTTCCCACTTTCATTTTGGCAAAGTTTCAATTCTCATCCTCTTTACAGCGGACTATTCTGCATTTGTTTTTTGTTGAATATTGTTATTGTGATGTTCCTGCCTTCAGCCTACCCTTACAAAATAAATTCTCCTCTTTATGAAGCTTTTGAAAAAATTACTTTGAAATCTTTCATATTCAAACCCACAATTTGCTCATTTCATCTCATGAAACTTTAGCATGATAAGCAACTAACTTGTAAATAAGGTTTGATCCAAACCTGACTGAAATTAAGGAATTCCTTTACCAGCTCTGGCTTGTGTATTGAGGATACACCAAGGAAATAATTTAATTTTCTAGTAGAAACAGTAAAAATGTTTTTAAGGAAAACCACTCCACCAGATGTGTTTTCTTTGCCCTCTTCACCCTCATCTCATTCCAAATACGTTCTCAAGCTGATCATGTTGTTACTACAGAGATCAGGGTATGTTTATTTTTGCCATTTCAAGTGGTACGTTATCTAAAGTTTTTAATTTACTGGAGAGGCTGAGTTCTTTTAAAACCCTTTTTGAATAAATCATCATCCTTTCAATGTTGGCCCATTATAATGACATTTACTGCATTTCATTACAATAAAACTTTCAAAGAGTGGAAAAGGAAAGGCTTGATGGATGCTAAGCTAAGTAAAGGTTTTAACATTCCTGTATTTTATCAGAATATAGCAGTACTTTCTGTTGTTTCTTTCCAAGTGAAAGGGCTATTGAAAAGTGAATTTCAAAATGTGATTTTCTCCATATGCACTAAAAATATCTCAATCCCCAGATACTCATCATAATTAAAACTTAGTGTAACTAACATTAGTTCTCCTCTTAAGACCCTTTTCACAGCAGTAGTAATATTTCATTATGCCTACTTCATATGTAAGAAGAGGATTACATGATGAAAACAGGTTTCTCTTTGCAAGACAAGTATTGACAAATAGTAGTAGCAGATGTAATAATAATCATCATCATCGTTGCCATCATCATCCTCACCCAAATAATCAGACACCAGACAGGGATCCAGTTTGTTGGCTTAAAACCATACTACATAGTGTTGTGCAGGCAGCAAATAAATGTCATTAAAGTGAGCACATGCTATACCATGGTGTATGGTGCTGACCTATCCACCATTCAGATTTATGGAAGTAAGTGACAGCAAGATCAGGAGGAAACCCATCACCCCTTTGGCCACTCTTTTCTGGGGAACTGGTTCTCTGCACTCGCATTGTTTCTGCTTCCTGTTCAACAGCCAGTTCCAAACTAAAAAAAAAGCAACCCCCTTCCCGCAAATATTTAAACAATAGGTCTACAACAAACTACAATGATAACTGAATTAATTGCTACTTGGACAAATCAGTTTCCCCTAATAAGCTAGAGAACAGATAAAGAGCATCTACTCTTAAGCCACTCTTCAATATTTTAGCTGATTTTTTTTTCCCACTTCAACTTTGTCTTAATATCTGAGAAACAATCATTTATTGAAGTGACAGGCAAACTGTGAAAGACTTAGACTTTTAAGTTTGCTTCAACTGAATACCTAAAGATTTAGATAATTATTCAAAGCTTATCCAAACAATTTGAACCTTGTCAGTCAGCACCCCTGGCTGGAGATCTCACAAGAATATGGAGACTGTCTTGTGAAATGTCCAGTACTTCCTGTTTCTGGTTAATATTTTGGCCTTTTTCTGTTCCCGTCTCAGTATTTTGGCTTTTATCTGTTCCTGTCTAGGTATTTTGGCTTCCCTTGGTTTCTGTCCTAGCTGGAAACCAAAAGTGCAAATGCATGTGAAAACAAGAAATAGTGAAGAGTATAGCTAAATTAAATATTTCATATTCTGGAAGTTTGATTCATGTTCAGATTTAACATTGATAAATAATTTGATTACCCCTTGTTTTCTTCAAAATTCATATGCTTCTCCCTAGCATAAAGGCTCTAAGAATAGTATTTTCTTGTCAATTTGTGGCAGCTCTGCTACATGACTTAGCACTGTATTTTTTGTAATGATTGAACTTGCAGAAAGACATTAAAATCAGCTAAATTTTTCTAAGAAAGTAATTGATCCATGACTTCAAGGGGAAAAAAGGGAACAGGAAAACAAAATAGGTCAAGAAAGTTCCTACATGAATTTTTAAGATAATTAGTGGGTTAGAGTTTCCTTGCAACAAGCAGTTATTTTCCAGCTGGCCAAGGGCAGCAGTGATTTCAGATCCAGCATGTCTGATGAGTTTCTAATGAAATCCAAGCATCTACCCTGGCTCTTTGCAAACAGAGAAGTCTGCATTTAAACTCTAGAAGGCTCCCAGGCATGAACTCTTCTGTGTCAACTTATAGATTTGAAGAGGTTTGCAATAAAGGAATTTCTCAATAGGTCCAACATAATGGCGATAAGAAGTGCTTGTTCTTCTAGCCGCACTCAGACACTTATTGTCCAAACATACCCAATCCTGCTCAAAATGAAGCCTGGTTCATAGGCTCTGACATCAAGGATCCAAAAGTGGCTGCAGCTGGTGGGTCCTAGTGATTCTGGAAAGGCCCTTTGGAGCATCAAAGCACAGATCATCTCTGATCCTGGAAGCTCCCTTCAGTGAGAGGTAACCAAATAAATAAGCAAGGGAATGAGAATTTTTAAAACAAATTATATCTCAGTAGACTCAGTTATTTCTAATATTTATAATGTCATTTCTAAAAATTTAAAGACCACATGCAAAGTTTTAGGAACAGACAAGTAAACCAATAAAATGAGTACTAATATAAGACCACCCAGGTTCATTCCCTCAGTAGTTACCAGTATAAATGTGGGGTTCAGGAGTAGACGTATCTTCACTGAACTATGTCCTGTCTCAGAGAGGGATTTCAGGCACCCCTCAATGCTACCCACCACTGTCCCAGTTGCATGACTTGGACTCTGGGCAGAGCATGAAGGAGCTTCTGAAATTGGGAGAAGCTGCTGCCTCACAAGAGCAGGAGAGCAAGGAAAGATGCTAGCAAACAAGAACAGCCCCTGATGGCATCTTGCTTCCATAATGGCATCAGATGAAAACTCCCCCCAAATCACCATAAGCCACAGAAACCTCATTTTCATGGATCCACCACTCTCAATGTCTAGCAAGGCAGCAGTTTCCCAGAACTCCCTTATTGCATCCTGCACACCGTTGTGTGTGAATACGCTGATCCTTTGCTCTGAATCAGTCTTCAAGGGCCAACAATTTCAGACCCTCTGGAAATGTGCCGAAGTCTGGAGGTAACAGTACCCCAGCCCAAGTCATGGCTGTGTTCCTAGAGAAAAATTTCAAGAAATTCAAAAATTTACTGTTTTCCTAACTACATTTTTCAGCAAGGGATAAAAAGCAGCATGACAGTCAAAATGCAAGAGCTTTGCTCTGGCTACAAAATAAGTAGCTACTTACCTGTGATTTATTTAGTATTATAAACAACAATATTGACATAATATACTAAAAGGTACTCAAATACCACAAAATGAGAATTTGGCCTCCAGTGAACAGCTCTATCCTGGTTGCCAGCAGTTCAGGGCACGACTGCAAAGCCTGGTGGCATAAAACTCAGTGCAGAGGGAATACATACTGAAATTTACTGATTATGATCTCGTTATTGGAAGACTGAGGTCTTGGCATAGGAAAGCAATTTTTTAAGAGGAATGAAATCTCTCTTAGGAACTGATGAGCACTGTGTATTTATGTATGCATTCTAATGCTACTGGTGCCAGTGAAGAAGAAGAGTGAATTGTTCAGTGAGACTTGTCTGGATCCTGTGTTGTTACAGTTCTTCATCTCCTAAGGTGATGGGTATTTGATGCCTTTTTCCATTACTCTCTTCTAAATTTATATTTATATGTACATGTACATATATGTTTTTCTTTTTCATGTATATGAAAAAAAATCCGATGAAAACCAGGGGAGAGTTGGGGGGGAGATTACCATTTAAGTGAAAATCTGAGTAAGCAAATGCATTTGGCTCTAATATATGTGGAAAGTTTATTCCAGAGCCAGAGGTGGTTACTCTGACCATAATTTTACACAGACAGTTACAAGCAGTTATCTTGGTGGGTTCATACCATTTTAATGTGAAGTACTTCAGTGTTTTACTTTTTAGTATTTTTCAATAAATAAAGCAGAATGAACTCTAACAGTACACGCTGCCAACTATTTTCCCAAACACTGCATTTTAAAAAGGATAATTTAGACTGATCAAAGATAAACAAAAATATTAGGCCTGAAGAAACACAACTTCAGGTTTAAAAGTTCAGTTTATGAGGTAGATTATTTTTAATATTTTTTTTCAAACGTCATAAATTTCAATGCTTTTCCTTAGTACTTTAGTTATTAGAAAGGCAAAATGTTCAGAAATACAGTTTGTCCTCCCAGGAGTTTCTAATCATTGTCTTGTCTAGCTCCAAGAGCACAGGCCAGTCTTCACAGTCACTGAACATGTATTATTGACCTTTGTATTTGTACAGGGAAGGACCTATTTAATACTTCTGTGTCAAGAAATAATGTATGTGATAAATTTTCCTCCCATTCTTTGAAGAGCAAAGCACCCAATCCATTTGATGCTAGTTGCTAAATACTAGCACAATTGAAAGATAACATCAGGGAAGGCATATAATAAACTTGTGACAGACATAAAACAGAGGGAACTCTAAAGCAACGTCAGGCAGGCAAAGGGCAAAAACCAGCACAAGGAACTTCCCATCAGCTTCCTACAACAGGCATTTGGGGGTGAGGTGTGCCATGAACACAATCTTATGTTTGGTTTCAGTTCACTTCTCCAAAGCCAATCAGGCAGTCAGTACATGCAAAGGCAAAATATGTCTCTCTACAGTAACTGGTGAAGATTTCATCTCACACCGTAGTAAATCACTTAGGCACCTTCATGGGAATGACACAATTCTTTAAAATACATAGATTAAAAATATAGTATTTTTAATTGCTCTGCCTTTATGTGTTTTAAGTAATTATTGATAAATTTCAGTAGTATGTAAAGAGACCTTCCAAGCCTCCATTAGAGTGACCTCATGTGTTTTTAATGTCCTCCTAAATGATGCATTAGTACAAGGAGGGCATGAAAAGTTCAGCTTTTTTTTCTGGTTAAGAAGAAGATTCATCAAGAAATAAAAAGCTCAGATATTTCAGATTTTTTATCTTTATATGCAATGTAAAATACATAAGCCATGTATTTCAATGGAATTGAAATTCAGGTCTCAAGAAGCACAACAAAAGGACAATGGTTGTTAAATAGAGAACATCCATCACACTCTAAAATAGAAATACAAGAATGCAATGCTTTAACTTAGTTTTTATCACCAGTAGAACCTAAACCATACTACAAAGGAGATACGTATCAACATCGTCATTTCTGCGAATATCATAATAATTTTGTGATGATATAACATTACCTTATGGTTAGGAAGTCAAAACTAAGATGGAACAAATGAGGGTAGAGAAAAACAAACCACCATTTCACTTTTCACATATAAAAAGAAAAAGAACTGAAATATTGAAAATTACCAATGGAATTTGAATTGACCCTTACTGCTATCTTTTCATATTGTGAGTTAGAAAGCTGTGTTCACAGGAGGTGTGTTACTCATAAAATTCAGCAAATTGTATTTGCTGATTTTTATGAAAGTCTGATGTATGTGTGATGATAGAACAAGCCTGTCACCTATCCCTACACACTAGGGAAAGGCATGATGGTGGCATTATTTCTAAGGAAGAGCTCGACTTCTGAATACAGGGCATAAATTTCTAACTGCTGCAGCGTGATGGATTTCTGCTGCTGCCATTGCATTGTACAACTTCAAACCTCTCATTTTTATTGCAGTCTTTGAAATCTCCCTGTCTATTGGCAGCTCCAAGTTCAGTGTCTCAGCACATTAACAGTGAGCTCATTAGTGACAAAGCAGCTGTGAAATAGTGTCTACACCATGCAAGAAAACATCTTGGTATCCTCGAGGCTTTCTGCTTCTAAAAATTTACCTAATATTGAAACCAGCTTAGACCTGTGGGACATGAGGGATCTGTTATACTATGCGAAGAAATATGAAGCAGAATATGGCTTTCTCCACACACTGGGAGAGCAATCATTTAAAAATTCTAGTATTTGGAACTGGAATGAAATAAAAAAGAACAAACTGGACAATTTTTGAGTACCCCAATACAATGCCATTTAATACTCACAACTTTGTGTTCAGAACTCTACTGCATTAAGCCAATGGCACTTACCATTGTCATTATTCCCACTTCATTTTAGGCAGCTGCAAGGGATGTTGAATTGTTCAAACAATGTGCAAAGCAAAAGTAATATCTTCACTTTCCTCAGAGTTTAATTACAGTGGGGGGGTGCACACGTGCATGCAAATGAGAGCAAGGGAGGACAAGAAGGCTGAGGTGAGAGAAAGGGAGTGAAGCTATGAGGGTAGTTAGAACAACAATTAGTGACAAGCAATCTTGTGGCACCTGTGACAATCAAGATTGATTAGGTATTTCAGCACTCAAAAATGCAAGGCATTTGGCAACCTATGATCTCTTTAATTCAATTGATTCTTTTCCAAGAATTTTTCAAACTGATGACCTTTCTCAACCTAATTACATGTAGGAATCAGAAAGAAGACACTGGAGAATTTTAATAAAAGGAATTGCATTGTTTCTTCATCTTCACAACCTGGGATTTATGAGGGAATTGCACCAGCTTTGTAACAATGTAAAATAAATAGACATTAGATGATGACAGGGAAAATAGAATTGCTGCCAAAGCTAAGAAGAGTTTGGCAAAAGAAGAAAGAACTGCTACATAGTTAGTCATTCTTTACTGTGCAAACCTTTTCATAAGGCACAGAAAAGAGATATACAGAAATAATGGATGCTTGCTAAAAGATGAAAAGGACTTTCTATAGCTTACATTTTTCACCAACAAGGGCTAAGATGTATCTCAGTTTCTACAAAATCTTATTGTTCTCTTTCTCCATTTAGAAAACCCATCACAGCTCACACTGAGCATTTGTAGCCTGAAGTTTTAACATCAGAAATAAATAACTGAAGCAAGAGGTCAGGAAGAGAACAAAGTTATGAGCATAAATACATTAAAGAGATATCAGTTGAACTCTATTCTCATCTATTTCCTTTTTAACAGTGCCTTTCTGAACTAGGCTGAGTGATTTTTCATGTAGCAAACTTCTAGTAAAATTGTGTTTCCATGCTTAACAGCACTAAAAATATTTTCTTACATTGAAAGTTTCAGTATTTCAGCATTCAAAGAAATTGGAGATGGAAGAAACCCTATTCTTCAAGGCCTTTCTTCATGATTTTTCCAACCCATTTTTATTTCTTCCTCGTCCAGTTATAGTCTGGGAACTCTCCTGTACATTTATTAGCTAAGATACAGAATCACTAGAAATACTTTCATCCAAATTAAGTTCACTTTTATGGGCTTAAAACATAAGACAAGATGTCCAATGGTAGTGTCACAAGAGTGACAGCTGAAATGTAGCATGCCCTTACTTTTACAGGTGTCTGAGGTGTATGTCAGGAACCAAATGTAACATTGGATCACAGCAAGCTGTCTGATGCCCCACACTACCACACATTCACTGTGACTCCTTCAAGTGCTTTCCACTGCATTAAGGAGCGTGAAAGATACCCTTTTTTTTTTTTTTGTATTACACAAGGATCATTTTCATTTGGTGAATTTAGCACTTTAAATCTGTTACACACACCAATGAATTCCAACCAAAATTTAAAAAGCAGTAGAAGGCTCAAAGATAAATTTAGAACTTTTCTGAGGAGGCAAAATCCAAGTACAGCAAAATAGCATGACAGTATTAGATACGGGAACACAAAACATTATGTAAACTCTGTCGGTAAAATCTAGGTCTACTCTTATCAAATAGGTTTTGCCATGAACTACAGAGGATTTTATCTGATATAAAGATACAAAACTGAAAAACAAGATGAATGAAAAGTGAATGAAAAGTGCATGGTTTTCTACACTAACCAAACTGTCTAATTATTGGAAACAACATATTTAGCTGTTTTATGGTTGTTAATCTGATTTTCCTTTCTTAGAGAAATAGCTGCTTTATTCCATTGTTCATATTTAAAGGGAAAAAAGGAAAAAAAGGGATCCCTCTGAAAATGACAAAAGCTCTTCTCACGCAAGACCAGGGGATTATACATGGCATGGTTTCGGAAACAAGGACAAACATCCAGAGTAGAGCCAAACAGCTGTTAATATAGAGGAGCTATTAAAAGGGATCTCCTGGTATTACATTGCAAGCTGTCATTTTCAGTAGTACTGAAGGTAACTATTGATGTAATGATCTCAGGAGACAGGAGAGCTTAAGTAGTTTTTTGAGACGTGAGGGTATTGACCTGACCTACTCACAGCAGTTGAATTGTTGGGAATGTTGATTCATGATTTTACAAAGAACTCACTATTCTTATTCTCCAGAGTGATTATACACCTGACAAATGGTAAAAGCAACATTACGGGACCTCAGAGAGTTATTTTACTTTTAATGCATGCCATTATTAAGCCTGATAGCCTCTCTTATTGCTGTTTTGATAGCTGCCTGCTGTTTAAATGAAAGCACCAAGTTTCCTGACAGCTCATGCACAGGTGGCCCCAGTCTCATTCTAAATATGTTGGGGAGAAATCAATCTTTGTGAGGAGGGGGAAGAAGAGAGGTGTCAGTCCATGTCATCCCAAGTTGTCACAGGAAGAATGAGGGAAAGGGGCCCAGAGGGAGTATGCTGACAGGCACCCCTGCCTCACTCGCTTACTTGTTCTGGGACCATCTTTGTTGAGCCTGATGATGACGAGACAATGTCTTGTAGCCCCTCCGTTTAAAGGCTGTGGTACCTTATACCTGCAGACGTTTAGGGGGAAAAGATTGACATGCTTATTTATTCTGTCTTTCTGCAAACCACAGCCATAAAAATAGATTCAATTAAAGTTATAGCCAAGTTACTCTTTTGACCATGTCAGGAAAGCTCAATGCATAATTCCATGTCCCTGTTAAAATAACATTACTGCTGACCAGAAGTGAGCAATGTTAGAGGACAGGCTCTGTTCACATGTGCCAAATAGTAATGAAGGTTTGGAAACGAAGCAGAAGAATTGTCCCTTGATTTGTAAATATGTACGTATTTGGTTTAAAATATTAGGTTTGCATTTCAAGGTCTCTTTAGGCTGCATTAAAGAACTGCAAAGCAAACTTTGACGTTTGAGGACTCTTGGGTTAGCTAGTCTTTTCTAGAAGAGTTATGAGATGTTGGGTGGCAGAGTCAACAGGAACCTGTTCCTGTTGAAGATACTCTGCCACTCAGGAGTCCCATCACCACCCCTGTGCCCCCAAGCAGCTACATTTCTGAAGAATGAGATCTCCTTAGGTAGGTATTTATCCCCAGTCAGATTCGCAGCAGATGTAGAAGTACAGCCCACAGAGAGGGAAAACACATTTGTGCTGTAGTCCTCTTTTCCAGGAAACATTTACCATTTACTAGATTTAGAAAGTTATCCTTTCCACATGCCGAGTATCTGAATCACACTTCAAGTGATACCGAGGACTCTGTTGATCCTTTGGGAACAGTGAACACCTGTGTCTTCTACTTCAAATTGCTGTGCTGCCCTAGCTGATAATTTTTAGTATTGTGACATGTAAGATAAGAACATCCAAGTGGGCAGATTGGCTCCTATGAACCTAAATCAAAGACTGTATGTAGATTAGAGAACATTTGAATCCTCCTTAGACACTTGCAGATTCATGGCCTCTGTGACCCTGAATCTGAAATATTGGTCCCATGCAGAGGACTGTGGTGCTATCCCCCCTAAATATAATTGCTCTCTACCATTTCTTGCCTTGTTAATCCATGCTTCCACAAAACTGTGGGAATGAACTGAGCAGTACAGGTCCATTGGGAACCAAGGAAGATTCCTCTTCAGGCATTTAACATCTCCTTAGCATCGTCTCACCACAAACACAGCTCTGGCTTTTTCTTTCTAAACTTTCTTTTACTAAGCCTATTACTTACAGCAGCCTCTACACACCAGTAAAGTTCAAGGGTGTATCTTCGGCCTCAATTCTACTTATGTCTTGGCTTTATTTTGGTTAATTAGCTGCTACAATTTTCTGCATTTCTGGCTTGAATGAGAGAAAAAAGTTGCAAAAATCACAGAAAGACAGATAGTTCTCCGTGATTTTTTGCCCTAGAGAGAATAGTAACTATTAGAAAGCTTGTGAATAAACTTAGAGAGGAAGTTTGCTGGTGGCCTTTTGTAACAACTCTGTGGATAAATTTTTACCTTATTTAGAATGGTTAGAAATCTTAGGTATCTTCTTTGAATTCTCACACCTAACTTCAGTTTAAGGTTTTGTAAAAAGGAGAAATGTTTTGCCTGTGATGTGTATTTGATAGCTGGTGTGACCTTGATGTTCCATAACCTGTTTGGCCATTCCATACTCCCAAATACGACTCATAAAGAGGTGGTGGTATACTGATGAGTCACTTCTACACAAAATATTAATTAAAAAAAGCTCTTAGAAGGCAAACACCTAACCTAACACCCTGTTAGCAAAAGATGAGAGTTCATTCTCAAAAAGGAAAAGTAAGATAAGATTTATCAGATTTATTTTTGTAATTATTTAATTCAGCTCCCAATGAAGCTGGAGGTAAAATCGCTCATGCCTTCAAAATATGCAAAATTAAAATATCACTTAACACCTCTGATGACTCTACCCCAAACACACTCCTCCTGGGTAACAGTTGTGCACTTATGAGCTTCACTTTAAAAACATTGGCAGAAATACAGATGAAAAAGGTTTTTAATTCTTTCCTTTCTGAGTAGTTGTATGTTTCCCTCACTCACTGTGGTAGCTCAGTGATCACAATCATTTATGAATGTCTGCCTCCCATTCTGAAGATGAAACTCAGAGACAAAAGGAAGTTAAGGGTCTGGTTTTTCAGAGGTCTTGTACACTTTGAAGGCACCTTTCATTTCAGAAGAATGCCTTTCAGTGTATTTTTTCTGACTCTAAACTATTACAGAAGGTCATGCTGATGAAAGAGAGGAATTGAGTGTCCCCTTAGCCCTAAAAGTCTCAAGCATCTGACCACACAAGCCATAACTTCATAGACAGTGATTTTAACTTGAGGTATAAAGGAAGGTTTGCAATTACTCATGATATTTCAATGACTATCAGTGCTGTGATCTGCGTTCCTTAGCACTTGCACCCCTCAGCTGAAGCCAGGACCCCACCATAACAGATGGAAAGAAGAATGACAGTTTCTGCTCCGAGGGCTTGCATTTTAAAGAGTCAAGACCGACAAGCAGCAAGAAGGCAGTTCACTTATGGCCTTTTGGCAGGGCAGTGTTGATGTTGGATCAGAATCCAGAACACCTCACATGTCTAGTCCAGACACTTCTGTTCCCAGCCCAGGGAAGTCACCTCTCTACTCCTAGATTCTGTGAGAAGACTCCCCTTCCTTTTGTCAAAGTCTCAAGTTTTTTGGTAAATGTAAATGTACAGTATCTGAATAAGGGCAAATGTCTTTACATAACCTTTTTCCCATCATTTTCATACATTAAAAAGATAGTAAAATAAGGTTTGCCATCATCTTTGAAGGCTGATTCTCCAGAAGAACCTTTTCACCATGCCTCTCCAAAACACTAGACTCACCATTTTTGAGCTATTTAGTTCAAAGGGTTCCTTTTTCCAAGACATCTTATTCTCTTTTAAGATACACAGGCACGGTACTTTGAGAAGGATTCCCTGTAACTCTTCTCCAAAGTGTTTACATTTCCTCCACTGAGACTTCCAGGCTGCATAAAGATCTCTTCTTGTGAGTTTCCCTTTCAGTATTTGGCCTTCTGCAGGAGCTGAGGGTCTTCTTGCCTTTTGTTTATTTTGAAACCAGGCTTAAGGACTGATTATGATCTATCTGACATCAAGGTAAAACAGGAGAGTCACAATGAAAAGAGGTAGCACTTTCATAGAGAAGAACAAAAAATGTGCTCAAAATTGGATTCACACCAGTCATGGTATATTGAGAAGTCACAGATCTCGCTGTGAGGTCTGAAAAAAGATCCTGACTAGAAAAGTAGGTTATAAATGTTTTCATCTTTCCAGAGGAAGTTTAGTAAAGAGTGTACAGAACCAGCTACACGGGAGTGCATGTAGCAGTGTCATATTCCAGGACAGCAACTTTGCCAGACACAAAGGGAGTCCTTTACCCGTGCTGTCTGGTTAGTGGATAGGGACTTCCAGCTTGCACATAGCCTCTTTGGCTCTACACTTAATAGTAAACCAGACAGAGCCAACGTGTAGAGATGGGAACTGCTGCACAGTCATCTCTGTTGATTCATTGCTAGCGTGCTACACTGTACAGGAAACCATATAGTAAATACACTCCCTTATAGATCTATATTGCTAGGCTGTCCTGTGCCAGTTAGCATTCCTGAACACTGTTCAAGAGAGAGAACAAGGCAGGGACTGTTCCCAAAAGTCAGGATAGATGACTCCATTATGGTGAGGAGAGGTAAAGAGTGTTTAGCCATATGGATGCAGGGCAGTCCCTTTGCTCTCATTTACCCTGCCTGTGCTATATGGTAGATGTTTTTAGTGTCCAGAAGATATATGAGAAATGCATATATAAAAGATGTATGTACACAGACTGGATGCTACAAGGTAGTGATTCATATCAACTCTGTCATTAATTACCAGTTCTTAATAAATACTGCCTTTTCTATTTTAAATAGGGTTACTTGAACTTTACAGAAAATGTTGTAAACCTCATTATTAGTATCTCAGCTTCCCTTTGTTTTAAACTATGCAGCTATTTCAATTGTTTTTAGGCCTACATTTTGGGATTATCGCTTTTATTTCTGATTAAAATATCTACATGGTAATGTAATTGAAACAATTGTTCCAAAGTAAATGCATTGGTTGTGGTTTTCATTATCAGAAAATCTTCCTCTGTCCCTCACACCCAAAGCAGTGAAATCCTTCCCTTTCTAGCAATATAAAACCGCATCATTGTGCACAGCAGATTTTAAACACTTTACTGTTCCCTACCCATTAAACTATTTTACAAACAACAATGAAACAGGAAATAACAAAACATGCTCTTTGAATTAATTCTTGGGCTAAAATACTTAGTTTCTCTGCAGTTCATAAACTGCTCCAGCTGTGTATTCACAGTTTATGACATTTTGAGAACCATGCTCCACAGCAAAATTAAAACCTTCTCTGAGGTTGGGAACCTGCTGCAGCCCTGTGAACTCTACTGTGTGGCAGAGGTGACAGAGGTGTACTGCTTGATGCCAAAAAACAAGGTAGCCCCCAGGTTGCTGAGGTGAAGCCCTCCCAGCACAGGAGAAATGCAGAACATTTATTTTCTCTCTCTTGTAAATATAAATAAATCAAAGGAGTAACTGATTATAGTAATGCTAGGAAGATGAACCTTAGGGTGGCCTTGGGCTGGTGGAGGAGTACTGCCACCTCTTGGTTAGATCCTAAAATCGATGATGTCCAGGGAAAGACCACTGTGTCATCCAGATCACGGACATCACTGAGGGTTGAGTCCTAAAGAGTGCCAGTGGACTAGTCGGGGAAAAACATAAAAATCTCCATTTTGTTCCATATTTACCCTGCTGAATAGTACTTGCACATGTGAACATTTATTAGTTCTTACTGGTTTGGTTTCCCTTCTACTATGTCTGAGGAACGGACCTAGCAAGGGTGCCAGAAAAATACTTTAAGAGTCCTTGTCTCACAGCAAGACCAAGCAGCAAACTCAGTTGATGTAAAGCAACCCCTCCAGCCTTTCAGTTCTGGGTTTATCCCAAGGCAATGACATTTGGGGGGAGATTTATGTTATTTTCTTATATGGTGATGGAGTTCTTCCAAAGGAATAAATTACATATCAGTGCTGCACTGATGCTAGGCAGGTAATGATAGTCTCAGAGGGGACTAAACAACATCTTGCAAACATCTGTAGTCATTTGTGTGAGTTCCAATTAACCTGTGGTGGTCTGCTAGATGAGAAGGGCTGTATCTTAAGTTATGGAAGTTAAGAAACTTAAGGGAAGAGGGGAAGTTTCCAGACACTGGCAAAGGAAGTCTCAAGGTTCTTCATGGAAAAAAACCAAAACTGCAGTGTTCTGCAAGCCATCAGCTGTCCAACTGTAATTGTTTTCAGTGAGGGCAGGAAAGACAGTAGGGTGAGAGCATAGTAATCCTGGCTCATTCTTTTCTGCCACTGGCTGACAGAACATCTTTAAGACTCGTTTTGTGTATACGTTTCAGCCTCCCCTGGTAATGAAAATGTGACCACCTCTCTAATAACCTATCAGACATACAGTGAAAAGAATTGTAGCTAGTGCCAAGTTCTAGTCAGCTCCTGTGCCCAGATTGCTCCCTGCCTTGGGCCCCCAACATGCTTAGGTCCTCCTGCTTAAAACCTGCTGGTTGGTTTGTGCCTAACAGGAGAATGCCATTGCTGATTACTTAATCTGGAATCAAGAATTGACTGAATGTGGTGTAAACACATAAGGCTGTACAGGCCAGGGAATATATACGTGAACCTGCAATGTCTGTACGTATGCATCTGCATAGATAAACATGCTGAAGAACATGACTTTGCCCTGGCATATGAGGTGGTTCAGTAGATCTTGTAGCCATGCCATGTGATCTTTAAGCCACGCTTTAAAATACAAATACTTTAGCTACATACTTTAACAGCTACTCTAAAACTTTTTTTGAGTTTATATGGAGATCCCCGCTGAATTCAGAATCAAGGACAATCAGAGTGATCTTTCTATACTTCTATGTAAAACCTTCCCAACGTAGGAATCTGCTGCAAGGAAACAATGTTTTGCAGTCACTAAGTTTGTTGCTCAAGTTTATTAGTCACTCAGAACACCATCCTGAAGTGAGCTGGCAAATGGAATTAGAGTTGCTTTTTTAAAAAAATAGGGGTAATCAAAATTGCTGTTTAAATACAAACTATAGAGTACAGGCTTAAGAACTTCCTTTTTATTATTTTGATTTTAGTTTTTCTGATAATTGGCAAAGCCTTCAGGAGGGTTTTTAGTTTTGCATAACTCCAAGAGTTGCTTGGCTCTTTCCCTCCCTATGGGTAACGGTCTTATAAAAAGCTGATCCCTGTGACTGTAAACAGGAAAAAAAGCGAGTGTGTTGGGAAATGCAATAATAGTTTTTCAGAAAGAGCAAGCAAACTGTATCCGGAAAGCCATATATACTTGCCTTCCAAAATTGCCATGAAAATTAAACTTTTCAAGATGAGAATTTCTTGCCAGAGTGGAAATTAAAATTAAAGTGCTGGATGTCCACATCTTTCTGCTCTATAATGAACTAGGAAAGTCTTTGCAATCCCTTGTTTCTCAGAAATCAACTTCCTTATTTCATGCTAGCACAACTTGATAGTAGGTTTCCCTTTTTGTTTTCAATGTTTATATAAATAAAATTTTACTTTATAAAATATTTCTGTTTTTTCAGGCCAACTAAAAGAATAAATATAGCATTGAAACCTAAACTTTTGCAACAACTCTGGTACATTATGGAATCACTTGCCTTTGAATGTGTAGCTGGGAAATACTTTCAGTCTGTGTAGATGCACAACACATTTAATGAATTTTTACAATATAAATACTTTGCATTAATGACCAGGTTTTTACTTTCATGTTTATGTATCAGATACAGATCTCCACTGTACCCTGCCAAGCTTTTGTAACATTTAAATATATGTTAGTATATATATGTACACACACACACATATATGTATAAGTTTTATTAGCACTAACTTCATGATGAACCATTCTTCCTGTTCCCCCCATACAAGAGGCAGCTGTTTACTGCATGTACTGCGGTGCGGGAGAGCACACCATTCAGACTTAGAAACAGGGTGTAATCAAGGCAACTATAAAAATAATTTCACTTTGTAAAGTTAAGTTTCTCAGGTTTAAGTGAGCACTTAATAGGCCCAGTAAAATATGATGATGATGCGATTGACAAAATTTGAATATATCCTTCTGTATGATATATTGAACAAAGGTGTATTTTGTTCCACAGCAGATTAAATTTGATTCATGTTTCACTCTTTTGAAATTATCAGGAAAAGAGTTCTGAAAATCTTCAGTACTTGGACTTTATCTTTTAGTTCTGCAGACAAAAGTTTGGTCTTCTTGTCTGCTCAGATGTGTGATCACTTTCTCCTCTTAATAACAGAGACTTCACCAAGACTTAGGATGATAAAAGTAACACGTGTGATGGCTTTGCTAACCAATATCAGAAGGATTCTGTAATAATTTCATTTCTATAACATATTGTATTGTTTAAAAGAAAACTTGATTATCTCAGACATAACATTTTGAAAGTTTATAACTGCTTGATCAGGGGGTCATACCTTTAAAGCAGATATGCACTCATAGCTGCTAGTATATACAGGCACTCTTCTAGCCTAACCATCTGAGTAACTTCTCCTTCTTTCATTATGCAAAGGGGGATCCTCTGTACAAATACACATACATACACACACCTCTCCCTGCCTAACTCTGACTATTAATACCTGAATGAATTTAATTTATAAATGTGATTTTCTGCCTCCCGGGGCTTTTGTATCCCAATGAGCCTGAGAAGGAAATCCACAGGCAGGAGATTCTGTGGCCGGGGCTCCGCTTGTCCCCTGTATGCTGCCGGGGAGGAAACCTAGCCTGGAGCAGGGAGTGCATGGATCTCACAGCAGCATCTTCCCCACTCACTGGAACACCCTGGTCAAAACTCTACAATCTGTGCATGAAGAAGGAGAAAAATACACTGAAGAAATTATTGATATTTTTTTTCCTGCAGCGTTACTGTCTACACTATTAAAGTTCAGGCATTACTTGCTATGGAACTCCTTCTTATGTGCTTCTTCATATTAAGTAGCACTGTTGAAGTCAGGAATAGCATTTAGATAATTCTTGGTAAAAGCCTACAAAACTCTGTGAGCTGAACATTCTTATTGCTTATGAGTTGAAGGCTAGGGAAATAGCACAGCAAAGCTGATACAGGAGGCTTGCCACTCAGAGCCAATTTATCTGTTGTTTTAATCCACCTCTAACTCACTGTTGTCTAGTTGCTCTAGGTAACTGCCTTTCTAAACTCCATGGTGAAATGATATTCATCCCCTGACCCGCCATCAGTGGGTTCTTGTGCTTCCCTGGGAGGGCAGGTTGGCCACTTTCTGCTTCCTCCATTAACAGAACCAAAATCAATTTTCCCCTCTTTTTCTGATGACTTAGTCTCTTTTGTCTTTGCTCCTGAAACACCCAAGAGAGTGGGCTTTTTCTACAGAATCCTAAATAGGTACATCATGTTCTAGGTTATGCTTCCCAAGCTTGCATCAACACCCAAGATAGAAACTGTAAAAGCAAAGGAGAAGTGAGGGGGATGGTTGAAGGAAAAAAAAAAAAAACAAAAAAAAAACCAACACCTGAGGGGGAGACAGAAGTTACTGCTGATTTTGATACTATTATTCTCTTAATTTTTGCCAGGACACCTGAAACTGAACACCTCTTGGTTAGTGCTATCAGTCTGCAGAGACACGGGACTGGAATCATCAACTCCGATGCCTTGCTGACACACGCAACTACACCATACATTAATCTATAAATAAATATACTGGAAGGATGTTTTTCAGTTGAACTCCTTGTAAAAGGCATACATATATACAACAAAAGAGAAATTGAGCAGCTGGTGAGAACAGCACTCAGAAGTAGCTCCTAGCTCTGACCCATTAGATCTCAGGCATTATGTGGGTTATAGTCACAGAAATAAAACAAGACTATATTGTTACCGTGAACAAAATACAGAAGATGGAAAATTTCCACCACTACTGGCTCTTTGACATCTTTTTATTTCAGTAAGATAATTTCTAGTATTCCAAAATTCTGTGAAAATCCTGCAAAATGGAAGAATGAAAATATTCCCTTAGCATCTCACAAAATTTCTCCACTGGAAAAAAATATATTACTTTTTCTCCTTTTGAAGTATTTGTATGAGAGGAAAAATAATTACAAAAAGGTGTTCCACAGCTGTACCAGGCTGGTACATCTTTACAATAAGGTATAGTATTTTTAATGTATTTATTTATTTTGCTGATGATAAAGATAAATTTTTATATGGCTCAATTTGAATCACTGTAATATACAGTAGCTAACATTTCATGCTATTGAAAACAGTGTTTAAATCACCTGGAAAATACAACTTCATTGCTGAAGAGAGTAGAAACTTTAAGTTGACTGTTAGTGACACACATTTTCTACAGTATTTGTTATTTATGCCTTATCTTATATTTTCAGTTTCTCAATCAAAGTGAAAATTGAATGCTCTTGTTTTAAAAGGGAACAAAGTGGAAATGATTGATGAAAAGTAGCTGTAAGAATTACCACTCTGAAATCACTTGATTTGGCTGTCAGAGAGGACTTTCCAAAGGCTAAATTAGAAGGGCAAAACAAAGGAGCGTTGTATGTAGAGACTGCAGATGGTAGTCTGAACCCTGGAGCCTAGGCAGATTAATTTCAGTATGAAGTTATAATGCTTTAAGGGTATACTGTTGCTGTATTGATAACAGTGTAATTAAAGAATCACTGTGGATTGATGTAAAAATATAGTAAAAACGAAACCTTGCAGAAGAGACTAAAGCTTCAGAGAAAAAACTTCTTTCTTTCAAGAGACAGTTTGAGGGCTCTCTTCCATTTTTTTTAATATCTCGTTTATGTTGCTGCTTTCAGAAGCTTTGATACTTGGCCGGTACTTGAGCATGGAGTAATGAAAACAAGAACAACTCTAAAATCCTGAGTTGTATTTATTTTCAAATGATTTTCAAATGTCTGAGGGCAGCATTTCTTCTTTGAGGTTCATCTATTTTAAATGTTTGTGTTGACCTGAGTATAATTTAACTGAGAAGCATTGTCTGCTGCATTCTAAGGTTTAGGGTCAGGGTGATATATAGGTGTGCATTGCATAATGTTCCTCTCACTGTATTCCCTCTGAATATTACTGAAGCAAAGGTGGAGTGACGAGAAAGTAAGATGATGTATGTTTGCTTTCTCTGTCAAAACTGGTGTAGCAGAGAGTAAACATTTGTTATTATTATTTGTATATGTTTAGCTGCATTTGAATGGCTGCAATTGGACCAGTGTACCTGAGGTAATAATATTCTGAGATGAGGGGTAGGCAATATTCAATCTTACCTCAACAACAGATTTAAAGTACATCTCAAAGACAAGATTCTAGGTGTATATTAGACTATTATTATTTTTTTATATATAGTATGAGAGCTGGAGCCTGGGTCCATTGCACTGCACCTTGAACACAAATATCAACTCTTGTCTTAGTCAGCCTTCAGTCTAACTAGGGCAAGGGCCGTGTGAGATATAGGTAGTAACAGATATGTGTTGTAGTAACAGTCATCTTGTAGGGAGAATGTAAAAAGACAACATGAACACTCACAGTTTCCCCAAGATCGGATGGCATGGCGGGAAACTGAAAGAAAGCTACTATGGTTTAGATTTGACCATAAAGGACACAGGAAATATTTATTTAGAATGAGAATTAGCACTTGCTCCTTCAGTGGTGTGGTAAGAACTGCTGAAAGGTGCCATTAAGGAAGCGAGTAGGTGGAGGTCAGGGAGGTGACTGGAAGGTCTGAGAGCTGGTAAGAAGCTCTTTGCTAAGGTCCTGTTTGTATTTGTGAGAGCAAGAGCAAGTACGGGAAAAGTGCCCAAGGATGTTGTGTCTATATATGCCCTCACAGGATTTAAGCAAAATATTATTAACTTGAAAGGCAAGTTTACAGTGCCCTTGAAGATCTCCTAGGACAACTGTATTTAGGTGATCCACCTTCTCACTCAGAAAAGTGGCTCTTAAAGTAATTTACTACTTTCCTAAGACTAATTATGCAGTGATTCTCTTGTAGCGATGAGGGGTTGATGGACTATTCCACCAGCCCATACTTGTCAGTTCTTACAATAGTGTCCCTGGCTCTCCAACGGGATCTGTTGTTACAGTGAAAATGGGTAGCTGCTGCTGTGAAGTCCTACATGAGAGAAATTCTTAGCTGCGGTTAGGTTCCTTTTCAATAGTCCAGTAAAGGACAGAAAAACTAAGGTATCTGGTGCTTAGTGCCTATAGTCTTTCGAGTGCAGTGTTTCAAGATCTGCTAATACACATTTCCTTCAGTGGGATTCATCTTTCCTTGATTTTAAGGGGCTACAGTGTAGATGTCTATATCTAAGCTAGTCAGGTAATCACCTCTCAGGATTATTTGAGATCCACTTAGTTTATCAATAGCAGTCTGGGGCACGTTTCACGTGATCCCAGACTCTGTTGACTAACCTGGGTAGATCTCTCTTGATTGTGAAAGGAGTTTCAGCAATGAGCTCAGATACACACAATTACTTTGTAGATTCCTAAAATTAGAGAAGATGAACCCTGATTTCTAACCACACATTCAAATTTTGAAGATGGATAGGCCCAGAGGACATATCAGACCTGCATTCAGGGAAGGATTTACAAATGTTAGTTTCTCCAGCTTGTATTCAGGCCACTTCACTATGATATCTGGCCTAGATTTGTAGATGTAACTTCACTGGGCCCAAATTTCCTTTTCATGTGGAAAACTGCATGGACAAGACACAGTCAGTACCTTGGCTTTGCAGGACTCAGTTTCATCGTTAACTCCTCCAATACATCTGAGTCTAAGAAAAAAAATCATACAATTATTCTTCCCATAACTAACTGAGAAGCACAATCTGAATTATATCTCTCAAAAGCAGTGTTCAGTCTGTGCCCTGGGTGGAATATCTGTGTTCTGGCCATTATTTGAAAAAGGACACAAGGTACTCACATTGACCATTATGACTTTAGAATCAAAGAATCACCAGGTTGGAAAAGACTGATTGGATCATCGAGTCCAACAATTCCTATCAAATACTAAACCATGCACCTCAGCACCTCGTCCACCTGTCCCTTAGACACCTCCAAGGAAGGTGACTCAACTACCTCCCTGGGCAGCCTCTACCAGTGCCCAATGATCCTTTCTGTGAAATTTTTTTTCCTAAAGTCCAGCCTGAACCTCCCCTGGCAGAGCTTGAGGCCATTCCCTCTCATCCTGTCCCCTGTCACTTGAGAAAAGAGCCCAGCTCCCTCCTCTCCACAACCTCCTTTCAGGTAGTTATAGAGAGCAATGAGGTCTCCTCTCAGCTTCCTCTTCTCCAGGCTAAACAACCCCAGCTCTCTCAGTTGTTCCTCAAAAGGCCTGTTCTCCAGCCCCTTCACCAGCTTTGTCACTCTTCTCTGGACTAACTCCAGAGCCTCAACACCCTTCTTGTGGTGATGGGCCTAGAACTGAACACAGTATTCCAGGAGTGGTGTCACCAGTGATTTAAGGGAGTTGGGATTCTGTAAACAAGAGAGAACAAGCACAATATTTTCTTCTGGCAAGACACACATTTCACAATGGTTTTCATAGGCTCTACCAGGAGACAAACAAGTAGTCAGCTAGCACGGAGGGAAAGCAAGCATTCTTTTCAAGTGGAGGTAGCTCTTTCCTGATCACAGTGGTGTGTGCCACATCCAAAAGCACAGGGTGGTGACATGCTGCAGAGTGAGATGGGTCCACTGAGGGAGAAATTCAGGTGGAATTTGATACAAAGCAGCTCTGCTGGACAATTCTACAGTAAAACATTTGTTTCGAAGACATTCACTCTCTCAGTTGTTCCACAAAACATGCCTGACAGAATTAGACCCAATGTGGCAATAAGCTGCTCTGAGAATGCTTCTTCAAAAGGCATCTGTTTTATCCCATGTATTACTTTTATTGCCCTTGCCTCAACTCTCTGCATCCATCTGGAAATGCACAGACCAGAACTGTGCCACTCACGGTAGATGCCAGTGGACAAAGCTGCCAGAATATGCTACAGAGTGCTGCTGGCAGGAGTAACCAGAGAGTATGTTTTGTTTTGCAAACAGTCATGTAGGTGGGTAACAACTCTCATTTAAACATTTTTGTTTGGTTCTATTGCAGCCTTATTATTTAAGCAGCAAGTGAGCTACTCTTGTAACCAAAACTTCTGGCTTGGGCTGTGGACTTGTAGCTCTTGCCATGCCAGTAGAAGAGGTTACTGCTTCTGCCAGCTGGAGGTTGCTTTTCCCTTTGCTGGCAGCTAAATAACCCATATGTGTACACACTGCCCTATTAGAGTCAAAATGTACTGCATGGGAAAAATGTGGTTATTTAAACTTGGCTCCGAGGTCCTGTCGTGTCACAGCAACACCCAAGCTGGAGGTTATTGCACCCTCAGTTGTGCTGACACCACTGCCAGCATGGCTGTGGTCAGACTGGCAGTAGCTTAAAAATGGTTTGCTGGAGGGCAGTGAAACAACAATATAGGCAAAGAGAAAGAGATGTGGAATCTATCTGTTACAGTAGTCAACTTTTGCCTTCAAAAGTAGGACTGAGGAGTCTAATTCTGTTGGACAGAACTAGACACCATGCAGCAGACAAGAACAACCTCTAAATCCACTGAGACTTATTCAAGTCTTTAAAAATATGACCCAATTTATACCTGAAAGCTGCAAATTCAGGACCTAATGAGTTGGATGCATACTTTTTGCAATAAAAGAAGAAAAGTATATACATCTTTCTTTTTCTTAGTTTTTCTTCTTTTTTAAAAAAACACCACATAAATTCATTATTGAAGAGGGTTGCTCAAAGACCTTTAAGAAATTCCCCTCTTACAAAACCTCCAGCAAAGTACCACACACAGTTGCACTACAACCTGGTCGAAAATCCAGATACCAGTTAGATCTTGGCGGATGATATTTTCCCCTCTTACTTGCAACAGATTCCCACAAACAGTAGTGCACCTCAGCCTTGACAGAACATTTCGTCAGAGAGTGATCAGTGTTCTCAGTCAAAAAAACCCCACTTCCTTATAGAACTATGTATATCAGGACCATCTGGAGACTCCCCCCATAATAGTGCAAATAAAATATACTTTAAATTTATATTGTGACATTGTGCTTATTATAAGTTTTGTTCTTTCAACAGACGTATAAACCAATAACTTTCCTTGTGTTAAATATTCCCCAAAGAAAAGCAAATTGACCTCTTTGGGGATTTTCTGAGGATCAGTAAAATGTCCTTTCTGTGTCTGTTTTTCATTATTGTAATTATAGAGGGTGATGATAATCCTTTCAGCATTATTGTTTCGACATGTGCATGATTTATAGTCGGACATCTAAGTTCATTAGACGCTGTTGTTGAGAGCAGTGCATTGTATCAGAGATAAAAGGAATGAAACAGACCTGTAATCCGATAACTAACTTAACTTGTGAGTGGAATAGAAATGTGGTCTTATTTAACATGATTATAAAAAACAGCTTAAGCTTCAAGTCATAAGTGGAGTGTAAATGCTCTGACATTAATATTGTAAATAAACAATTTCACAAGAGGGTATTCAGATCAACTGATAATATTCCAGTAAATGGGACAAAGAGTTTCTGCTGTGCACCCCAGCACTGGGTCCTGCTGAAACTCCTTAGATAGGCAAAATCCTCAAGGAGAGCAACAGGAAGTTCACATAAATAAGCAGCAGTAAAGAGGCTATTAAAAGCATCTCTACTGAATTAAAAGCTCCTTTTCCCTTTTTTTTTTTTTAATAAAAGGGGTTCTGATAAATTGTGCCTATTCAGTTGCTTGTACATGCTGGGGGATAAACTGCATCAGTGAAGGAACCGCTTGTGCAAAGAAGACATTTTCTATTCCCAGGACTTGAGGAGGTTACTCACAGAAACCTCTGCCCAAAATGTTTCAATCTAGAATGCAGTGCAATTTATTTGATACGACGGCAGTGAATTCCTAACAACAGCTTACCTAAAGCCTCCTGAAGCAGAAGAAAAACAGCATTCTGTTTTCAGGAGGTTTATGTTGCCACATGCACATAACTACAGCTAACCGGATCTCCTTGTCTCCTTTTGCTGACTGTGAATCCTTGGATGAGATGAACCATGTCTCAGAACACACTACTTATGTCCAGTGACTGTGACAGTTGTATGAGATGACTATAAGCAGGTGTTTGTGCTGGAGATGACAAAAGGTAACAGATGAGATTCATCTGCAGTGCTTGGCAAAAATCAGCCTTTGTTTTATAATGTTAGAAGTGCTCTTTTATTCCTACTCCTGCATTATATTAAGTAACAGAGTCAGTAACATGGAAATCCTTTTCAGTCTCTTATGTGAAATACTGGGAAACAAAGACAATCAGGAACATCAGTCTATATTTATTTTAAAATAGGTTTAAAATGTATTGAATCCTGATACAGATACCCTTGCTTAGTAAAAGTACCCTTTCTTAGTTAAAGAAGTAATTTTATGTAGTTTCGTTCAATTTACCTTAGAAATTAAATTGTTAAGTTGAAATAAAGCCACTCAGATTCTACCAAACACTGAAAATAAGTGGACTGAATAAAGGTTAGGTAACGTACTCAGTTTGTTGCATGACCAAGCTGACAACAGGAACCCAAAGTCCTGCATCTCAGTAGTATTCTGTATTAGTGAAATATCTTTTCTGGGACCCAATTTCTTTTAACTTCAGTGTGTAACTGGACCATGTCCTTATATGACAGTCATCACTATTACTCCATGGACTGGACTTAGTGATAAATCTAGTCAAGTCACTAACTGGTGTTATGCTGACTTACGTCAGCTGGAAGGCATAGGGGTTTTGTCTATCTTATCCAGAATTTGACTGGAAAAATTACTGATGGAATTATTTCTATTACAAATATTGATTTATTCAAACCAGAATTTTTACAGAAAGTTTTAACTGAATTATCAATAAGATGGGAAATTTGTCCCTGAAGGAAAATGCTATAAAAAATGAATCTCGCATCACCTAAAATATTTCATTTTGATAAAACCATGATAGCTTGCTTCACTTAGCTTTTTTGTGTATGTAAAATGAAATATCCCAGTATTTAAAATCATCTACTTCTTTTGAAGCAAAAATGGAAATATTTATTCTGACTATGTTAGCTGATAATTTCTAAGTGATCAGAATTTTTTTTGTCTTTTCAAATCCTGTGAAGAAACCAAATTTCAGCAAGAAAACCCACAGTTTGTCAAAGTAATTCCAATGGACAATCTTACAGTCTGACAGCAGTTCTTTGTCCAGGACCTGTTTCATACTTGTCTCTTGTATTTGAAGGTCTCTCTGTACTCGGCACTGGTAAGACCACTCCTGGAATACTGTGTTCAGTTCTGGGCCCCTCACCACAAGAAGGATGTTGAGGCTCTGGAGTGAGTCCAGAGAAGAGGGACAAAGCTGGTGAAGGGGCTGGAGAACAGGCCTGTTGAGGAACAGCTGAGAGAGCTGAGGTTGTTTAGCTTGGAGAANGACTCAATGATCTGGTGGGTCTCTTCCAACCTGGCGATTCTATGATTCTACATGAAAAACTTTGAAAGTAGGAACTATGGAGGAACAAAGTTGAACTTACTCTGTGTCATCCTCTTTTTCTCCCTGATGCAACACTGATGCATTGTATTAAGAAATGCACATATCTATGTTTCATGAGATCAAGCGATATTTAAACCATCAGCTGTGGTGTTTGTTTAGTTAAACTAAGAGAATGATTTAATAATTATGGCTAATCTTCATCTGCAGATTTCTTTTCTAGATTGTGAATTGTCTCCTTGAAATCAGCCTGAAAGCAGCTACATATTTGACCCTCAGCAGCAACAACTGGTACACAGCAGCTATGACATGCTATCACATTAATAGATCATTTTTAAAAGCCTGGAAATGATTAAACACGGGTGCTGCTGCATGCAGTCTTTAATTGATTGATTTGAGTTTGTGGTCAGAAAATGAGTGTCAGCTACAGCTTATCTATAATTATAAGTAATCAAAACCAGATTTTTCTCTCTTCCTAATGCTGTAATGCTCTTTCAGTACTCTTGACATGTGTGACTCAGGCATGCATCTGCAGTTGCCTAATAGGTCTATCCTGAATAGCAATCTGCTTTGATACACAGTCAACAGAAAAAGAAATACCTTTGTACGTCTGAAATAATCGTTGTAAGTAACGAGGAGAGATATTGGCAGGGAAAGATCTGAGGTTTAAAATATTCTTTTCATTTTGTGCTGTTGACAAGGGAACAGCAGAGGAAAAACACAGTCTTTTTTAACCCCTCCTCCTTGTTGCTGTACTGGATAAAGAGCAACCAGAGTGCTTCTGGAGCAGGAGGAAATCTTACTACACATCAGTTAATGGATACAAGCAAATTCATGCCATTATCTCAAGCTTTCCTCCTGGAGTTATTAGAAAGACATTTGCTTTTGAGGTAAGACCCCAAGAATTACACTCAAACCTGATTTAACTGCAGAACCTGAACAAGATGACATTCACTCTGCTGAAGCTACTGTGAGGTGTCATCATCACCCCTGTCACTTCAGAAACAGAAGTGGTTCTGAAAGTTTTTGATATTTCTTGAGAGGACATTTAGATTCAGCTTTTCACATGTAAGCTGAATTTCCCTTTCAGGACACAGGATGTCTGCTCTGTGTAAAATACCTTGAAAATTATGGACCAACGAAAATCCCAACAAAATTTGAATGCTCCCATTTGACCTCCTGTCACTGTTGACCACAGAGGAATTAGTTTTCGTAATGTGTGAAAGCACCTGAGAGTTAAGACGTGCAACAGTCAAGCTGGAAAACATAAATACAGTTTTTCTGGTTTATTTCTGATTGGTTGGCAAGAAGTGTCAGGGAAGTGGCAGTGTTCAAAAGAAAAAAAATAGATCATTTTCTGCTGACGTATCTGGTATACCCTGTCTGCATGCAATAACTACCTCAAGTAATTCCATAAAAAAGAAAGCTGAAGATACAGGATTCTCTAGAAAACATTTTCAAAAGCAACCTATCCTTCCAATGCCTACCTACATGTAAACATCAGCAAGCTTTTTTTTAGATGTTTAGAAAGAGTATATCTTATTAAATCTCAGTAAGGACAAATATAATCCTCTTCATCAGATGAGTCATGAGAGCACATGGATATATTTTATATGAATAAAGACGAGCAACAGAAACAAATTACTAGCAAAACCACAGATTTATTAAGAAAGAGTTGAATAGTATTTTATTTTCATAATTTGCATAGACTTTCATCATTAGTCACTTGGGTCAAGTTACCTAAGTGAATCTGCTATCTTTGTCCATCGAACTTGGTCTCTCCACAGTATTTTGAAAAAGTATCCCATAGACACATTTTATAAACAGTTAAGGTGGTCTTCTGTTAGATAATGTTGGCAGAGCAACACATACCTGCTGCTGCACTCCAAAACACACAGATTCTGGCTGCACTTCCTATTTTTTTAATCATATGCTAAAACTGCAGAGCACTTGCACGATGCCTGTCTGTCAGCACACTAGTTGTCTCGTAGAAACCTACCAAAGATAATATACACTATGCTGGACAAGGGCCTGAAAAACCAGAGCTGAAATGCTGGGGCCAAACAGCCCTCACTGATGAGAAAGATTCACAATAGAGCAGTATGCTGTAGCTCCAGGCCAGCTCTGAGGTTTCTACCAGATCTCCTGCTCCTGCACTAAGTCAAAATCCAACAGTGGCAGCTGGCCATGCTTTCTCTCTTCTCAGAGGGGGCAAGAACCAACAATAAAGCCCTAAAGCACTCAATGTATGTGCACCTCCTTTTGTCCTACTGCTGTAACTGTCGATATCACTCTGATACAACGGCTTCTAGCTTTCTCTCTTAGAAAAACCTTATAGAAGAAAGTACTGAGGGTGGGAGGAGAAGAGGGAAAAGTTACATTTGTGCTTTGATACCTGAAGAGGGAAGATCCCTGCTGATCTGTTACTGCCGTCATTCATCAGGAAGGTGTTGCTTTGCACTGGATAGAAATGCTACACCAGAAAATGTTAAAATGTTGCAAGAGAAGGTGCCAATGGAAAAAGTATTTTGGCTTCCTTTGAATTTCTGTCTGACAAGTACTTAAAGGAACAAGAATTGACAGGATGATAAATTTCTGCTACAGTTTTGACACTGAAAGTGCAAGTTGGCACACAGTGATCCCATTTCTTAATAATTTCAAGATGGACTTGGAAGAGGCACATTGTCTTGGACTTCCACATCTTGCACAGAAAAAGTGTGTAGCATCAGGGTTAAGTTTCACCTCTGATTTTCTCAGGTGGCTATCTATTCACTGAAAAAATGACCACAGTACTGGCACATTCACTCATCTGAAATGTAAACTATAGTTTGGTGAGATGTTTCGCATGTAGCTATGAATGAGGTGAGAGTTGGTGCATAGCTCTGTTATACCCCCTACCCAAACTGGAAGAAAAGGAACCCCAGGACTAGTAAGGGGGAGTAAATAGTGGCAACTCTGACAGGGACTTCTGCTGCTATTCTGGCTGGCAGGTGAAGTCAGGAGAGGTTATCTTTTGGTCTATCAGACCTAGCTGGTCTATATACTAGGCCCCTAGAAACAGTATTCTACATGGAACCTACACGTACCTGTGCTGATGGGTTTTACTTCCAGTCATCCCTGGAACTAACATGCACCAACAGCACTGGAAATATTCCTGATGACTTTAACAGTGCTGAAGCAGCTCCTGGGAGTTTATGTGGGATAAGTGGTTATGCATCTTCTCTGACTGCTGAAGCAAAGCCAGCAAAGATATATAGGTTCACAGTTCCATAATTAACAATAAAAAAGTAATAATTGTGCTCATCTAATCTGCCACTCTGTACAACACAAACTGCAGGATTTCTTTGAAGTCCCTTGTTTGGATTTCAGCCTCACTCCTCATTGACCTGTTCACATTAACTAAGATCACTGTAAAGGTCTATTTAAATTTCTGTGCCCAATCTGAGTTTTTCAAACCTCATCTTCAAATGATTGTTTCTCTGGAGCCTGAAAGCTCCTTGGGAACTCTTTATAGGTTCCGTTCTTGTAATGTTATTGACTAACTTTCCCCAGAATTCCAAGGACCTCAGAAGAATCCTACGCTACATTTTGTTTTATTTTTATGTCATATTGGAGGTTGCTTTCTTATACTTCTGTGTATGAAGAAGCAAGCTCCCACACAAAGAAACCCACAGACCACAGTAATTTCTTGGATGGGGGAAAAAGTCACCAGTTGTTATGTCCATTTTTGGAAAGTGCATATGAACTACTTGTAATCTGAGTTCATCCAAAACTATTTTTGAAGTTTAGCTGTCAGCATTTTCATCCCAGCAATATACTCTGCACTGAAAGTCACTAAACTAGGACACTGTAGCATTAAACTTTCAAAAAGAAAAAAAATGTTTGTGTAGTATTAAATGTACTTCTATAATAAGAATAAACCTAGAGACAACTTATCTTCAGCCCCAAGAAAAGAAGCCATGGATGTATTTTATCCTTCTTTTTCTTATTTCTCATTGTAAAATGCATTAGGTGATGAGTTTGGGTTTTAGCCTTTTTCTATATATGAGTCTGCACATTTAATTCTTCTTTTAGTTGTACGTCCACAACATGCAGCATGATGGCATGTTGGCTACTGAAGGCTAACAGTTGCTCTTTTTTGTTTCTGAACAGGGTTGATCAAACTTAGTCAGGAAAACCAGAAGTTGTGTATATTTTCCACAAACTTCAGAACTCAAAAAAAAAAGCCTCTGCTATTTGCTGCCTCTCTTAAATTCTGGATCTTGACAGGCCTCTTTGATGAGAGTCTTTTATTCCCTGTGGGTACCATGGACCCACCACAAACTTCAGAACTCAAAAATAAAAAGCCTCTGCTATTTGCTACCTCTCTTAAATTCTGGACCCAGGACTACTGTTACTGATACAAGATGGCCTGTTCAGTGATCTGAACAGTAACTGTTCAGCAATGTTTGCCATAACTCATGTTTTCAAATCTCCTTTGTTTTCCTGGAAGACCACTATATATATAAAAGAAAATTTCCAATAATTAACATCTCTTCTTAAAATAAGGGTTTGTTTCTAAATATCAAAGATTATTCTCCTGTGAAATGGGACTTGTGTCTGCAAAGATTGTCTCACAAAGACCCTAGAATAGGTAGGAGAACAGAATATAGGTACATTCCTGCGCGTATCCTACAACCATATCAGTCCTTTGCTAAAGGGTGATCCTAGGACAAAATAATGTAATATCGCTAATGTATTATAGGAGAAACATCAGAGAGCAACAGTAAGAATGACAAAAGTTTAGCTTACAGGCAACACTGAACTAGCGTGTAACAAGCAATTCTAATAAAATCTCAGAAGCAGATTCTCATAGCAATTCAAATAAAAATTAGGAAACATTATATTCTGCTGGCATTCTGGTATTGTAAGATTTGTCTATTGGTATTTGAAAAGAGACTGAGGGCTTTGATTGGAATGGTGGTGCACTGAGTTGTTCAGAAAATGAACAAGAGTTGCTTTCAGAAAGCTTATCTATTATATTTGCTATTCCTTCTGCAATTACTCAGAGGAATTTATTTTCCTTCAACACAGTGAGGCTTTCTTTTCTCAAATAAGGATGAGATAAAATGGTTAACTGCTTGTTTATTAGAGCTGGACCATCCAAGGGCATTTCATAGTCGCAAATGTTTTCCTATGATGTTGTATTATAAATATGGATATTTGGCAACCTACAAAGTACTCCAAAATATGAAAGTTTAACAGTATAAATAACTATACCCCATAGTTATATTCTACAGTTCATCTGCAAAGCAAAGTGTTCTTTGCAGTGGCGACACCCAGGAACTTCACATTACAAATAAGAAAACAGGAGCATGAAAAGGTGAAGAACTTGCAAAGAAAGGCAATATGAGAACTTTTTTTCACCATTTGATCTTCTAGTTTTATTATGCTTTATATGTTCATATTCTGCATTCACCAAAATAGACTTATCTGCAGTGCTTGAATGATCTCATTCCTCTGAATTGCAGAGGTAAATAAAAGAAAGAAAGGATACGAGGAGTTCTCTAAGATATACTTTTGTTGGCAGTTCAAACTCAAGCCTGTGAAATTAGGAAGAGTTCTTAATATATTTTGCATATCCTCTTTTCTAATTTTTAAAACCAAATTTTAATTCTATTCTTCAGGAATTTTATTCCCAATCTATGACTTTTCACAGCCTAGTGCAATTAACATTATTTAATATTTTATTCCCCCTATAATGTTCTAAACGTCAAGATCCGCTGAATGTAATCCAGCCTCAGGCAGCAACATAAAATGCCTACATTATGACAAAATGTTCTTTTATTTTCCATTTATCAACTGCTAAATCCAGCAAGATCCTTATCAAAGGTAGTCCAATTCAATTGCTTACAGAAGATATTCAGGTCTCTAATGACTAGCATCTGATTCCTTTTACAAGCATCATAATGCACTTAAAATATTAAAACAGACATTTCATTTTACTTAGGATTTGATGTAAGATACATACATAAACCATTTAAGTTCTGCAAGGCTAGATATATAAACTGGGGGAACAAAATGCAGCCACTAAAATCTCTGATCTTTTTCTTTAAAGACAAGATAATTCACCAAACATGTTTTTTTCTAACATCTCTCTTTGTAAGCTGATGTTGAACTCCAGCTCACTTCATTTAAAGATCCAATCCTAGTCCTAATTAATTAAGAATTTCAAGTGTTCCACCACTGAAATATTTGTTGCTAATTCAAGAAACTAATAAAATATTAAACAGTTTTGAGCAATGTCAGCTCTTACAAGCTAATAATATACAGCTCTTTTTTTACCAGTGATTTCTGCTCAGCCTAACTGTGAGTGTAACAGAATTAAATGACCTCTGTATAATACCACTAGCTGTTCCCTTTTTATTTTTTTGCAGATCCTTAAGGGCAACCCCACTACATAAATATGTCTCCTTTACTCGTAGTAATGGAAGCCAGGGCAGGGTGAGTCCAATACTACCCAACACTAGATTTTCTGGGCTATTTATAGAGATGATCTTTAAAGAAGCATTAATATGACCCATTTTAAAGTGACTGAGAATTTGGCCCAACTTCCTTGCCCCTCCCAAGGCTATTGCTGTCAAGGTTTCGAGTAACGAAATCCAGTAGCATGAAGTAGTAAATTTATTTTGCTTAGGCACACACACACTCACACACATGCAGTCATCATAATTTCCTACGACATTTAAGAGAATAAAAACTCTCATACATAATATTCTAAAGGTTGAATATTTGGCCACCATTTTTTTCCAAAATAACTATTAAAGTTGTAATCGAAAGTGTTCCAGGCCACAGGGTTGGGTGGTTCAGTTACAGAGTGAGGGGGAGATGGGCTGTGAACACTCAATGTGAGCTTTATTCTCTCCAAAAATTCTTTCATTAGGGAAAACCTAAGACAGGCAACTCTATTTTATAATAAGAAAGTGCCATTTTTTTTCTGTTGAACTGACTGTTTTGGAAACTCAAAGGGTTCCAAGCATACTATTAATTTTTTACAATGTCAGCATGCTTTTTATAAACTGTTTTGGCGGGGTGGTGTTCTGAATTTTAACAGTCACTCATTTTGGAAATATTTTATACTCCAGAGGAAAGATTTTGCTTTCCCTGAATTGAGGAATAGTATCATATTTAAGCCATATGATCTATTTTTAAAAATACTATAAATATGGAGCAAACCCTTTCCAAATTTTTCATGTTATAACCAGCGCCTAGCAAGAGCTGTACCAAGGCCTTTGTTTGCTTTTGTTCTTAAAGACTTCTTGCATGGATTTCCTTTGCAAGCATCACAGTGAAGGCTCAGCACTGCTTCATCTTCATCAGGGCTTGGAGCACACTAACACAGAGGACCACATGGCTGAGCATATCTCCATCATCCTTCTGACTACCTCCTATGTAACTAATCCAAAGGCTACCAAAGCCAGCAGGAGCATTTCCAGCAAGGACAGTGAGCTTTCATCAAACTATCTGAATAGGCACACAAACGGGGTAGATGCTCCAGAGTACAGTAAGATAGGAGAAATTGAGTTCCTTTGGGACCGACTGTGTGTATTTGGTCCCAGTTCTGCAGTACCACAGTTGCCTACCACAGTGCATCCCCAATATGGTCAAAATATATTTATGAATCGTTTCCTCCTCTCTCCCTCTTTTCTAAGCCATCATAACATGATGAAAAGTAGAGAGGATATTGTTCTGAATCTGTGACTTTGAGAGGTCATGGCTTTAATACCCACTTGGTTATGGCTGAAATTAAAATGAGAACCATTGCGTCCTTCAAAAATCACTGCATCTTTCAGGAAGTGTTTTTCCCATCTCACCCATAAAATATTCTATACTTTCAAACTTGAATGTTTCAAAGACAACATTTTACTGCTGCGTTACAAATAAGCTACAGCTACTTTCTCTTCTTCATTTTTCCTTTGTTGTTTTTTATGTTGGGCTGATGGTAACTAAAGGTCTCAGAGGCAGACACACTCACCCCTACCTTACTGTCCTCACCACCTCCAAAACAGATTAAAACATATTCCCAGAGTAGATATTTGCAGCACAAAGAGCACAAGCTGCAGGGAATCTGTCCAGTGGGAAGGACCTGCTATGCCTTGGTGGGGTCCTGGTGTTGGTGAGCAGTGCAACTCTGTCAGACAAACTCCTTTTAGAGGTTTAGACCACCCTCTTGTATGTTCCTCTCTCCCTTGCCCTGATTTAACAAGGAAGCGAGGCCTCATCTGTGAAATAGAAATACTTTACAGAAATTATTTTTTAATTTGTTTGGGTTTTTTTAGAGGTGGCATATAAAAGGCATAACCTGGCAAAGGAATAGAGCTGAAGAATTCAGTGGCTCTCCAGAGAAAACTGTAACAGGCCTGGAATTTTATTTTAGTAACCCAAAGGAATTAATGTCCTCTTGTCACATAAACAAGCCTTATACAGAGCTTAAGTAATAAAATAATTACAACCACAATTCACATACACATTACAATTACCATCTTCCCATTTCTGTTCCAATATTGTTTCTTCCTCAGGCTTATGTGAAAAGGAATAAAATTATTAGCAGAGAACAAAAACATATCAGTAGAGAATAATGTGCGTTTCCTTGTTAGAGAGCCTAGGTCCTCTCCTCCCTCTTTATTCCAGAACTATAAAACACAGAAATGTTCACAGGATATTAAGTATTAAAGTGTTGATGTCAGCAAGCCAACAAAAATGCAAAGGACAAAATACAGAAGTGTTACTGGGGCTACCACTGTAAAGTATTCATTTTATGATGAATTTTAAAAACCCCAAAAAACTGTAGATATGGAAAATACATAAACTGCTAGATTAACTAAATAATATCAGTTGCATACCTTCTGCTCTATCAGAAACAACTTAGTGCAATCAGATGGAAATGATACTACATTGACATTGACAAGCACATCATCAGTAACTGTCACTAAAGAGTTTGTGTATGTGTGAATACATGGATATATGTGTATGAATATGTGTTAGACAGAGACAGAAAATGTGTCTTTTTAGAGCAAACAAACAGGCATTTTAAATCCCTGAAGTGTGCACAGTGCACAAGGAGTGACCTGTGGATGAATAGATGTAGAAACAGCACATTCCTCACTCTTTCCTAGAAAAATCCTGCCAAAAACCTTAGTAAATGTGTGGAACAATTTTTTTTTTCAATTGGGCCCCAAGGAGTCACAAGTAAGAAACAGAGAGACAAAGGAAGGTATAAAATATCTATGTACTGCATGTTCAAAAGTGCATTTATAAAAAAAAAAATAAATAAAAAGGAGAAGGGTAGAAGGGGAGAGGTTTACAGTTTGGTCACTTTATCCCTTGAGTACCATTAAATGTTCCAGATTGTGTATAACTGGGATTATGCCAGGTGTTTCATGTCCTTTCCATGGTGTTGCTGAACATTCCTGCTAATGGCCAGGTCCTCTCAGACCTAAATCTACTGACTCTTACAGGTAAGAAAAAACATTCAAGAAGGTGTTAGTGATGCAGGCTGAGCAGAAGAGTTGCAACACAGAATCTGTACAGAAAGGGTTCCCCTCTCTGCTGAGGCAGTCAATGGTTTTGGTCCTGATGGAAACTGAGTGGCCTGTTCTTAAAATTGCAGTGGTCTGGTTTTAATCTTACCCGGAGCTTGGGGCCTCTGCACCCAAAGGAAGGCCACCTGGAGAACAAGTAGGGTCAGGCTGTATAGGCAAGATTGCAGGATTAGGTCCTGCTGTACACCACACATGCCCTATTAAACTACAAAACTGGGCATTGACCTGGAGCTAGAGTGCCTATTAAATATTATTTTGTGTTTAAACTCCTTGGATTTTTGCTTGCTTATCATAAGCTCTCTTGAACTTCATTAAACATGGGGAAAGCATATCACAATCACTCTGCAGGGTAAAGGCAAATGCAGTTCTCTCATAGAAAGGGTTAAACAAGACAGTTCCAGAACTGGTCAGACCCACTTCTGCTACGTGCATTTCAAAACATGTTGTGACAATTCCCCTAAACAGCTGGATGCAGTTTACTAAATGACCTGTCTCCGAGCTATCCTTTCTCTCTTGCTTTAACTTTCTTCCAGGGATTGCTCTCTTGCATGTATCTCCTTTGAATATAGTGACTTAAGTTCAAATCTACCCTAAATGCTACCGCTGTAACAGATGGGGCATGAGACTGACATCATCTGGATATCAAGACATGTAAAAATTCCATTTTTCATTGGCACTATGTTAAGCATGTTTTCTGAAGAAATAAGGAAAGTTCTTGCTTGAAATTCCTGTCTCTAACCAAAGTTTTGTTCACAGAGGAAAGAATTGTAGTCTTTGTTTTTATCTGTAAATATATACCATGCTTTCAAATTGTTTTCCTTGCTTGGCAAGGATTTCACTATTAAGGTTGTTTCCTTGCTTCCCCTTTCCTCAGCAGGAGAGAATATGATCCTCTTAGCCCCTAACAAACTAAAGATCTTTTGTGTGTCTCTGTTTATCGTGAATATTTACATTTTTCCCGTATAATAAATCTGTACATCAAGCATAATCTCTTTGAAAAGATATGGAGTGAATGACATAGAAACTTCCGAGCACAAAGATGCATGTGCTTCCCAGACTGTCCCTCATCTCATCCAGCTCCCACTAAAGACAATGATCCACTAAAATCTAACACTTGACATGAAGCATATGTGAAAGCAATAACTTGCTCTGGATAATTGTCTTATAGAATAGTCTTTATGCTACCCTTAAAAATATTTCCGATAAATCAGTCAAACAAATAATGGAAATCTAAATGAAACCTGTTGGACAGAGCCTAGAGGCCCATTGTTCCTGGAAGTGCTGAAATAACTTTCCCTATCAGCGAGTAAAGAAAAAAAAAAGCCAAATCTAATTGGGGCAGGGTGCAACCTTATTTCTAGAACATAGCTGGTTTTAAATACTCTCCAAACTCATTTTTATTTTTAAAGCAGTGCTGCTGTTTCAATTAGGCCCATATTTAACTGAACAATACCAACATTCAGGAGCCAAAAAGCGAAGTAACACTTACATATCCAATTAGAGCAGTGTCACAGAGCATAGTGAGGTCTGTGTGGCTGCTAAAGCAAAAGCAGACGTCTGCCCCCACCCCCACTCATCCTTACTTACAGTGATACCAATAATTATAATTATCCTGTAGTGTTTGGTGATGCTACATACGTTTCCCCTCCAACGGGCACATCTGATGTTTATCTGTTTCCTCTAAAGACCACGAGAGATAAGTTATGTAGCGTCCTTGGAAATAATTACCAGTAACCAGTCACTTTCTGCTAATGTATAAAATAAGAATTAAAAAAAAAATACACAAAAAACAGGAACCCCCAGTACCATGTGTGTGGTAACCCCACACTGGTGCCTGCAAGTGCATGCAAATCAATCTTGCTCATTAATACATGATAACACTCCATGGTGCCATATGGAGGTTTTATGACATATGCAAAGTCTTCAGAAGCAGAGCTTGCGCTTGGAGGAAAAATAAAAGGAAGAAGGTAAGTTATAAGAAAAAAGTAAGTATATTCATATTGAGGTTGTAGCAGTATTTGAAAATACAGACTTTAATAACACATCTTAGAGTTAATCTGCTGGCAGAACCATTGTCATCGTGCCCCAAGAAACCTGGAAAGGCAATGGTGGACTTGCTGCTAAACTGCAGGACTACAGATCAAGTTCCTGTTTCCAGAAAACACCGAAACTTTACTCTGATCTTCAGCAAGTGCTTTAACCCCTTAGCTCCCTTAACCTTTCAGTTTTCACATAGATAAAAATCTAAACTATTTTAGCCCTACCTGTCTTCACCCTCTTCCAAGAGGGATTTCTGAATGTCCAGGAGACATGCTTTGAGTGTTAGCAGTGCAATGTTCCCATGGGAAGTGCAAATAATTACTAATAGTGGAGGGATTTTGTGATTGTTTCTTTTCTGTAAGGCTTTCCTGTAGCTACGTGCCTGATGGTCCTATTCTGCAAAACTTCAGTGAGAACTTCAAGACTGCCTGACCAGGTCACATGCAACTTGCATTTGTTAAAGGCCAAGCACTGCTGATATAAATGTATACAAAATACAATAAGATGAATACATTGCAAGTCAAGAAACATATCAAAGAGAAAAGGTGTTTTGTGTTAGAAAATGTGTACTAGCTAAGCCTTTACATTTGAAATGCTGGTCTCCTGTGGACCCATTATATATTTTCCGTATGTCCATGCATAGGAAGTTTCATAAAATGCTGAACATGTATATTCAAAATAGTTCTGACAATGTATTAAAAAAGCTCTAAAATATTATGACATGGCCAATTTCCATGCTTTTTAAAATCAATCACATGGCACAATATAATTTATGTGTGGAAATATACATCATAAATATTTGCCAATGTCATAATATTTTTAATGGTTTTATATGTTGTCAAATCTGCTTTAGACACAGTATGTGTGCTGCACATTTACTGAAATATAACTCAGACAGGCACAGGGAATCAACTATATTCTTTTTCCATGTGTGTTTGTTATATATTTTATGGTTTCGTTGCTCATTACAGTAAAAAGATCTTTTTTTCAATTTTCCCTTCTTTCTCTTCCCTTTTTTCCTCTTATTTTCTTTTTTGCTTTCTTTCTTTTTTCTTGCACGCTTGCTTTTTCCTCTGCTTTTCTCGAACCAAGTGAATGTTGTTTGAAAAATAAGAACAGATTTTGTAGTTTTCAGTTGCTCATTTTTCTCTTGGTTGTGGCTCTGATATAAGTAACTCCAAGTCACGGACAGGTATTATTATGTTAACCTTGTCCAACCATTGGGAGTGTGGTGTTCATACATCCACTTTAAAACCAAGGAAATAGCTGCTTTTCCCACAGCTACTTCAGGGTCAGAGTTCCAATCCTCTCAGTACAACCATGGGGCTGCAGCTCCACCACAGCACACTCAGTCAAGCTCTGGGATAGTCTGAGTACAAGCAGAGCAGCTGAAACCACACAAGACAAGAAATCCTTTTTCTTGCAAGGCAATGTCATTGCAAGGCAACAAAACCCTGCAAGACAGGGTAAAATTTCACCTCCTCAATTGTGTGTCATGTCCCCAGGCAGTCTACTGTCACCTTTCTTCCAAGAGGCAAGTTTTGGTGTGGACTGGCCAGGCATTTGTCACAGTCACCCTCAGAGGTGATGTCCTGACCTTGGTGAGCACAATACAGTGCCTGTATTACCCTGTTGACCAGACCCTTCACAGATTTCAGTGACCCAGATGTGACTGAACATCTCCCTACCTCTCAGCAGCACAATATCCCACATCCAAAGAGCAACCAGTAATGCAGAGTGGAAGAGTTTAATCACCATTTAATACTATGAGATAAAATTTATAAGAAAGGTAACACAGAATATACACTTGTTTACAGACATAGACTGAAGCCCTATTCCCACTGAGGAAGAAAGGAAAATCTACACAGTTCAAAAAGCAAAAAGCTTTACCTCTAGACTTTCAGTTTATCAGACATTACCATAACTTTCTGCTGCAGAATTATTTATAACAAATTCCTAGCTATAACAAGAGGGAGGAACAGGTAGGTCACAAAAATGACTTTTAGAATATGTTTTAATAGAAAAGGAATATTTACATAAATAACAATGTTCCTAAAGTGAAAGGGAGTACCACAGTAGCTGACCAGGAGGAAAATAAATAATTTTTAAAAACCCAACTAAAAACAGAACAAGAAAAAAAAACCCAAATATTTTAAAATGTTATTTCATGGGTTTTCTTTATTTTTTCAGGTTTTTCCCTTTCCTTTTTTTATTTTTCCTCATTTTTCCCTTTAGAAATGGAAGGGAAGCTTAATTAAAACAACTTGTTCTGCAAGCAGCAGAGCTAATGAAATCTTGTTTCCTGTGGGGTTTTGCCCTATATCCCCTGCTGTGATAACCTCAGCTCCATTCTCATATCCTCTATGGCTGCCCTTGCAGTTCCCTAAAACAACCACTCAAATTCCCCAGCATGTTCTTAAAATCCAGTCTACACATGTGCTACCATGTCTTCAGTTCCTTCCTAAACCACTGGCTTTGTCATAACTTATAGCAACTTCATTACCCTTGTGATTGGCTACAAGCCAGATTGCTCTCCTGCTCCAGTATCTTGCACTGATCTTAGTGGAGCCTTATTCTGCAATGACCCTGTGGTTCAGGAAATAAATTGCTAAAATCAACTGTATTCCTCAACATTAGACATGCAAAAGAAACATGAGAAGTGACTAATGTGAGTGAAAATACGGCAAATATATTCCAGAATAGCACTTCAAAAGGATTCATATCTAACTCAGATCCATTAAATACTTTCCTGTGATAAAATGTTGCAATGACATTGGCACAGACAGCACAGCTCATGAGCTAGACTTTGGGCCTGCTGCATAAATTACTACTGGATTCCCTTACCTGGAAACCACAGCCTAGAGATTAAGTACGTGGCCATTGGGCACTAAATCAGCATACATTTCAAAAGGAAAAATGTTTGTGTCTGCAGAAGAACTAATCTGGAGTTGAAGAGTCCCCATGCTCTGCACCTGAAGAGTATCTTGTACAGTGATATTGCTGGGAGCACTGAGACAATGACCAGCTCACACGTGTCCTGGTGAGGGTGGACTTGACCCATATTCATTTGAGAGATGCTGCTAGGATGGCTGGATTGAATATGATACGCTGCCTCTTCCTCTATTTTTGTTTCTGAAGTACCTGCAGCTGTGCAACTTTGACCCATCTCCATCAGGATGACCTTTCCTCAGAAATTATGGGTGATTTTATGCATTCCAACTTCAAACAGCCAGGATAAGGCATGAGCCTGAGTGCAGGTGTTCAACCCTTTCAGAAAACCCAGCCCTTTTCAAGTGCTTTGCCATAGTCATCCAAAAATCATAGGCCCTTCCAGGCATTAGTCACTTGTGAAAAAACTCTGGATGGAAAGGAAGGTGCAATGTGCAGGATCAGCCTTAACATCTGAAGTGGTGACCACACAGTGTTTAGCAAGCCAATGCAGGCAGGCTCTGCAAAGGACCTCTTCTTCTCTTCTTGCTGCTGAAGGCAATCCAGACCCTGCAAGTACCACTGGTGTGGAGCCTGCATGCCCTGCAAACAAACAGTGGACACTGGGGTATGCTAAGATTGCACTGACGAGCTTTCCTAGCCCTCAGTCACATAGTAAGGGTAGGGTCACATCTTTCTGTGAAAGCCCTCATAGGCATCCCATATGAATCCACATTCTCCAGGTGTAACTGAGCTCCTTCCAACATTAAGCAGAGAGCCAGCACAGGGGCTCTGAGAAGACCTGTTGGCAAAATGAATCTATGAAGTACTTCCCAATATTAACTGACCTTATATACGCGTATGGGTCAGTAGGTCGCTCAGCAAATACCTGCTTAGAAGTAAAGCTCAGCTCCATTTCCATGGCTGTGAACAGCATTAAAAGTGCTGTCTCAGTGTGACACACCTGGTTTTTAGCATTCCTGCTCTACTAGAATACAGGTTCTCACTGCTCACCTTCTTTCCATTTTACTTTACTTCACTTTATGCTTTTAAGCTACCTTTTCCTGAGGCAAAATGTTACTCCAATCAAGCTAGAAAGACAAAGTGTGCATAGAAAATATATGAAAGAGAACTTTTTTTAATGCATTTCCCCTCTTATTTCAGGAACACATTCTTACAATGTGGGCCAGTAATTCTGAAACTGGATAGGGGGAAAAAGAAAGATGGAGAACAGTTTTATTCTGGAAGATGATCATGGAAAAGGGGAAGAAGAAAGGAAAGAAAATAATCTATATATTTCAGAAACAGAAACCTAAATATAGTCTCTTGATGTGCAGAAGAAATTTTAAAAATACCAGAAAAGACAGCTCTGCTAAGAAGAGCAAGCTGATATAGAATGTGACACAAAACTAGTGCCATCAACAACCAGCATGAACAAATTCTGGAAATAGTTGTGGGATCTCTAACAATGCTTATCACTCAATATTAAACCCTTCAAGGTAAGTGTCCAGAAATACTGGGGTGGGTGGAGGCAGCAAAAAATTGTTTGAATCTTTTTTGTGACAAATCCTCTCATAAACCTTGCTAGGAAGCTATTTCTTTTTCTTTAGGTAAAGGCAAGATTTTCATGATGTTTCTAAGAGATGACCCTTGGCTCCAAAATTTTATGTTGTATAGGTTAGTTGAAGACACTTGGATCTGAAACATACTTCAGTTTTCCAGAAGTAGAATTCTAACTAAAAAATGGTCCTCTTATGCCCATAGAGAAAGATTCATCATTCTCTGATAATAAAATCCATGGACAGATAGCTGTGAATAATTAGGTTTTTAAAAAGATGGTGTTTCCCTGTATTACTGTACAATAGAAAGCGATACAACATGAAGATAGAAAACAACAGCTTATGCAGTTTGGAATGGAAAGGGAGAAACAGTCTACTACTATGTCAGCCATTTCAGTTTGGCTGGGATCAGGGCTTCAGAGGGGTGACTTGCACTGCACAGAATAAATGCACCACTCCTGACAGCACAGACAGCAAAGCAGAGGAAAACCACAGAGCTCAAATAATTGCATCTGGAGGGGGGAAAAAAAAAAGAGGAATTGCAAGCAACCTGTGTGCACAGAGGTCTAATTCCTGCATGTTCTCCCCAGGTATTTTGAGAGACCAAGAACAATTACAGCTGTAGTGAGAGTGAGAGTGCAGGGAAAGGGATAAGAGAAGAACTGCCAAAAATAACCCTCTGTAAGCTGCAGAAGCAGTGATTGAGAAAACAGAGTTAGAGCTCTACACATACAACCACATGCATGAATCTCAAACAGAGCAGTGAGTGTTGACTTCAAACTGCGGAGGCTTTTATGGAGAGGGAGAAACACCACTATCACTTAGTTCTAGTACAACTACATTTCCATTCAATACATCTTATATCCTGCTGTAATTTTGTCTCGGTAAGCCATGCCCACACTGCATATGTACTTCCCAGCCTGCCCATATGTTTCTTAAGTGGTGAGATCATCTAAATCATCCCTCTCATTTCCCTCCTACAGAAACTATTCATGGCCAGTCTATTTCTATTCTGACCAGATCACTGATGCCCCACAGGACTTTGTGGAGCCAACCCTACCAAGATAATTGTCAGATTTAGAACTGGTTAAGAAAAGCTCTTACCAAAAATATTTATTTGGTTAAAAGAATCCAAGAGATTCTCAAATTCTTGTGAACAGCAGGTGATTGGTTTTGCCAACAAGTGCCCTCAATTCTTTTGACATCTTTTTATGTATCTGTAGGCACCAGGCACATTAACCTCTCTGAGGCCATGCTAGGTTTGGTCCATATCAGGCTGACAAAAGCTGACAGGCAGGCACAGAAGCAAACTCAAGATGTCTTAAAAGTAATGTACAAGTTCATTCACGACCAGAAGTACCCAGCACACAGTGGGGGAACAAATCATTAGAATTGCTCATGGCCAGATTTCCAAGAGCTCCATTTCCAATGTAGAAGCCAGAATTTCCAAACGTTTTCAAGGTCTCTAAACAAGGGGCTGTATATTTATACAACTTCAACCCAAGCAGCTGAGCTCACTCGACAGCATGGCCACTCATTTAAATATTCAAACGGGTGCAGGATCCTTCTAAAATGTCACAGCTAAAATGTGCTTGTTCAGAACATTTGAGAATTGGGTGTGAAAATTTGAAAGATGTCCTTCAAATACAAGATTTTCAAAGCTGATCACAAAAATAATTCTAAGCCTCTCTGATTCAAAGCAGAGTATGTGTGTATTCAGGATTTTCCCAAAAGTTCTTTTTTGGTGGAGGACATCAGCATTTCTGGATGTGTAAAAGTGTATGAAGAATTAATTGACGTCAAAATTTTGATGGCAGCATGAATTTTAATGAAGGAGGGTTATAATAAAAACTTTATCCCTCTCCAACTAAAACAGCTACAGGAGCCTGTGCTGTACTTGAGTTTGAGCTATACAGACGAATGTATCTACCAAAAGCTGCAAAAGACTTAACTGCTGCAAACCCTTCGTTCTAGATACATAAATATGAGAGATAGTATGCTTGTTTCATGAGTATTAAAAAAGTGTGACTGTGACCAGACAGGGAAGAAGAGACTGAAATTCTTGCCCTCATATGGTACCTGCAATCATATGAGCTGGGACAGAGGGGGTCTGTCCCCTCTCTTGCAGAGCAAAAGGGAAAAACATAATCAGATACGTAACTGTAGAGTGTTGTTTGGGAGGAAGATAACTGGCATTAATTAACTAATTTTTTAAACATTGAGTGATAAGTGAGTTTGGAAGGATGTCTGTTCTAAAAAAGTGAAATGTTCTGTTTAGAGTGGCCCGATGGGACATAGCTATGAAATATGGAACAAAAGCATAGGAAGGACAATTCAAGATAGCCATCAGGAAAAAATTCCTAATGGCATGAAATACAGCCTAATACTGCTGAATAGTCTTCTAAGACAAGAAGTGGAAGCCCAGCTGAATGAGTAATTTTGAAATTAGATTGTAGGAAACAATTCAGCATTGGCAAAAGGAACAGACAAGATGACCTCATCAGCCTTTTCCATCTCATATTTCTATGATTCTGAGGACAGAGAACAATAAAAAGCCACTGTACAGAATCAGTCCCAGAGAAAGTTGCAATGGTGTAAATGAGATTGGCTATTAAAAGGTGTAGATTGCAAAACAGACTGTGAATGAGGAAAAGTGGTTTTGTGGAGAAATGAAGTCATCAATATGTCTAGAATGCAGACTTGGACCCAATGATAGGCAAAGACCTGGACAAGAAATGTAAAATTGGAACAGACCAGATTCAAAGACATAAAAGACAGAACACGATGAGGTAGGGATGCTAAGATTTTAGATAGAATACATTTTCATTTAGCATGTCCCAGGTGTGCATGGCTTATAATAATTAAGAGCCATCAGGTGTCAGGGCAAAGCCATTTTCAATACTAAAAGATTACAGGAGAATTTAAGGATGATGCCCGTGTATTTGGAAATACAGCAATATAGGTATTATTCTTTTGTTTCACAACCATGCACATCTGCCAACATTTGCAACAACAAAGGAAGTCTCTACTAATTTGACTGGAAGGCTCAGGGTGTACAAATTTGTCCTCCAAACCAATGCCATCATGGACTGTTTTCTCAGCCAGTACTTAGTGATTAAGTACATATGGTTTTCCTTTTGCTCATATCATACATTAACCTGTTATTGCAGAGTAATGCACTGGAAAAAAGGATTAAATTCAGAATTCAGCTTGATAGAGCACCTAACTATACATACAGTAATTATATAGCACTAACTACAGTTACTATATAGCACTTACTAACTATACAATTGTATACTGTTGGGAAGCTGAAAATAGAGATCAGCTTCATAACCAGTAAGACTGTTCAAACTGCAGTTGTGTGACTAAAACTCTGATGTATTTTGGGCATTTTGAGAAGGATTAATATTCATCTGTCCCTGTTTTTTGCAGATGGATTTATCATTTAAAATTACTCAAGCCCATATTCAGGCAGTTCCCAAACTCTGTTTGTGATTTGTGTTGCATGACATGTCCTGAGGTATTATTTCTCTTTGTTGACTGGATACTTGGAACTTTTAAAGCAGTGGTATAGAAAATGGCATGTCACAGGCTCCATTTTTCAAAGTTCATGAAAACTCCAAAATGCATAGGTGTTTTCTCAAATACATAGTGAACTCTGAAGTATTTGCAGAAAGCAAGTATTGTGCACCCCTCCATTACTAACATACACAAAGAAGCTAATCAAATGTAAGTAATTTATACATTGACCAATTTTTTTGACCAATTTTTTCAACCAATTTCAAGGCATAAGAAACAAAAGGGGATATTGGTCTAAAAATGCCACAGGAATCAGTTGAGGAAGCACATTAGAAAACTATTAATTTCTCTAGTACTGGAAATTTTTGTTGTCATAGTTAGTAAAGCACCTGTTTAAACTGTAGGAAAGAAAAGTCATTGCTTACTCTATAGCAAAGAATCCCATATTGTTTTAGGCAATGTGATAAAAGTATATAGGAAAGTTTTCTAATATGGGAAAGTTTTCCCTTTAAATTCATATTATCCAAGGTAAGAGGTAGGAAGTCAGTTCACAGAAAAAGCATGAGAAGGAAACTTAATTCAGAGAAATTACCTTTACTGTATTTATTTTGCATTTCTCCTTAAAAGTACTATGATAACTACAAGTTGTTTCAACTTAAATGCAATTAAAATCATGAGATTTAAAATGAAGGCCATACAGGAATGGTTCTGAGAATAATGACCACTAGTTATTGTTTTGTACCACTGGCAACACATCACAAATAAATTATTACAGATAAATTTGGTGTAAAAGAGCAAATTTGTATCTGCAATCTCTTGCTTAAAACTGAATAGTTGTTGAAATCTGGAGACAAGCTCCAATTTGTAGTATTTGCACATATTCATTCTCAAAGGAAAACCAGGAGGAATGCCTTATTTAAAGCATATGTTATGAAATACTGTCTTACACATAAAACATCATAATTTCTAGGCTATAATATATCACAGAATATATAATTTCTGTCATGTAATTGTTTATGTCATTAGCTTCAATATAATAACTTAGAGAGATGCTAGTAAATTCACCTAATATCAAAGAGATGTTAAGATGTGGTTTATTCATCTCTAAGCAGTTAATTCCCATATATTATCATATTGCTACTTGTTATTGTTAGTTTGATTATCACTTTCTTTATATGGTACCACAAATGTGCATAAAAGTTGCAGAGTATTTTATAATAAAGTCAAATAAAATCTCTTCAGGCACTTTCTAACATAACCACTGAAAAATTATTTTATAATCTTTCCCTCAAATAAGAACATTTTGAGGGCACTTAGATGAGGGAAAGTTGCAGCACCCAGCCAAGTTTAGAAAACTGATTCTTTAAAATGCATTCTAAAAGGGCATATAATAAAGCACATTATCAACAGGCAGAAATTCAAAAAGGGGAGTCACAAGGGGACCTGGAAAATATCTTTTGAATGACTGTGGAAAAATTAAAAGGCATAGTATGGAAAGGCAAAACCAAGAGTAAGTGTGCAAAATGAGCACGTGTTTAACAGTGACTGGAGTTCAAAGAAATTTTTGCTGATTTTTATATATCATTTCATTAAAATGTGCATGTTTGCTTTACATAATATCTCTTGAAAAAAAAATCAATAAGATCAGAAGGAGACATCTTGAAATACTTCCTAGGTGAGCATTGGAATGAATTAATTTCACTGTTAGGGTATGCTAGCAAAAGGAAGCTTAATTCATTTCCAAAATTCTTTGAGCTCTAATCTCTTGGAGTATTTTCCCTGTCTTATACCGCTTGCCTGTAATATGATGAGACACTAGAATAATAATGCTTGCTGAAATAAGTATGTTTTTCTTAAACTGAGTTTTCTAGCATGAAACAAAGTAAGGTTGCAATGTTACTGTTTAATTATTCAGCCCTTAAGCTATCTGTTACAGTATGGCATATTTACTGCCAGAGGGGATAACTTCAGTGGTCTAAACCTGACTTATGAACAGACATCCTGGAACCATAAGGTTTGAATATTGGCAGAGCAGAGCGGAGTAAGTTCTTCATCCTTCTGTAGTAGCTGTGTTTTACTACTAGGCAGTTTATTGAACAGAAGTCTTTAAGCTGTGCCCTTAAAAATCCAGAACTCATGTGAAAATTAAAACTCCCATGCTGCTCTCCACAAGCCTGTCCTAATGTCGTGGGCCAAAGTTTCCCATTTGTCTGCTGCTGGGTTTTATGCTGTTCCTTGTCAGTCATCTACTGCAGGGATGGCTCTGTGTCAGCAAAAGTCATACTGTGAAAACGTAAAGTGTGATGGGAGCCTTTGTGATGAGAACTGCTACACTGAGGTAAATCATAACTATCATTAACACATATGTGAGCCATTTTAAATGAGATCTGTCCAGACCACAGTTAGGTCTGCTAAAGACTAATCAATTGAGTTATAATTTATAAACCTGTTCTCAGCTCACTCTTCAGTGCTTGGGGATTGTTTAGTACCTCATGAATTTAATGCTCAAGCCCTGTGGTGATATTGTTTATTATCATGATTTAGCACTGATTAATACCCTGCAATTCCTGGCAATACCATTTGAAAGAGAAAAGATTAGCAAAGTAGTTGGGGCTTTCCCTGCTAATTATTCTGTTATCACATAATTATACACTTCTAAAAACTCCTTTTTATCTACAAGTATATTTTGGCCCAATAAGTATATCTTCCATGCACACCTATGGGAAGAATCTGTATAGATGAGCCCACAGAAAAATACATAGAAAAATATGGATGACAGTATGTATATACTTGTGTGTGTGCATGCATACAGAATGCCCGTAACATATTTACCTCAAATGTAATTATGAATATATTTCAAGTACTTCACAGGCTGTATGTTCATGGGTTAGTACAGGTAGTGCTGAAAAACTCTCTCAGGTGGAAAACAGTAGGCATTCTGCCCCAGCAGCTCTACAAGCGGTGTTTGCAGAAGGGGAAGTTAAGTCTTACAAATTAAACTATTGTAAAATTTAGATAGGCAAAATTCACCTAACAAATTTGGACTTGGCTGGTATGCTTAATCCTTACTCTTGCAGAAGGTCCCACATGACCTCTGCAATGGTAAATGTTGTTTTACAGCCCACTTATGTGATAGAATATCTGCATCCCAACAGAGGCATTCACCTTGTACAGCACTGCTCTGCCACAAGAACTTTAGTCAGACATTTGGCTGTTTCTTTTAACTTCAAGTCTGTGGGTTTGGCTTCCTTACCTCCAGTCTATATACCAGCTTCCTCACTTGTTGTCTTTGAGGGCTTCACAAAGTACAAAGAGGCATAAGACTACCAGTGAGCTACTGCAGGAGCTTGTAAGAGACAAGAAAGATCTGATATCAGTTTTTACATGGTGCAGTAGTTCTCATCATAGAAAGCTGAGTCAGAATAACACAGGCATTGATTGAATCAGTCCAATCCAAAGAAGAAATTTCTGAACAACACATGATCCCAGGATTAAAAAAAGAAAAAAAAAATTACAAAATAACCCAAGTGAAAGAATGAAATAATGAAAAGTCCTAGAACTTTACAGAACCGTGGAGCAGAAATGAAGGTAAGTCAATAAGCACTCTGCTTTTTGTCTGAAAGCAATGAATATCCATGAAAAGACAGAGAATATAATTATTTTCTCACAGCAGCAGATTCTGGAATACTTCTGAACTTCTGAACTGTACAGGTTAACAGCTGAAACTGCAGTATATTGATTATCAGGTAAGATACTCCTTCTGAAACTGATACATGCAAGCTCTGTGTTGTGACAAAGAAAACAAAGAAAACATGGAGGATTTCTCAGATGAGACAGAGTGGATAAACCAGCCTGGGAATGGTGGGAACATTCAGGCCAGAAGAGGTAAACCTGCAGCCTGATGCACAATGTTCATCAGGGTGCCTAAAAGACCTCAGATAAACCCATGCCAGGCAAAGATAGCCTGGAAGTCTGGTGGTCTAGTCTAGTACTTGTAATGGCTCTAAAATATAGAAATAAACTTGAGTCAAATCACTCCAATGAAAAGACCAGCATGAGAACTGCACATGCCCAGAATACAAATGTTGGATATTTACAGTTCCCAAAACATTCAAAGCTTTGGTGCTGCTTAGTGCAGCACACTCACCTGCTCACTAGCATAAGGAGTTTCTCAGTATCCTAGCAGCCTTAGGAATAAAACAAAATGCAGTATTTGAGTGTAGTCTGTCTTTATTGTATTCATGAAAGCTCTTGCCTAACAACAGTTTTCAGTATCCCAGAATAAGCCANGGGCATTGGAATATGCTGCCCAGGGAGGTGGTTGATTCGCCTTCCCTGGAGGTGTTTAAGTCACGAGTAGACGAGGTCCTGAGGGACATGGTTTAGTGTTTGATGGGAATGGTTGGACTCGATGATCCGATGGGTCTCTTCCAACCTGGTGATTCTGTGATTCTGTGAAATATGAAACTTTTTTGTTGATAGAATGAGCCTGGCTCCTGGTATTAGAGATATGCATTCATTTCTCAACTCTGTCACTAACACTCAGCATTTTTGGGCTACCTAACATTACATTCATTTTGAAGCTGAGGAACAGAATTTCTCCCTTTACTCCATAGCACTTTCCCTGCTTTTTGCACAAGTCTGCCACCTGGATTGCGATCTTCAGGGACAGAAAGGCCATCTTTTTTGTGCTTGTGCAGTGCAGGCCAAAACAGAGCCTCTTCTACACTACTGTTACAGAAACAATAACATAACTGAAAATACTAAGAGCATACATTTTCAACTTAAATCAATATCTGCACTAGCAAGGCCACCGGGAACATTTGGGCACTTCCAGTAACACCTCTTGCCTGCCAGAATCTGTTCCTCTGAATTTGGATAGGGTTTCTTTAGAAGGAAATTAACTGTGGAAATGTCTTTTTACTATCCACCTACTTGCTACATCAAAGCACTTGTTTCTTTTCTAACTGGATGTAGGAAAACAAACAAAACCAGCAAACAAAATTCTGAATGTCACGGATGAGAAAAAATGCTTTCCTTGTGGTTTTTTGTTGGTTTTTTTTGTTTTGGTTTTGGGGTTTTTTTGCCATCATACAACCAGAAAGACTATCAGGACCCTTTCCTCACTGTATGATTACAAGGCATCACATTTCAACAGACTTGGTTCAGAAAGGTTGTCCTTGGTACATGAAGTGACTATTAAAGAACAGGACATACAACATCACATGCTTATGCTAAGACAATCGCAACACTCTGCCATAAGTATCTGCAAGTGCCCTTTCCTTAAGAAAAGAAAAAAATATATTGAATGGCAAAATATCTCCTTTTTTTAGAAGTGTCTTAATTCTTGGTTTATTGTATTAATTTTTTTCCTAAATTCACTCATTAGTCTCACCACTGTATCAGGCTCTTATTCCTGTGTGAAGCTGAACTGATAGTTTTTGAAGCTGCCATTCTCCACAATGGTTAGGAGGAGTGAGGAGGAAAGAACGGTGAGCCAAGAGCCAAGGAGAAGGATGTAGTGGAGTGAAAGATGATCAGGGAAAGGAAACGGGGAGTCTGTTTTGTTAATGCTGTTCTGGCCACCTCTTATGTCTTCCTCTTGAATTTTTTAAGTTCTTCAGCTGCATGTATTTAGCTTTCTGGCTGCTTTTGTTTTTCAGCTACCCAGTGTCTCTCTTTGCATTTATCCACTTTTTTTTCTTTAAGAAACTTGCTTAAGCTTTTCCTGCCACGTCTCTCTCACATTGTGTGGCCCTTCTGTTAGCTTCCTTGCCAGGCTGTCAATGAGGGCTGCTTAGCTTAGACCTCCCCCTACTGCTAGATGCTATTATGAAGCTTCAAAAATCTGCAGCATGATACAGGAATAAAGCATTGAACACATTTATACAAGCAGTGGGGTATTTCACCTTGCTAATAAGGCAGGGTAATGAGGATTGATCTTCCTGCCCCTCTTCTCACCTCACAGATCATACAGAAATAATCTTCCTGTAGAAATCTTTTCCCTCCCAGCTCTACCTCTCCTTGGCCATTAATACGCAATAATGGGTAAAGCAGCCAAGGGCAGGCATGACAGCTCCTAAAACATTCTCAGTACCAGCTTAGCAGTCTTGAACAGGCAACATAAAGTTGAAGATAGCAATCTCCAGATGCTCTGCTATTGAATTCTTGGGATCTGTATTCTAGACAAGGAGTACTCCATGGTAGGGGGGTTGGAACTAGATGATCTTTAAGGTCCCTTCTAACCCTAAGTATTCTATGATTCTATGAGCACAATTTAGTTTGTGTGCACAGATACACATGTATCTATCTACTATTCAGTATGTATATAAAAGTTATTATGTAGTAGATAGTAAGGTGTATTCCTGTGATCACAAATATCTCTATGAGGGCTCTGTAGACACTGCACATTCATATATGTACATAGTCTTGAAGTAGAAGACCATGGGAATTACAAAATCAGGTTTGTAAAACATCTTCCTGTAGCATTGCCTTGTAACTCAAAAGGAATGTGATTAACCAATGTAATTAAAAACAAGCCTAATCTTAAGCATACACTTTGGCATGAAAATGGCACCATTTACATCTTCAGTAACAGTTGTTCTGAAGTGCAAACACAGATCCTATTCTAATGGGAGTAGCATAAAAAACTGAGGGAGAGCAAGAGAATAGATATGTCAGTGCCACAAAGTTACATACATGCATTCAAGTGTATAATGGCAAATCCATCCCAGAAGGCAGGAAAGGAAACTCCCCACTACAGTTTGTGGAAAGAAGATGAGAAATGGATCAGCTCATTGAACTGCTTATTTATCGGTGTTTGTTCAGAGAGACATTAGGTGCATGAACTGTTTATTTTTGCACTGAGGAAGTAAAGCATTGAAGGGCTGATTCATACTTTTTTGCTCCCACTTTGCTCCTCAGATCATTTAGGCAGAGAGTACTCACAGACCCTCAGCAGCTCTGCAGCAGAAGAGTGATCTACATAAACCTTCTGTACTCATTGATGCAAAGTCCTGATGACACGGGAAAACACGGAACTCTTCAGGAACTTCAAATCCCTAATAAACTGGTTTATTTTTTTCTTGCAAGTTAAAATAGTTAGTGAATGAAAAAGAAAATAAAATATATCCAAATATGTTCCCTGCTCTGGCAAGGTTCCAGTATTGTTTTGGAATCTCTATTGCTTTTGTAAATACTCCCAAATATTGGTTGCTTTTGATCTTTATGTTTACACTGAAGATGATACATTGTAGCTAAAACAACCTGGAAATACCAGAAAAAAATATTGCCTTATTGTCAGATTCTTTTTTTAGTATTTCAGAAGAGTCTGATTTTGGACTTCACTACAATGCTATTACTGTTTCAGTCCTGCTCTCATCAAATTCAAAGGTCAAGAACAATTTGCATCCATGACCAAAACTGTAATAAAAAATATCAATATATTTTTAGAGACTCATCTTCTCATAGGATCTTAAAAAATGAGCTAGGTATGCATTGTCAATAGAGGAATCATTCTATATTCCACTAAGGCCTATTACTTCTTGGATGGTCCTTGAAAGAGGCTTAACAGCATATTGAAAAAGGAAGTGAAAATAAGTACATCAGCTAAAATCAAAAATATGGATGGTGTCAGTATACTATAATTATTTAAACTGGAATTCCTCCAGAACACTGGGATGATTATGAATCTGGATATCCTTGTAAGTCTTGTAAATCACTGAAACTCAGATGTGATAAATTATTCATCCATTAAATGGGACCATTTTTGAGCACTGCAGTATGAATCAGACTGCTTACATACCGGAAAGACTTCCACGTATCACTTTCTTCTTCTGTATTTCTTTTCTTTTAGCACTGTAGGTGTGCTCCATGCTTTGCAGGCAGGAAATCAAGCTGTAAATCCCCCAGAGGACACGTGACGTGACGTGACGTGACGTGACGTGACATGACATGACGTGACGTGACGTGATGTGACGTGACGTGATGTGACAGGAGAGGAGAGGAGAGGAGAGGGAGAGGAGGAAAGTACCAAAGGAAAGCTGAATGCTCAGGGTAGTTTATGAGTTTCGTAGTCTATAATTTGGTTTAGCTATCTTTTGATATGGGCAAGGGGTTATTACACTTGCCTATAGCTCCTGATCCCCTTCAGCAGTCTTCCAAGTGATCTAACATACTTGCGTGCTGTTTTAAAGCTAATTTTTACAAACCAAAAGTAAGTGTAGGGAAAAAAGCCAACAAAAATTTCCAAACAACCATGAAATTAATGTTTTACATGAGCAAGTAAAATTCAAAGTTTTTTATTTTATTTTTGTGAATGTTCCATAGCTTTTTCCAGTCTTCATTAATTAGATTAACAAAGGCTTACCAAGAAGCCATTTTACCTCTCTCAAACTCTTTTCACTAGTCAGAGACTGCCTAGTCACCTTGGTATGGGGAGCAATTTACATCCATGAGTGACTTTTGGTGAAACAAAAAACTGAACTTGGTAAAAGACAGGATGCTGGTCCTGCACAAGACAAAGCATCTACCTTGGTTAGAATAGTGAAACATATGGCAATGCTGAAGTATCTAAAGTTTTAGCAACCCAAAAGAAATCAGGAAAGAAAATATCAGAGTGAAATTTGCCAAGCATGACAGTGGCCTGTAATAACAAATTTGGGGAATCAATTTCTAGGGACAAAAACCCCAAAAGGAAGTCCCAAACGTCTCTTGCAGTTCATTGGTATAGACATGAACAGACATCTCCCATTCCTATGTACAAGTGTAGCAGGAAGAGACACTGATACTAAGTTTAATTCTAGTAGGTGTTTTTAAACTAAATCAAGGAAAATAAACAAATGTACCAAACAAGCCCACTGAATTTTTCATAAAATGTATGGACTTTAGCATTGTTTATCTGTGTTGACCTTAAAGAGTCTTGAGTGGCTTTTTCCAATAAAAACCAACAAATACTATCTAAATTTCTACTCTTTCTTCATTAAAGGCCTACCATTGAATCCCTGTCTTCATGCAGTTGACCCAAAGTTATTCTGCCTGAAGAATGTCATGAAGGGATTTTTTTAACACACTGAAATACATCTATCCCATTGTCTTTACAAGACCAGTTCAGTTTCAATTGAAGCCAACAAGAAAATTCCCTTTGATTTCCATGGAGACTGGTTTTTTTCATGCTATACTGCATGGCGGAGTGACTTAACTTTCCATTGACGAGAGACTGTGGATCCAACACTGCTCACACTAACTTGCAAAAATCATCTTTCATGGCATGGTAAGTACCACTAGTTTTATATTTCTCTGACAGAAACACAAAACAGGAAAGCAGTCTACTGACAGTGGTACACACACAAAAAAAAAGAGGAAATTCTATAGATTTTAACACTCACTAAAAAAGCTACAATGCAAGACCATATTCAAAAAATTACTATTATGCATAATAATTGTCAAATATTAAATATTAATTAGTATCTCTACTTCTTTTTATTAAATTGTAATCAGTTAAACATGTACTTTATTTTCCGCCATAGTCGAGTTCACAGAAGGTATTCCAGGGACAGAACTGCTGTTTACCTTTCAGTTTTGAAGTTGAGACACTTAATGAGAGAATTTTATATGAAATAAACTACGCCAAGTGAGCACTAAATTCCACGCATTTTTCACATGTTCCTCACTTCTATTCTTACAGGCTTTTCTAATTATCCTATTAACATGTATTACTTATTTCTTGGTTCTTCACAGCTTATATTTCCTTAAAAATTAAGACAGCATGTCAGATTTCAGCTGTTCTTTTTACCACTTCCTCTGAAGTGGTAAAAATCAAAACCATTTAAAGTTCATTCTGTCCACCGGTATGAACGCTGGAGTCCCTTACGAGACACCCTGTTTTAGCAGCAGCCATGCAGATTGCTCTTGAACTGAACTGAAGCCAGTGCTTCTCTCCATGACTGTTTCTTGTTATATTGCAAGATTAGCTTTGAAAGATGTTGAAACAGGCCTGATAAAGCTTATCACCAAATGCTCTTTGATGACTTAAGTCAAAGTTTTAGTGGTCTTGTTTCCTGTGCAGTGAATAACTACTTAAATGAAATAAGCAATATACTAGGAGTGGTATTAATGTGCTGCTTTGCCAGCACTCTCACAAGGGATGCGAATGATGATTAAACAGAGATACACACTGCACTGTTCAACTCCTCCAGTGTTTTTCCTTCCAGATTTAGACTATTGTACCTCTGTAGGGCAGTGAGGGAGAACCAAAGCTCTTTTGTGGAAAAGTAGGGAATTTTAATCTCCTTGACTGCTATTCAGACACTTTCTGCAGCCTATGAATTCAACATATACATTTAATTTAAATTTTAAAGAAGTCCTGAATAGGCCCATTCTAGAACAGCCCTGGTCAGAAAGAGACAGCATCACAGAGGCTGTGCAACTGACATGACCAAGAACCCCAGTGGGCAACAAATTCTAAATGAAACAAACAGCCAGTAGGAGACTTTTGACACACACCTGATCTTAGACCACTTAACTGCAAAATTTCTCTTGTATATGAATCCCCTTAACAACCTCCCTACTGTCTGCAGGATCACTGGTCCAAGGAACACATCACAGCAGCTATTTCTGCAAAGGAGTTGCAGAAGGATATGTGTCTGTTTTGAGACTTAATATATATCTGAATCTGGAGGTAAATTCCAACCGAGATTACAACTTAACAAGAACTTTTAGTCATCCAGGTACAAAACCCTTCATTTTTCAAACCTGCAAGTATTAGCATGATTTCAGTCTTTCCAAAGCCAAACAATTCCAGGAATAAGGAGAAAGAAAGTGTTGCTCTGCAACTGCAGTCTCTCAGGAGCCTTTGAGTCTGTTTATGTGTGTGACATTGTGGAACATGCTGTGAATTATAATTGACAGCACAGACTATAAAATTATGGTCCCTTTCTAACTTCAGTCTGTGTGTACTTGAGCCATGAGGTATCATTACTCAGGAAAATGCATTTCTCATCCTTTAATCTGGAATCACTTTCATGTCCTACATAGTCTCCATTATGTGCCAGCAGAGCCTACCTCTTCCATGAGGATGACACCTGGATGTCTGTGACTTAACTCCGGGGGTCTTCCTGGGGCAGAAGATACCCAACACTTGAGCCAAGAAACTTGTCGCTGGTGTAAATGTATGGCACCAATAACACTTACTTCAAATTACTCAGATTTTTCTCTGTGCTGTTAATAATATAATGTGATGATAACCAACCTCATAATCCACTGGCAAAACTACATGTTACTAATCAACCACAAAATACAGTTTTTCCTGTTGTAGTATTGACAGTACTTCATGCCCTGAAGGCAAATAGCTTTGGTTAAGAGGAAGGTCTAGGGAAGTTTCATGGGTTTATGACAAGAACAGCTTGTCTGAGTCTAATTTTACCCAACAGTTGCATAAATGAATTTTTAAAACATGATCCATATTCTTAATGTCTAATCCAGGACTGTGCGGTTTCATACAGGGCCAATCCCATGGAGTGTCATAGGACTTAAAGCCTTGGACCAGAAAACTATTGAATATCAGTTATGCCAAAATTATGGTGCCTGAGGATAGCTAAAATAAATAGAAGAGAACAGCACACAAGCAAAGAAATAGAGAAGACAGATAAACAGTGTGAATAAGACCTTGTCCAAAACACTGAAATTCCATAACATACCATTTAAAGACTTGGAACAAGGGCTATGTTAGTTAAAGAGACAGATGTTAATTAGAAACTCCATGTTGGACAAGCCCAAGATAAAACAGGAGCTACAATTGTATATTTAAGTCAGAAGATTAAGAGAATCGTAGCAGACGCACAAAAACACTGGAGGACACAAAGAAGTTCTTCAGCTAGCATTCTTCTGCCTCTCAGAAACCAGGTCCTGCATTTCATGAAATAGGTGAAAGCTTTAACAAAAAGACACACGTAGTCTGCCCAGGGCTGGAGGTCCTTTACCCTCACACACTCCCAGGAGGCACAAGGCTGTACCTCTCAGGCTTCTCCCGCTTGCCTTTGCTTTGCCTTATGCAATGGTTATGAACATGCTGCAGCCCCCCCAGCTGAGTTTATGCTCACATGAGCAGAAGCAAGGGCTGTAACAGCTGACCTAGCAGATCATGTCTTTCTGAGTTACTTTGGGACTCATCACTGCTCCTCCAGTGGAGCAGTGAGTCCCCTTTGCAGGTTGCCCTTTGGGGCTTCTGCCCCTCTCAAAATTTCCAGGCATGTAGATCTTTCCCTCCTTGCTCTAGGTCACTTGAGGATTTTGTTAGTCACATCTGTAGTCGACCAAGAGATGAGTTTCTTACACAACTCCAGCCTGCTCATATCACTTAGTATTGTGAGATACTAAATAGGCCCTAAATATCTTCATCTATGTTGCACATGCACTCACTTCAAAAGTGACAGAAAATTGCCTCTGGAATTCACTCCACAGAGACAACTGACCTCATTCCTATGCTGTCCCTCAATGGCAGAGGTGATGCACTGGTGGTTTCACATGTAGTGTCTTAGAGGACAGACCTTTGAGCCAGTACTGACCCCGCCATCACTAGCCCTTGCATGCTTACTGATGCAGGGATTGCAATCACAGGATTTCATAGAATTATAGAATACCAAGTTTGAATGGACCACAAGTTTCATCTGCTTCAAACTTTCTTGACAAATGCATGGTCTAGACAAGATGACCCAGAACCCTGTTCAGCTGAATCTTAAAATAGTCTAAATCCACCACTTCTAACAGGAGATTATTCCAGTTGCTGATTGTAGTAATTTTTAAAAATTTTCATCTTACATAGAATAGGAGTCTTCCCAGGAGTAACTTGTACCCATTATCCCTCATCTTGTCCATGTGGCACCCTGTAAAAATGAAGGCAACATCATCTTTGTAGCCACCCTTTAAATACTGGAACATGGTGATGCAATCACCCCTAAGCCTTCTTTTCTCAAGGCTGAACAAACTCATACATTTACANCCCGAAATCCCTTTCCACTGAGCTGCTCTGCAGCCAGGTAGATCCCTGTGCTGCATTCCTGGAATATGTTTTCCCAGGTGCGAGACCTTATATTTATCCTTTCTGAACTTCCTAAGGTTCTTAATAGCCCACTCTTCCTGCCCATCCAGGTCTTACTGCAATGTGGCTCTCCCATCAGAAGTGTCCACTTTCCCACAGTGTTTGGTATCAGCAAACTTCATTAGGGTACACTTAATCCCATCTTCCAGACCACTTATGGAGATATTAAACGGGGGTTTTTGTTAACAGATATTAAACAGAGCTGTGTTAGCAGACCCTTTCTCTGTCCCATGAGCCCTGTGCTGGTCTGGGGGTAGTAGGCAGAAAGGTAAAAAAATTAAGAAGAGAGGCAGAATCCCCTGTGAGCACCTGCTGTGCCAAGGAGATGAGGAAATGCTGCTATAGCAGAGGAGAGTCAGCAACCACCAGATGTGAGAGAAAATCTCCAGGCGCTGGACAAATATCAGCCTCCACAACTGGAAGAGGTGCTTACAAACATAATGGAAGAGTTGGTTTTTCTCTCTTATTTACTCAGCAAGATCAAAGCTGTCACTGAACTCAGACAAGAAGGGGATGATTACAGAGTGCGGTAAGATTCTCCATGTAAGCCAAAGCACTTCTCATTATATAAGGCAATGGCACATACATTACAAGCCTTTTATTGTGTGCTACCCAGAGCTAGTGAGAGCCTGCCCAGCTAGGGTCCCTTGGCTCTTTATCACATGCTAAGCTCATTATTTTGCCTCTGGAAGTCTCTAGTTTTGTCCTCAAGTGTCAGTGACAGCTAAGAAGGCACTCATGCTACCTGGATTTCTGCTACGTTGATGTTCCGAGTCTCCTAAATGACACTTGTAACACTGTAAATGACCCTGTGCTTAGTTTTAGCTGATGAATTCAACAGCCAAATCTGTCACTACTTTTCCCTTGGATCTTGTGAAATATTATCAAAGAGATAATCAGCTGTGATAAATGAAGCAAAACAAATGAGCCCCTCAGCAGCTGGTTTCACTACTAAAGTCTGAAATCAGAGCTGAGAAAAACTGCTCTGACATAACATCTCATCAAATCCTGACATATTTTTTCTGTTGATCATATTTATATGATGAAAACAATCAACATGAGTTCTTTTTTTCAAGGCAACCAAGAATCTCAGCCCAGCCACAGAAAAAGCTTTTTTATTTCCAGATGTTTTTCTCTTTGTAACATGAAACACAAGAACTCTTGTAACAAAGTCAAACTAAAGATGCATCTAGTCTAGTCTCCTGACTTTGGAAGCAAATGGTAGAGGTCGCTTCAGTAAGTGTATATTGAATAGAAGCACACCATGGTACATTGCATAGACCAGCCTCCTGGTTTCCGGTGCATTATCTACTTACATTTGTTCTTTTGGTACAGCATTATCTGTGCACAATAGGTAAGATAGAGAATAATTATAAGACTGGGCATCTTGGTTGGATGGATTAAGTGAAAATTGTTTTCCATGAACATTTAAAACAAATGCATGCCTAAAATCCATGTATTTGAGCATCTTCCAAACATTTTAGTTTTTTTTATTTAAAACTGATGGATGCAAACCAGATCATTGTCCAAACCCCCCCAGATTACTTGAAATGTTAAGACCTTTCTATTTCACTACCAATACTGTTCTTTCACTAAAAACGTTGTGCACGTATCTACAGAAATATTTACCTTTTATCTTTCCAATTCAATATCTGTTTTTCTACTTAATTTACCTTAGAAGAGCTACTTGCCACTTCTATGAAAATAAAAGGCAAAATCCACATTAACCTCAAGGGGAAAACAGCCACTCTAATACATGCATGACCAGGATATATATTAATAGACACATTGATCCAAACTGTGTGCCCTACTTGTTCTATGTTTGTATGGAAGTAGCTACACATTTGAAATAATCATATTAAGTAACTCCAGATTTGCAAAAGGATATGCAAGATCAGGCACCTTTATTTAACTAACTCTAACTCAGACAAACGCCATGGAATGGGTCCTCTGTCTTTTTCCAAAGAGGTCTCTATTTCCAGTTTGACATGCCACACAGTATTGACAAGCCACACAGTAGCCTGCATGTACTAGAGAGCACTGAAAGGCTGTGAATAAAGTCTGGCTAGGTCTCTTAAAAAAAAAAATACCACATTGTGAAACCAAACATTTTAAGTTAAAAATACAAAATAATTTTTTAAATGATAAATTGGTCTCTGCTTATGAATGTTATCCTACTGGAAACAAAAGAAACCACTATGTGCACCTTATGGTAAGGTTTAAATAAATATTAGTTAAAAGAGTAAAAGTGCGGTCTCTTTTATTGCCAATTACAGGTTTATAAAGTTAAACAGGGAAAAGTAATACTATAGCCAAAACAGACTTTCAGAGAGCCCTCCAGAGTCTTACTTACTGTTCACTGGACTAACATTAGTTGTATTTTTATACCACAAGAATGGGCAGGGAGTATTATTAGGGGTTTGGTAGCTTTATGATCAGTTTCATATTCAAGATATTTCAGAAATCTACAATTTTATGTGCAATCCTTAAGGAATATATCAATGAATTGGAAGAATCAGTAGTAGTATTTCTGAGCAAATGAAAAAAGGCAGGCTCAGGGTCAGTCTGGAAGTCAGATATAGCTGTAAAATTTCGTTCAACACATTCAAAGCAAGTTGCTGGCTTTCAGCTCCGTGTGTTCCAGGAAGAGAGCATTCCTTGGCAGGCACTTCATTCAGAGGTTTTGATTTATGGGAAAAAGGCTTGCCTCAAAGAGGTTATTTTTCTTATTTGACCAAAGTTTGGTGTTTTCCATCATTAGAATTTTATTCTTAAAAAAAAAGAAAAAAGGTTAATTTTCAAGAAGCTTGTTTCCATCCAGATAACAGGGAGTTCCTAGGCTTTTGTACTAAGACACTCCTAGATGAAAGTGAAATCTACAAAGCAAAGATCTTAAAAATGTCAGGAAACAGAAATACAAACTCTTAACCAGATGTGTGTGATCCTTCTGAACACCCATACTGATACTACTGCTGTAGCAGCACAACAAGGGATGCTGGCGTAAGCCAAGAAACTCTGCCAGCTACGTTTTGCACATGGGAGCAAAGACAACTCTGCCCGCAGATGCACCATGCCTGAAACTGAATTTACATATTTCCAAAGTAGTAATCCAGTGTTATAAACCACAAAATAAAATACAGTATAATGGTTGGACTCAATGATCCGGTGGGTCTTTTCCAGCCTAGTGATTCTGTGATAATGGGGCAGATCTTCTGACTGAGGAAGCTATATCTCAGTTTTGCCAGTATTAAATTGTCTAAAAATCTAGTCCAGTACACGCTCACTGTGAGATTTTCATTAAATATAGTTCTTGGACTATCTGGTTTCGCATCTCAAATTTCATAGATTTCCACTAAAAGAGGTATTGTGCATTTTCCAGAGTTAACATGCAATAATGCCATGCATGTTGCAATGGAACAAAACTTGCCATCAGGATTTACATGAGGTAATGCCATCTGCATCACACCTCTTTTGTTATGGAGAAAACACTAAAATGTATTTTGCGGTCACGATTGTAGGGATTAAGATTACTGCTTCTTTTAAAGTACACTATAAAGACAGAAACTTTAAGTGGGCTTGTAAAGTGGAAGAATCCTTATGTTAGGTCATATTTTCAGCACATTGCCTGCTATTGCCTAGAAGAGTATTTAAAAATTAAGTAAATGCCCACCATACTGTACCTTGATGTATGTACCACATGTTTTTCTATTCACTTGTGTTGATTTACGCATCTTTATGCCTGATCTTCTTGTAAACATTTCAGGAAGCAATATCGTATCTCAAACCCCAAAGCAGGATGAGTTTCCCTTGATCTTAAATGTCTATTCTGTTGCATATCTCAGTCTGGTCACTTGGCCCTCTAACTTATGCACTTATTTTGTCTCATCCTTTGAACTAAATTTGATATAGCACGTAAAAGACTTCCAGGTTGGACTTCTTTCTTCCAGACATGAGAGAAGAGAAGCCCATAACAATTCAGCTAGGGAACTGACAGCATAAAGGGTTAAGCAGTCTCAACCACAAAAAGTTCTCAGCAGTACCTAAATCCAGACCTCCTCTCTGTGCCTGATCTCTACATATGCCGCAGTGCCATCACTTCCCTGCAGCTTTATTTTCCTCATGGCAAAGTAGCATCTCTTTTATTTCTGGAGACTATGGCTTTGATCCTTCTGACAACAGAGCTATTAAAATGTATAAGATCATGATTTGTTATGGATTTTTTATTATTATTTCATACAATATTTGTGCTTAAATCCAACCCTTTCTGAATAAGCATGAGCAATGACTGCTGGAGGAAACACTACATTGAAATGAAGGTTTGGAGAGGAAAAGTGTGGGTTTTCTGCCTCTCTGTCCTGTATTTTCCCAGGGAGTCTTTTCCTTAGTTGCTTGTACCATGTTGTATATGTCTATTTTTAGTACACTTCTGTATTCATTTCCTCCTTTAGGTGCCATGACCCTTATTTTTTCAGCAGTGAGAACTGAAGCTCTGAAATTCAATTCACTTGAGCCAGGTTACAGGAAAATCTGTCCTGAGGTAGGGAACTGATCTGAGGTCCCCAGGGAAGGCAAAATGTTTCATTGGGTCCCCTTATCTAAAATACTCAGGATCAGGAGCCTGGACTGCACAGAGGTCAGTACATCATCTAGACACTATGTAGTAACAGGGCTGCTTCTATATTAATAGGGATGCATGATAACATACATAAAAATGCATTAATTATGCCTGTATTTATATTGCTATCCAACTGGTAGGACAGAAAAAGAATATTATAAACAGCATTTCATAAAATAGCACTCTGGTGAACTGCTTTTACAGGATCAGAGAAACTCCCCAGGTGGTGGACTAAGTGGCAAGTTTCTAGACTTTCACATCACTAGTCTGAAAATTCCCCAACTGGCAGAGGAGCAGAGGCATCTGCTGAAATTGAGAAATTCTTATTAGCTGAGTTCAGGATAGAGAAGCCTGCATCTAATCAATGACACCACTACCACCCATCATCACCAGCATAGCCCAGATGAGTTCAGGGTCAGGGTTTCAAAGACCTCATGATAACAGAACTAAACACTGAGAACAAAAAAAGATTAGAGACTTTAGGAATCATGAGTCAAAAACTAAGATCAATCTAGTCACAAACAGAGACAGATAAACTCTCCCTGATGTGAGGTTGAATAACAAGAAACAGCAAAACTCAGTATCATCCCAAATTAAAAGTACGAGTAGGTAATTACTTTTTTTACCACCAACTATGCTAATGAACTCAACCAAAACCAAATTCCTGGTACTAAGAATCTTGTCTCTGGACCTCATAGTCACATGTGTTGAAAGGGACAAAAATGACAGGGACAAAAAAGGGACAATGATTTATCAGAAATGACTCACAACTTGAACAGCTGAAAACTTTTAGCACATCTAGTCACTTGTGCTCCAGCAAAAATGATCATTCAAGTTGTAACACAATGGTGGAGCTGCTCTTACATGCACATACAGGTATCAGCAAAAAGCAGTTAAGATCCACCAGGAAGATTTTGAATCTCTTCATCATCTTTGCTAGAAGTGGCACATAAAGAGCTGGTTTAAATAGTTGAGATAGAATCAAGCACAGAATAGTTCAGAACATATTTTTCAATTGCATTTAAGAAAGTAATTTTTTTTTAAATTTTTAAATTTTAAATTTTTGTCTGACTGACTCTGCAGAGAGCCCTCTCCATGAAAGTTATTCTCTTGTGTACTGGAAAAGAAGACAACACAGAATTCTGCTGATGCCTGAGTGTTAAAAGATGAAAACTAATTTGGAAAAATATCAGCAGTGAATCTGCAAAAGAACAAAAGTGGTATTTAAAATGCCTTGCACCTCTACAGCCCACTGTGTAATTATCAAGGGCAAGGGCACATCGTAGCACACTGTTGTTTTTCACTTCAGGCTGTCGTGAAATGCTAGAGTAAACTGAAAAGGAGGCCAAAATCAAGGCCCCAATTTTTAATACAATCTCTGAGTTGATCCATTTGTGTTTTAGTCATCGCTTGTTGCATTGACTTGTAAAACTCATCACCATCACTTAGAGTGTCTTATAACTTCTAGGGGTACAAATAATTTGTGTCTCTAGTCCAAACACATTACATGTACTTGTTCTGGACTGCTTTGAGAAGAAGGAAAATGCTTTCTCCGTGCCCTTGAAATAAGATGGAAAATGTGTTTTCAAATACATTGTTTTAGGGTTGGGAGGAGCAAGAGAGTAAACCTGTAGGATACACATTCAATTAGCAGAGTCTACAGCTAAAGCACTATGCCTCCCTTCCCTGGTGCCTTAGAGCTCCCATGGGACAGTCAGCAATTCCCTGTTTTACACTGAGTGTCCCAAGACCCTGAAAACCCCTTGAGGCTCCACAATAATTGTTGTAAACTCAAAAGTCTCAGGGAACATTTTTGCTGCGGAGCAGACATGTGCTATGAAGCTCAAGTCAAGTCTGGCAGTGCTTAGCCTTTCACCAGGCTTAAACCGCATGAGTGCTACACCAGCTCAGGATGGCTATCTGGCTTCCAGAGCCACATATGTTTCTGACTAGGGGTGGCCTGTGCCGAAGGGGCTTACTTACCATCCAGCACGGAGCTCCACAAGTCGCTCACATGGCCATACTGCTCTTTGACCCCTGCCCAGGCACCCCCTTGCATTTTGAGCACAACATTTAAAAATAAATAAATAATGAGTAAATCTGTTTTGCTCTCTTGTAATGACACATGCATGTTTACGTGCCTGGCAAATTTTCACTGGATAAACACAGAGGGAGTGAAATGTGTAAGTGCTTTTTCCTACTGTGCGTATGATGAGGTATTACAACAGTAGGATGTTCAGTTAAAAGCAAGGCTCCAATTCAAAGGAAATGCAGGTGGTTTCGATTGTTTCTGTGGACTAGAATGCCTGCTTAATAAGAACAAGAAAGTACATGCGGAATTCAGAGGATTAACAAACTGTTCTCATTAAAGGATTTCTACCATAATGTGCCTACAGGCACATGCACACAAAATTAAATAAATGTCACAACATAAAAATGTGGGCTATCAGCTGTTGTATTTCAGTTCATTCACAGATAATTGGTCAAGTAATGCATTCTTTAGTGATGTAATACAAGAAAACTACCTCCTAATTTGCAATGGTAAGTAAGTAATATGAATAGGAAGAATAATGCACAGTGTAGATGAAACTCACAGTTGTTTACCAGGCCATCACAGAGGTTAATTACTTTGGCCAGCCATTTTCTTTAGTTTTACTATAGCTAGTTAAGTAGAAAAGATTCTTTTTTTTTCACAGCTGCTACCTACCTGGTGTACAATAGATACTTCTGAACTGGCACCTGTCCTTACCGAAAATAAATGTACTTAATATAAGGTGGCCCTGATGATAGGACACTAGAAAGAATATATAATTTGAAAGTGGTATGCTTGTTTAACATCTTTGCCAATGATCTGGAGCGGGTGTTGAAGTGCACCCTCATCAAGCCTATGAATGATACTAAAGTAGGAGGATATGCTTGAGGGCTAGGCTGCCATTTAGAAGGGCAGGAATGGGCTGGAGGAATGGGCTAAAAGGAACTTTATTAAATTTATAGACCATATACAAAGCCCCACACCACAGAAGAAGGACCCCCCTTGGAATAGTGAAGGCTGGGGACTGTCTTGGAAGCAGCTGTGCTGAAAGGAGTCTAGGGTTCTTGACAGAGCACAAGCAGGCTGCCCTGGCAGCAAATACAGGCAATAACATTCTGGGCTTTATCAACAGGATCATAGCCAGTTACTAACAGAAGGAATTATTCCTCTTTATTCAGCCCTTCTTAGGTATCAAATAGAACAGCAAGTCCTATGTTGGGACCCCTAGAAGAAAGACTTCAATAATCTGTCCATGAAGACACTCAGAATGCAAAACAAGTTGCCCAAAGAGGTTGTGCAGTCTTCATCCTTCAGGGTTTTCAGCTGGATGAAGACTTGGTCTGACCTCATAGCTGACCTTAACTTCCAGTGAGCAGAAGGTTGGACTACAAATCTCCTGAGGGCCCTTCCAGCCTTGCGTGTTCTATGATTCTTCATTTCTGTAAATTATCCTCGCGGAAAACAATTTTTTAAACTGATCTAAAAATAAGAATGATGACAAATATATGGAATGTTTAACTGGGTACACTAGAATAAGTGAACAAGCGGGAGAAAGATCAAATATAAAGCAAGAAGCTATCTGTTGTAACAATCAATACGACATTGTTCATCTTTTGCACATGTTCTCCTTGTGATGCATGGCAAATGAGAAGCGTTAGTCTAATCTGTTCTTTAACTCACTCAGATGAAGAGAATCCATGGAATCCTTGAGCAACATGACCATAGGCTCAACTGTCCTCACCATTAAAACCTGTTTTTTAATCTCTAACCTACATATTTTTCCTGAAAATTTAGTAAATTTTCTGTCCTATCCACTGTACACATGGGGCCAGATTGTTCCCTTTCTTTTCACCTTTTGCATATGTGTAGATTGTTGTAAGGTCTTGAGGTTGCCCAACCCCATTTTCCCAATATTTCCTCTTAATTCATAGTTGTAGACATCTAATATTCTCCTTGCCTTTCTTTTCACTGTATCTGGTCTTGAAGTGTGGTTCTGTGATTTTACCAGGGTTGGGCAGTGAGAAAAGATTATTTCATTTGTCTGGTAGCCTATACATCTGTTCATACCTTCCAGTATGATGTTCAATTTTTCTGATGTATTGCCTCTTTCTAACAGTGGCCAAAGAGTAAGACAACGCAGATGAAGTTGGAAGAAACATCCAGAAGACAACTCTGAAATTATCTTTTTCATATATTTGGACAGATTCAAATATGTTATAGCCAGAATGAAGTTAGATAAAAATAGGAAAGGTTCCACTCCACCTCCTTTCTTTCCCTTTTCCTTCCCTACTCGTTCCTCCTCCCACTCCAGCACATTGCTGTGGAGTCCCACTTGTTGCCTTTGCTGCCTTCCTTTAACTGCTTAGTAAGCTAGTTCAATGCAGAAATCTCACTGAGTTTATTTACTTTATTTATTATTTTACTTTTTTTCTGTCATGACTAGTAGACTTGGCTCTGAACCAGAGCAAAAGAGGAGCAAGAACACAAAGGGGATAGAGATAAAAAGAGAATAGGACAGTTTTGTGTCAATCTCTGTTGTAAACAGTACGTGTTCCCTTTCAGTATCTTTGGAGTAGAGGACTTCCTTAGAGTGAATGCTCTTGAAGCCTTACAACAACCCTGTACAGCAAGTCTCATGATCTTTAATGGATGAGTAAAGCAAAGTCCAGAAAGAAACAGTTTATCTCAAGAAAATGGAGCAAGGTATGAGGAAAGCTACAAGCAGGAATAAGCTCAAAGCCTCTTGCTCAATCTACTTACTTTTCCTTTTATCTCCACAGCCCACTCCTCATGACAGTGATTGCTTCAGAATTTTACAGCAATGAGACTGTGAATGTATTAAAAACTACTACTGCAAATAGTGTCCTTACATAAAGATATACCAATAACAGTTTCTGACAAAGCTGGGTAGAAAGGATCAAGGGGCATACTTGATAAAAGTAGTAAGTTCTTAGAACATAGAAGATGATATTTTCTATAAGAGAATTCCCAAGCAATGGGCAATCCTTGGCAGCTCTCAATAGAGAGCAAGCTAAGCCAAATGGGATCAAAAATAAAGTACTTTAGGTAATGACCTGTTCAATGGGAATTCACTGATCTAGCAGCTGCTTAAAACTAATCATTAGTCTCCTCTGGATTATTTCTGCATTTTATCTAATATTTGTTCGATGTAAAATACACTAAAAGTTCCTAGAAAGGAGAGGAATTCCACGGCTCCACCCATCTTTCTGATCATCTTAACTAGTAAGTCATAAAATCATGTGGTCACTCTGACCATGTGAAATTCTGTCATATTGACACACCTTCAAGATGAGAGGAAGGAAGCAAGATGCCTTCATAAACTGTGTGATGGGAGGGGTTGAAAGAATTAAAACTGATTTTTTTTTATCCCTTTTATGTTATTCCTCAGTCTTAACTTAAACAGGTTTTTCTCCTTGATTTCATTTTGTGACTGAGACTTTCACCTCCTTGCAGTTGATCATTATTTTGATATCAGGAATATATACGTTTCAGTAAAATCTATTCATGATAAAAAGGATATGAGGAAATTTGTAGATACATTTACTGTATAGAAAACTGTATATGTGAAGCCCACCTAAGGACTGATTGTGTGACAAGTCCACATATAAAGACCACATTTAATGCAGGCTATGTTTTGTAAGCTGATAGTCCAGACACCAACAGCTCCCTTTTGGCAAGGAAGAAGTATTTTTAATTGCCATGGTAGAAGATCCTAGCAAGTATGAATGTGTAATGATGGAAAACAGTATGCAGTATTGCAGGTACAGTTTAACAGAGAATGATCCAAATGTACAGGATTTATAGAGGCTTGTAACGAATATCAGCAAAATATGCCCGGTTTTGTACAAAGGATTTATTTTGACAAGACAGACAAGGGGCATCAAGGATTTGAGTGCACACACTTAACTTCATATATGCTTAGGGATGCTACCAAGATGGAGGTACAGGACAAATTTCAGGCTTGATCCTATGAAGTGGATTTCCAGTCCTGTTAGTGTAAATGAGCAGAAACTTGCAGGATTCATATATTAGCCTCCATGTCTGGCATATGCAAAGACTCATAAGAGATCAGTTCTTAAAGTGTCAGTCTCAAATCTAGTCAGGAGCCACTTATCTCTGTAAACAGTTCACTCATACTCACATAAAATGATGCAAAACTATTATTACATGGATTTGATTTGCCTTTTTGTCAGATTTCAAAACAAAGGGAGGACCAAGTGCCCCTCTTTTTCCTACTTAAACTCTGTAGAGGTGGCTGAAGATATGGCAGTGTAAGATTCATATTAGAGCCCTTGTCTCAGCCTGGGCATGTAGGTGTGAGGAAAGGTTTTGGAAGCTTCTCCCATTTGTGTCACATTTTGGTCAGGTGTCACTCCTACATCAGGGATTTAAGGGAGAAGAATTTGGTGCTGAACCACTACTGCTGTGTACAAGAAAATCCCTGCCATGGCCTGACCCACCTTTTGTCTCTGAGGTTCAGCTCCCAGAGCAGGGCCAAATGCCTCTACCTGAGTCTCTAACTGCAACTAGCTGCTGTTGTACTAGTTACAGATTTATAAGAAGTCAATCTATACTTAAAAATAATAATTTAAAAAAACCCTCTTAAAATTATGTTTCTCGTAACCAAGCTAAATATGACACCAATATCCTGGACAAATGTGTGGCTCTGGAAATACTGAAATCCTGGCCCCATGACATGGCTGCTGGGATTCCTGCCATTTGCTAAAAAGTTAAGCTGGGAAACACTTTGTCCAATTACTAAGAAACAATGAAGATATAAAGGAATTACAACCTAAAAACAGAGGTGTTGAAAGAAAGAAAACAGACCCACGTAATAAAAAATATTGATTTAATTAAGGCAGCAGAGAAAAACGTTCACAAGCTTGGATGCCCCTGGTGCACGTGTGTGCATGGGGGGAGCAGGAGGTTGTGCGTTTGTATGTGCGTAAGCATGCATGCTCTTGGGACTGGCTTCTGCTCCAGTCCACACAGAGGTGTCAGAGACACAAGGGACACGAACATCAGCTCCCCTTCTCTCAAGCCATTGCAGAGAGCACTACTGGCATGGACCCTTACAAGCACCTAGGGCCTAGATCCTATCCATGGAAACCATTGCTCATTGTGTACGGGAAGATGGACACTGAGATGGGGTTTTGTGCTCTGAACTTCTGAACCCTGCAGGAGATCTGAACCACCGAACCACACACTGGTTGTTTGTGAAGAGTAATTTATTGAGCTCTGTCCTGGAAGAAACCACAAGATGTTCTAAAGGGCTAAATCCAGCAGCTAAAAATATTCCCCCAGAATATGATGCGATGAGAAAAGCTTCAAGATTTAGACAGATGCATGTTTCCAAGGGCAGTATTTTGTTCCTAGTTCTTTGTAAGTAGTATTTTAGTGCTTTTGGCAATTAGAACAAAGGGGCATTCAGACCCCATTGCATAACGTCCAAATGACCACAGAACTATTTCTGGTTGTCCTTTTCAGGTGATAAGCAACTGCAATAACATGTTTGCTAGTTCTCATTTCTCCTACAGGAACCTCCAGCACACTTAAGAGTTATATGTGCTGGAAAGGTGAATAAAAAACCAGATATATCAGCTGACCATGAAGTGATCTGGAGGGCATGAGCAAGAGGAAAGAGAAAGAGCAGAATTTAACTTGTTTAACTCAGAAATTATGTGACCACACACAAAGTCATGTGATTCTTTTCCTTCGCCTGTTGGTTTCTGAGCTTATCAGTAATAACTACCATTTTTTGAAGCTTTTCTTTTACACGTAGAGAATGCAGAAATTTAACTAAAAACAAGCTGCATGAATTTTAAGATTATGATATACTCTTATATTGTAACAGTGGATTTAAACACACCACCAAGGATCTTGGGATTCAAAGATGGGCTTGGGTACAGCCCATGTGAAAAGCAGCCACTTAATATCAGAGTGGGAGATTGTAATGCGAACCATCTTATTTAAGTGGTGCCAAAAAAAAAGACAAAAAACCTAATCTAACACGAGATACTTTAGGGACCTTTCCACCATGCTCTAGATTTTTTGGCTGGTCACTTTCTAGATGATTCAATTCCTGTTGCTTTGGAGGGATGATGAAAACCACAGAAATAGCCATTAATCTTTGGGAATGCTTAAGTCTTAAGCACCTCAAAGCTCCCAAATGTGTTTCAAGAAGCCTGAGCCTTTTCCCATAGGAGTTCAGTGATTTTCATTTCTAAGAAAGAACAACTATAGACATTACTCAAAATAGACTAGAAAATCAGACATAAAATCACAACACAGTTCAGCTGTGAGCTGAATTATTTGGGGAGAGGGCTTTTACCACTCCTGAATCTGCAAAGAACACTGCTAACAAATATTTGTGAGGAAGAGCTTCCATGCATGTAAATTTAGGAGCAGATCCTCAGCTGCAAAGTGTGATCTACACTCAGTGCCCTAAACAGAGTTGTGACTGTTTACACTGCTTCAGTAGCTGCCACAGCACAATTTAGAGATACTATAGAGAGGGCAATGATAAAGACAAGGAGTCTGAGCTTTCCACAAGTGAAAGGCCCACATGCCATGTTCCCACATGCTAGAAAAATGAAAGCAAGTATTCCAAAATCAGTGCTAATCACTTCATCCTCTCCAACAAAAGTACTCTCAATAAGAATATGGGAAGGGAGAGCTACTGTACCTTTTTCTGTTGCAGAAAGAATAGAAACCCAACAAGGTTTGTTTGTTGTAGGGTTTGTGGCAGTTTTTGTACTGTCTTGGTCTGATCGCACATGTTGGGTTTTTAAGGAACTTTTTCTTCCATGTAAGCCAATGCTCAGGAACCACAAGGCTTTTGAAAACAGGCTTTCTTGTTTAAATAGAATTATGAAATTATTTGGTTGGAAAAGATCTTTGAGGTCATTGAATCCAACTATGCCTGTCTACTACTAAACCATATCCCTGAGCACCTCATCTGTCTGCCTTTTAAATGCATCCATGTATGGGGACTCAATCACTTCCCTGGGCAGATAGTTCCTGTTTCTCTTGATATCTAATCTGAACCTCCCCTGGTAGAACCTCAGGCCGTTTCCTCTTGTTCTATCAGCTGTCACTTGGGAGAAGATACCAACATACGACCAACTCTACGACCTCCTTCCAGGTAGTGATAGACAGTGATAAGGTCTCCCCTCAGCTTCCTTTTCTTTAGGCTAAAAAAACCCCAGTTCCCCCATCCACTCCTTGTAAGACTTGTTCTCAAGCCCCTTCACTAGCTTTGCTGCCTTTCTCTGGACACACTCCAGCACATCAATGTCTTTCTTGCAGTGAGTCACTTGGCCTTGTTGAACTTCATACCACTGGTCACCGCCCATTGATCCAGCCTGTTCAAATCCCTCTGTAGAACCTCCCTACCCTCAAGAAGACCAACACTTCCACACAGCTTAGTGCCTTCCACAAACTTAGTGAGCATACACTGAGTCCCCTTAATACAGATTATTGGCGAAGATATTGAACAGAATTGGGCACAACACTGAGCCCCACTCTGTCATAACTACATGAAATGTTCTGTTGTTGAAAGTGTTCAGTTCTGGGCCCCTCACCACAAGAAGGTTGTTGAGGCTCTGGAGTGAGTCCAGAGAAGAGTAACAAAGCTGGTGAAGGGGCCGGAGAACAGGCCTTATGAGGAGCGGCTGAGAGAGCTGGGGTTGTTTAGCCTGGAGAAGAGGAGGCTGAGAGGAGACCTCATTGCTCTCTACAGCTACCTGAAGGGAGGTTGTGGAGAGGAGGGAGCTGGCCTCTTCTCCCAAGTGACAGGGGACAGGACAAGATGGAATAGCCTCAAATTCCACCAGGGACAAAGGAACTTCCATCAGGAGGAAGTTTTTTACAGAAAGGGTCATTGGGCATTGGAACGGTCTGCCCAGGGAGGTGATTGATTCACCTTCTCTGGAGGTGTTTAAGGCATGGGTGGACAAGATGCTGAGGGGCATGGCTTAGTGTTTGATAGGAATGGTTGGACTCAATGATCCGGTGGGTCTCTTCCAACCTGGTTGTTCTATGGTTCTACAATTATATGATTCTATGAAATTGCCATATAGGTGCACATTTGAACACGTAGCCACTCTCTTTAGTTAACACTTTGCTGAACTTTGACATTTTTTTCCCTATCTGGGAAAATTTTCTCCCTGACACTTTGGAAAATTGTCCACTGAGTTTTTTACTCAAGGGAAAGTGATTACTTGTGTGCTGTTTTAGGAACACACTTTCTACTATTTTTGTCGTTTTCTGTTTATTTGTTATTTTCTGTTTACAAACAGCCAGATACCAATCTCCTTCAAACTCAGTGAGCCAAAGTAGAAATATAAGGCAAAAGGTAAAATGAATTACATAGGTGTATGTTCTGCATAGGGCATAAGCATACATGCTTATGCTGTACCTTGCAACAGTGGTGTTAGATGCCACGAAGATTACAAGCATTACCAAAACACAAATACAATGACAATAATCAACTAATATTCATTTGCAGGTTTGCTTGCTTTCACAGAACCATTCAAGTTAGAAGGGACCTCAGAAGATTTAGTCTAAACATTTCTTCATAATATCCTTTTTGTGCCATGTCATTATATCTTTTACTTTACAAATCTCCAAGTATTACTCTTTCTCTTTTTGTTGTCATTTTCTTTCTTTCAGAAGCCCCACATTATTGCTTGTCACTCTTCTCCTCCATATCTTTACTGCACATATAGTCACAGCCCATTTCACTGATTTTTTGCCTTTTCCTTTGTTGATCTACTTTTTCATCTGCATTCTTGTTTCAAAAGTTCCACTGAAGGACCTGTTTCCTTTGCACACTTTCACTATGCCACTGTCTTTCTCCAGATCCCTCAGATGTCACTATGTTATTATTTGTTTATCTGTGCAGAAACATACTTCTGTTACTCTTAATCATGCTCCACTTCCAAAGACTCTTCTTTATCTAGAAGAGATTGTACTAGGCATCTGATCTTACACTAGCAGAGGAAAATCTGGCTGACAGGCACACATGCCTTCTTTTAATAAAATAAATTCCCCAGGTTTACCACGAGCACATGCCCAAAGCAAGTGTTGTTAAAAAGTAAGGAAAATTTTAAAGAGAGGAGGGAAATGAAGACAGCCAGGAAAAATACAGCTTCTTAATTTTGCTGCAAATTATTCTCTAACACTCCCTTCTCCCAAACCACCTTGTTCAAACAATCAGGATGCAGCTTGCACTATGCTGGGTCAATAGTAGCAAGGATCCAGCTGCGCCTGGCATGCAGGTGTTTGGGTTATGTGTTGCCAAATACAAATGGACTGATTGATGTTGTGGGTTTTCTTTTCTTGGGAAGGGGGCCATGCAGGAAGGAAGGTGAGGGAACAGGACTGGGTTGGGTATGTTCTGCACTGCAAAGCTCATGGTCCACTGGCATTGTAAACCTCCCTAATAGACACAGTCCTCTATTCAGAGCCCCTTTCACGTTTCCCTATGTGACCATTAGTGGTGGATAATTTGACACTTTTCCACCACTTTGAGGTTACCTCTGAAGTACAGCTCAGTTTGGGTGGGATTAGGTGGGCATGTGAACTTGTGCTTACTGCCACAAATCCTTTTGAAATACAGCCTCACTTCTGCAACCCTTCTCAAATGCTTACCAGTTCAGGAAGAGCAGGTCAGGTCACCACAGGCAGGGTCTCCACACAGCACACAGTTCAGGAAGCAGCTATTGTCCCAAATCACATTCTACTGCCTGAATTCTTCCTGTGTTTTTAGTTTAAATAGTGGTAGATAACTCCCTGAGTTCCCTCCTGCCTTATCCTATCTCACTAATGCATTAGAAATTGGCTGTACCTGAGGGTTTCCAGCTGTTAGGTCTAGTGATAGACCAAAATCTCTTCATTGGCTTTAGCAGTTTCAATCTGGACAGTTTGCTTGAAGAAATTTAATGAAAGTTTTCTGGTGTAGTTATTAGAAATTCTGAGTCAGTAAAACATCTGTACCTCCCCATTAGCACCTCCTCTGAACATTGCTGCAATAACAACCCCAACCCAAGGATTTTCATTGTGTTTTTTTCAGAAATGAAGGTGTCATAGTTGATGAATTAGCAACTAGCAGTTAGTAAAAGGGCTCAATTCAGATTTCCCTTAGGTGTGATCTGTGCATTTACGTGAAGAGGGGCAATGTAACTTTGGTATTTTGGCACTGGAAATGCAGAAATGTCTCTCCAAAGGTGGTTCTGTTTTCAAAAACAAATTCTCCAACAAGTTTCAGTAACTGCTTTTAGAATTATGGAATAAGGTAATAAAATTATATACACTGACATCACCATTATCAGTTCCTGAATTAATACATTTTTATTTCTTTGAATACAGAACAAATTTTGCGGAAGTTTCCTGTTCTAAGCAAGCGTATAATGCCATTCTCCAAACAAATGCCATTTTCTTGCACTTTGTGTTGTGGCAGCTTCCACATGTCTTCATCTCCTCTTTTGCCTTCCAGCTCATTCTTTTCCATTTCCATTCACTGTTCCTTCTACTTTGTTCTCACAGAGGGAGGGAGGGAGGATGTTGGAAGCGCCTGTCACACCCTGTCTCCTTGCATCTCTCCAGCAGAAAGGGCAACCTCATGTAGCCAACTGTGTTTAACTATTTAGTATACAAATAGGTAAAGCCAAAGAGGTAAAGCCAAAGAATGGGCACGGTTTTCAAGATCAAATCTCCTGTTTGCATGCGGCGTGCCAGTACTTTTATGTGAATTATTTATTTTCTGCAGTCAGGTGTTTTTCATTAGCAAGAAAAGAGAGATTCCAGGTGAAGATTTTATAAACATGTTGACAAATGCCAACATGTTTTATTCAAGTTATGATTGAAATGATTGTAACCTCCTAGGGAAAATGCTAGGAATGCTCTTGATGTGGTTAGGACTTGGGGGGAAATGGTTGAGGGTGCCAGAATGAACTCTTTGATTCGGCAGAAATACTGGACAACAAGCCAGAAGGTAGTTTGTTCATACACACTTTGTGGATATGTAGCTTAGCACAGTGTACCATATATACAAGTTTATAATTGAACCACAGAGGTGCCATTCTAACCCAGAATCATAGAATCATAGAATCACCAGGTTGGAAGATATCCACTGGGTCATCGAGTCCAACCATTCCCACCTATCTCTAAACCATGCCCCTCAGTACCTCATCCACCCGCACCTTAAACACCACCAGGGAAGGTGAGTCAACCACCTCCCTGGGCGCACCGTTCCATTGCCTAATGACCCTTTCTGTGAAGAATTTTTTCCTTATGTCCAGCCTGAACCTCCTCTGGAGGCCAGCTCCCTCCTCTCCACAACCTCCTTTCAGGTAGTTATAGAGAGTAATGAGGTCTCCTCTCAGCCTCCTCTTCTCCAGGCTAAACAACCCCAGCTCTCTCAGTTGCTCCTCTCAAGACTTGTTCTCCAGCCCCCTCACCAGCTTTGTCACTCTTCTCTGGACTCACTCCAGAGCCTCAAGATCCTTCTTCTCCAGGTTACGTTTTAAACAGAATGTAGAAGTTCAACCACTTTCCACAGCCTGAAGCTCAATTACTAGCCTTCTGATATAGACACTGTTTCCTATTGTCTGTAAATTCTTCTCATCAACAACAGCATATGAAGCATCGGAATTAATAGTAGCCATTATACTTTTCTATCACCTTCCCCTTAGGATACATACATACACATACCTATTTGCCTGTCTTTGTTGCCTCATGTAATGTAACCATAAAGAATGATGCATTTCATTTAGAGCAGATAGTTATATGGTTTCTGACAGTCCTGAAGTCTTATCTCTTCTTAGAGGTCTATTGAAGAATACACCTGCAACTCCTGCAAACATTATTGAGATTGGGTGTGTGGTTTAGCTCAGCTAAAATCCAAGACTGCTCCCTGTACTCACTCACAAGACAAGCTCTTTACTATGTGAAATTATTTTCTGCCCCAACACAGGCACAGTAACACAAATACCAGCCTCTTTCATGTAATGAAAAAGTGCCACTGCTGGCAGTTGCTTGACAACTCCAGCAAGTAAAAGAAACAACATTCTAAGTATTTATATGTTGGTTGCTACCAAAACAGAGGATTCCTTCCCTAATCAAAAAGAGCTTTCTTATTTTGTCTTCTTTTACATTGATTTCTATGCTTTCCTAGAACATTTTTTGTGTGACCCGTAGAGTTTAGTCAGTATTTGGCTAACTAACCCTTCTTTACACTGGGATTGTGTCATCAGTAATGCTTATGTTTTAGGAGTGCAGGATTTTTAGGCCAAAGGAGTTTTACAAAGAGCAAGAGTTGCTGTTGCCTCCAGGTGCACATGTGTAGCGACTTGTACCATGAGAACCAAACAGCAAGCAGCAGAGAGCTCTGCACTGAGCCCCTCCATCTAGCATAATGCTGGCCAATGCTGGTAATAGTCAGATTATGTGCCCCTAACAACCTATCTGTGAGATTCCAGAGCTGTGACAAACCACATTCCCATTAGCAGTTGAGAGAGATAATCTATTTGCAAGCACCTAGCAATCTCATCAGTCCAGAGATCTGCTTATGTTCACTATCTCAATCTTTCTGTTAAGAAACTGAGCTATGAGACAGCAGCTTACCTTCTGTAGGCAAACATCTAACCTGATAAGAAGAAAACAAAGCATGCTTTAAAAATAGAACAAGCATAACACCACTGCAAGGCCATTGAAGTGGCCTGTATCATAAAGATCTAGTGGCTATCAGTGGCTGCCCTCATTTCCCTCTGGACATCATGGAACCATAGAATCACTAGGTTGGAAAAGACCTTTGAGATCATCAATCCCAAACCTATCTGCTGACTACTAAATCATATCCTTAAGCACCTCATCTACTCATCTTTTAAATACCTCCAGGGATAAGGACTCAACCACCTCCTTGGGCAGCCTTTGCCAATGCTTAATAACCCTTTTGGTGAAGAATTTTTTCCTAATGTCCAATATGAACCTCCCTGGTGTAGCTTGAAGCCATTCCCACTTGTCCTATCACCTGTCACTTGGGCAAAATTACCAGCACCCATCTCTCTACAACCTCCTTTCTGGTAGTTGTAGTAAGTTATAAGATCTCTTTTCAAGCTTGTCCCTTTTTTGTTTAGCATACAGACATGTAACAGAATAGCCTGAGAATTAGGTCTTTTACTTCCAGAATTCAGCTGAAGTCAGCATGGATATTTCTGAACGAACAATGAAAAAAAAAAAATAGTCATTAATAGCAAGTGGTCTTGAAACAATAGGGAGAAATTACTAAATCATTTGTCAGTAGAAGTGTAAAAGAATAAAATCACTATGGAAAGAATTTTCACTTTCAAAAGCAGACAGATGCTCTATTGTAGCTTTAAAGGAGAAGGGAGGAAATGTTGGTTTGGCCCATTTTGATCTCTAAAGGCTTGTAAATCAGTGATAATAAGCTTTCCTAGTCTAGCTTGGGAGAGGCAGTCCTGGAGTGATTCACATTTCAAAGACCTCAGGATAAACAGTGCACAGTTCTTCAGTGCATTTCTCTGTAGAAAGCAGGACAGCACAAATTGGGGAAGACTGCTGTTCAGGGTGGACAAAATCTGCTAACCTCAAAGCCAGCACAATTAGTACAGTAGAGTTCAGTTGCTTTCAAATTCCAGTCAAAATCACCCCCTTGTTAAATTCTGGTAACTAAATAAAGGATACATAAACTAAATAAATGCAAAGGATGGCTGTTCCCTTGGTTTATTACTGGATTGTGTCACAGGATCTGTTTCCTCAAGAAAGTTCCAGGGCTTTGTCTTTCAGACAAAGTCTGTTTATTTGATTGGGCTCTGCAGAAAAAACATTGGTCCTGAGAAGCAGAAGAGTTTTCTGGTAAACATAATTCATCTATTAAAGGCAAGCATCCCAAATCCTTTGTGTCAGGTGAAAGACAATGAAAAAAGTTTTTTCAAAGTCAGTCCCACAGTGCAAGCAAGAGACAAGGAAGCAGAGCCCTGCACTCACAAGGACATTGGTGGAGAAAGGACTGTAGGACAACAATTTCAACTGCTGTGGCAACTCCAAGAAACACTGTATTTCACAAAGTACACCAGAAACATTAAAGTCATGGGTATGGAGGAATGCTTTCCACTATAACTTATAAATTGCATTTAAACCAGTACATAGAGTATCCATTCTTTTTTTTCAAATCTCATTTCTAATATAACAGGAGGCTCAATTATTTCACAATTAACAGAAAAAACAGATTTTCTACTGGATTAGCTAAGAAGTGAGTCTCAATTTGTTTTACAAACCAGACAGACACAGGAGAACCTGAAAGGCAGCTAGATAGCATAAAAACTTCTATGGTGTAGAAGGTCCAGGCAAAAAAAAGTAAACAGTAAACATTATAAACTCTCTATTGCAATAGAACAGGAATTTTAGCCATAGGACCAGTAAAGGTGCATATACATGGCACTCTGCAAAGACTGCAGAGCTAGAGCTGACTTACAAACTATACATGTTATTACTTCACTGTCCCCATATGGATCTGGACTTTGCCATATAGATCTCAAAACCGGACTGCATGGCACAGGTTTGATATACCCTACATTGTACATCGTTCAGTAGCACCTGGAAACAGACTGACATAACGAAAAAAATCAATTCAGAGAAGAAAGATGTCATGGTAGCAGCTGGGTGAAGACGCCAAGGAAGAGTTGGGTCATTAGCTGTGATTTTACATTATGTGTTTGGTCTGCAGACAGCAAAAACAGAGTACATTGGAAGGAATGAAACACTCTCCCTCCCACTTATTTATGTTAAGGTAGTGCCTAGAGACTGCAGTCAGCATTGAGGCTCTGTTGTGCTAGACATTCCACAAACATAGCAAGAGATAATCCCCCAGATGAAAATAAGTTGACATCCAACTGAAATACAAAACTAAGAGAGGAGAAACAAAGACACAGAGGCAGAAGGACTTGGCAGCAGTTAGACAACAAGTCAGTGGAAGAACTGGAGACAGAGTCTTGCCTCCTGCCTCTCAAGTGACTGACCTTGCCACCAGCTCATGCTCTAGCTCAAAGCCAGGCAGTCTACACGCTACAAAGCTATTGCTTATAACACTGTGTGTACTGCTACTCCCTGAAAGGCTCTGGAAAATCACACTTCTGTTATGAATGTACAAAAAGAAAGATCGAAAATCAACATAGATTGTATAGAAAGAAGCTGATTCACATTTTCCCAAAAAAAATCATATTCAGAGCATCAAAAGCTTTAAGATAGCAAACCAAGACAAATTATAACCTTTTTGTTACCCATGAGATTAAATCTACAAAAAAAGACCTGGCTCTTGAACTTTAAACAAGGTCTGTAGAATAAAAGAAAACAAAAACTCGTCCATCTTCCACATCTTTACTTTTTGCTCACTAGAAAAACAAGGAGATTATTGCTGAATTACAAGGCAATAAATTCTGACACTACTTTACAGACATATACTGGAATCATCTGGTGGAATTTGCTTGTAATGGAGGTCATGCTGTCAAAAGTTGGTCTTTTCTAAAGTGTTGAATAACTTCATGAGTCATTATGACTAACCATTGTTGTCATGCAAGTAAAGGTATAAAAATCTTATGCTCTAGAGCACAAGATGATTCTTTACATATCTCGTTTTTAACAGAAAGACTGTGAGTAAAGGATTAGGAAGAACCATTGCTGTCTGATATTTATGTACTTCTCCTTAGTTTGGTTTGCTATTGTATGTTCATTGTGTCCTTGTTACCTGTGTATTTACCCTTTTTTGGGGAGGAATTATGCTAATGTTGAGAATTCAACATATAGATTGTAATTAGATACTGTTTCAGATATACACTTTGTATTTAAAAGACTCAAGAGTTCTGTGCTCTACGTTTGGCTCAAATCCGTTGTTTCATGGGAAATGAACGTTTAATATTTTGTAAATCCCAAGACTTGGTAGCATATTTTACACCATATTGTTGTTGACTATATCAGCACCTCATGACTTAAAATAATGCAAAAATTAAATTTCAGGTGTGAGGTTTGCCATTCTTACAATGTTAACTCAAAATATCAGGAGAAAATATAGAGATTCCTGTTACAATGAGAAGTTTGTATCCTGCCAAAACCACCAGAAACATTAAAATATTATTATTTTGGTAGTACAATATGCAGTAGAATACTTGGCTTCAAGTAACTTATGGAGATGAAGAATACCATATTTCTAGCATACTCATCTAGGTCATCTACAGCCTCTCTGGAGGAATTTGCTTCTTCCTTCTGATAATCTATAGAAAACTATCCCCCTACACTTAAGTTCTACTGAATTTCATATTCTTTGACTGTCTCGAGTGATTTAAAATACATTATGCAGATACCCATGGGTGTGTCTGCTGTTGCTTATTTTACTCACACAAGCGATGTGATTAATTCTTTTTTAAGGCCAATCAGTCCCGTTAAGTCATTCAGTCTGCATCCTGTATAAAACAAGGCAGGGAATTTTGCTCAGTTGTGTAGTGAGTTCAATGAATATTATTTGAGAAAAGTTTGCTTTTAAACACCTCGGTCTGACTGCTCCAGGAACAGTCACTGCAACAACCATTGTGTCAACATGGACTTTTTTCTAGACATTGGCACTTTTTTCCAAATCATTAATAAAAACTTTGCAAGTGACAGGGTTCCTGCAGTTCCTGCAGAACTGTAGTAGAAGCAGATCAACTCAATAATGGTGACCTAGAAAATACAGAAAGATGGAGAATTTATTTCTCCATTCAGTAGCACATATCAGAGATTAATCACTACCGTTGTTTTGAAAGCTAGAACTTTATTTCTGAAAAGTGAATTTGACTGGGATGTTTAACATCAAGTGATTGGGTTCTGTAAAACTTTTTAAATGTCAGTTAAAGAATCTTGTCATTCCCTCCTGACTAAGGTAGTCAGATGCTTAACTCAATTACAACAGGAGAGTCTTGTTATAATGCCAGAGAAATCAAGTATTCTAATTCTCCCATTCTAAAACATTTTTTACCAGCACTGTTGCACAAAGCTTGTGTGTGTCCCTTCTTCTCAATTCCTGTATTCTTCGTGAAAACGAATGTGAAATACGCAGCACTGACCCAGCAAGCATCCAAAAGAGAGACACCATCACCTCTACCACTCCTTTACTCCCCTGTCAGACACACAGATGCTCAAGTTGAGTTGTTTTATGCCACTGTGACCCCTCACATTTTGTAAGTCCTGCTATCGGAGAGGTGGTTCCCTCTCCTGCAAGAATAACCAGCAATCCCAAATGCACCCAGCTGTGCTCTGGAGGAGTTTTCTTCAAACAGGCTCCAAGAAACCAGCAGCCCAGATCATAGAATGATAGAATAGTTTGGGTTGGAAGGGAGCTTAAAGATCATCTAGTTCCAACTCCCATGCCATGAGCAGGAACACTTCCCACCCAAGGCACCATCCAACCTGGCCTTGAACACCTCCAGGGATGAAGCACCGAAGACTTCCCTGGGCAACCTGTGCCCATGCCTTACCACTCACATTGTGGAGAAATTACTCCTTACGTCTAGTCTAAATCTGCCCCTCTCCAGTTTATACCCATTGCCTCTAGTCCTATCCTTACATGCCTTTTTACAAAGTCCCTCCTCACATTTCTCGTAGGCTCCCTTCAGGTATTGGAAGATTGCTATAAGATCTCCTCGGAGTTCCCATTTCTTCAGGATGAACAATCCCAACACTCTCAGCCTGTTCTCAAATGGGAGGTGCTCCAGCCCTCTGATCATCCTTGTAGCCCTCCTCTGGACCTATTCCAACAGCTCCATATCCTTCTTATGTTGAGATGAACTAGGCCTGCTCTGCGTAACCACCCAACTGAGTTATTCCTTGCAGCACCCACAATTGGCATCTCCAACAACCACATTTTGATTTCAAGTGTTGTAGGGAACTTATACAACTTCACAGAGCCCCACCAGGGACCCTATAACACATCATTGGTAACAGCACCCTACCACTAATGCTTGCTTGCTGTCAAAGAGCAGATTCTTAAAGAATTCCCATATGCTGTAGCAAAATTGTGTAAAACCACTTTGCTTTGTTCAAATGAGTTCATGTTGTGTAGGATGATAATCACCCATATTTCGTCTAGTCATTTCCCTGTGAATTGTAGACTTCAATGCTTCTGAGTGCCTGTCCTGGAGTCTGGGTCATGATGGGGATAATTAAGATTATGGCATCTTTCCAATCACAACCTCTTTCCNAGTTCAATGAATATTATTTGAGAAAAGTTTGCTTTTAAACACCTCGGTCTGACTGCTCCAGGAACAGTCACTGCAACAACCATTGTGTCAACATGGACTTTTTTCTAGACATTGGCACTTTTTTCCAAATCATTAATAAAAACTTTGCAAGTGACAGGGTTCCTGCAGTTCCTGCAGAACTGGAGTAGAAGCAGATCAACTCAATAATGGTGACCTAGAAAATACAGAAAGATGGAGAATTTATTTCTCCATTCAGTAGCACATATCAGAGATTAATCACTACCGTTGTTTTGAAAGCTAGAACTTTATTTCTGAAAAGTGAATTTGACTGGGATGTTTAACATCAAGTGATTGGGTTCTGTAAAACTTTTTAAATGTCAGTTAAAGAATCTTGTCATTCCCTCCTGACTAAGGTAGTCAGATGCTTAACTCAATTACAACAGGAGAGTCTTGTTATAATGCCAGAGAAATCAAGTATTCTAAGTCTCTCATTCTAAAACATTTTTTGCCAGCACTGTTGCACAAAGTTTGTGTGTGTCCCTTCTTCCCAATTCCTGTATTCTTTGTGAAAACAAATGTGAAATACGCAGCACTGGCCCAGCAAGCATCCAAAAGAGAGACACCATCACCTCTACCACTCCTTTACTCCCCTGTCAGACACACAGATGCTCAAGTTGAGTTGTTTTATGCCACTGTGACCCCTCACATTTTGTAAGTCCTGCTATCGGAGAGGTGGTTCCCTCTCCTGCAAGAATAACCAGCAATCCCAAATGCACCCAGCTGTGCTCTGGAGGAGTTTTCTTCAAACAGGCTCCAAGAAACCAGCAGCCCAGATCATAGAATGATAGAATAGTTTGGGTTGGAAGGGAGCTTAAAGATCATCTAGTTCCAACTCCCATGCCATGAGCAGGAACACTTCCCACCCAAGGCACCATCCAACCTGGCCTTGAACACCTCCAGGGATGAAGCACCGAAGACTTCCCTGGGCAACCTGTGCCCATGCCTTACCACTCACATTGTGGAGAAATTACTCCTTACGTCTAGTCTAAATCTGCCCCTCTCCAGTTTATACCCATTGCCTCTAGTCCTATCCTTACATGCCTTTTTACAAAGTCCCTCCTCACATTTCTCGTAGGCTCCCTTCAGGTATTGGAAGATTGCTATAAGATCTCCTCGGAGTTCCCATTTCTTCAGGATGAACAATCCCAACACTCTCAGCCTGTTCTCAAATGGGAGGTGCTCCAGCCCTCTGATCATCCTTGTAGCCCTCCTCTGGACCTATTCCAACAGCTCCATATCCTTCTTATGTTGAGATGAACTAGGCCTGCTCTGCGTAACCACCCAACTGAGTTATTCCTTGCAGCACCCACAATTGGCATCTCCAACAACCACATTTTGATTTCAAGTGTTGTAGGGAACTTATACAACTTCACAGAGCCCCACCAGGGACCCTATAACACATCATTGGTAACAGCACCCTACCACTAATGCTTGCTTGCTGTCAAAGAGCAGATTCTTAAAGAATTCCCATATGCTGTAGCAAAATTGTGTAAAACCACTTTGCTTTGTTCAAATGAGTTCATGTTGTGTAGGATGATAATCACCCATATTTCGTCTAGTCATTTCCCTGTGAATTGTAGACTTCAATGCTTCTGAGTGCCTGTCCTGGAGTCTGGGTCACGATGGGGATAATTAAGATTATGGCATCTTTCCAATCACAACCTCTTTCCCTCAGGAAGCCTGAAGTTTTCGTAAATGTCACTATACCAGAGTGAACTCCAGCTGGGGAAATGTTGTAATGAGGATATCATGCCACAAAGCTTACTCCAATTTCAGGGATGAGAACCCATTGAGTAATTTCAGACAAGCTACTGCAGCCTAAACAAGAACAAATAGCTGGTGTATGTAAATAATAACTGCATCCTCTCAGACTGAAATCTCTAAGAGACGTTAAAGAAAACATACAGTTTCTGAGGTTTTTCACCTTAAATAGAAAGACTAAAACATCACAGCCTGGAAAAAATAGAATCATCCTGCCACAGGACAGAAGAAAAACAGTCTTTCAGCAGACCAACACTCAAAGATCTCTCGTCTCCTTGAAGCAATTTGGATATGAAGCCACAGCCAAGCCCTTGCTCAGGGTTGGCATTTGGGTTAACCATTGCCGGATGATACTGAGCTCTGACTACTAATTTTTATTTCCCCTAGCCTTAAGTCTGGCAGCCTCATGAGTATAGTCCAGCTCTCTACCTCCCTGGGCTGAGTAGACACCGTACTGTTGTTACATGAAACAGCAGATAAAATTACAGGTTCAGACAGTCTGTCTGAGATAAAGCAGAAATCGCAGTATCTGACCATTTCTTTTTCAAAGGATTGGGTGGGTTTTTTCCGTTTACTTAGTTTTGCCTTTTTTTTTTTAAGAATTCAGTTTTCTCCATCTGGTTTTTGCTCAAGACAGTTTGCGCTAATTTTGGCCGTAAACAATTAAGCCATATCTAAGAATGCTGACAGAAAAGCATGTATAATTTTTCTTTTTTAATGTTGGCAACCTTTTTTATTTTGAACAGCTCAGCATCTCTGAAGGAAGTGGAAGAGAATTAAAATCTGACCCCTACATTAAAAATATTTCTGATGTTCCAGTGAAAACCTGCTCCTCTGTCACCAAGTCTGCAAGATACAGAGATTGAGTTGCATGCAGTTAAATAATCAGTCTTTCAGACAGTGGTTCATTCTCATTGTGTTAGTAAGATCTAAGGTCATAAAACTGTTCCTAAGTAGCTCTGCTCTGAATTTCCAAGTGGCACAATTAGATATTTAGGAACCATTGGGTACTAGAGCACATGTTTTCATTGCATTCTAGATAGGGATTTGTTCAGGACAGTAAAAACTTACAGACTGTGTGAATTCAAAGTATGTTAAACTCTCAGATGGATGATTTCATTTAGGGTTGAAGTTCCTTGAAACCAAGATTTAATTGAATTATAGCAAAGCATAATTACTTCTTCTCTAAAAGGAGGTAACTATCAATTTTACCTTCAGCTCTTTTATTTACTCTTACCTGATCTTCATCTTAGCTATGTCCCTTGTTATATAGGAAGCCAGGACTATACATATTTAGGGAACTAAAAGTCAAATGGGAAGAACAGTGATTTTGCACGCTGTCTTGCTTTATGAGAAGCATCTATCACTCCATAGCTTTATTGCTGACTAGGTGCTCATGTAAGTGAGGTGAAACATGCAGATATAGAGCCTTGCCATCTTACAATGTGCTGGAGAAATGCAGATATAAGTTGCAGCTTGTACCCAGCAGGAAGTAACTTGTAAACACAAGATAAATCTATTTACACAAAAGCACTGGCAGAAGTGTGGGTGTTCAGAAAGTTTTCCTGTCTGAAGGAGCCAGGCCAGAAAATAATTCTTTGGAGGGATTTCTTCCTCTTAGTACTTACGTGACTTTAAGCTCCTGAGTTGGCAGCAGATACAACTTGAATTCAGCGGATACACGTCTGCACTGTGTGATTCCACTGCAAAGACCCGAGACCCTGGGAAGAAGGTTTGACTACATAAAGCCTTCAAGGGCATGGACAGCGCTTGTGTTGTTGGAATAGAATGAGCTGAAAGAAGTGTTATGGCCTAGAAGCCATGAAATTATACTGATAACATCTTCCAATCACTTTTTTGGCTCTGAATTACATGGGGTTGTCTTTTCTTGTTTTGTTGCACAGATATGTGACACAGATTATTCATTCATTTTTCAAAAGATCATACAGAAAAAAAATCTTCAGAGTGTCCCTAGATGTATGGCAGCATAAAATCCTTTATAGAAATAATTCTCCTTTTTTTTTCCACTTTGCAAAAATATTCGTATGTCTAGTTCTTCAATTTGAAATGGATATTTGTTCAGCAAGTGTATACATAAACACAAATGTATATAACTTGTATATGAATATTTACATTAAGCCTTTTTTTTTTAAGAGTTGAGAAAACTTTGGGAAAAACTACTGCAAGGAAGTCTTCCTCACTCTTTTATCTTGGCTTTTACTATCTTCATCATAGCAGCTTCAGGTTCCTATAGGACTTGATTGATTGAGTACATGATGCAGGTAAAATATCGTTGATAACAGCTCACACAGAGAGTCCTAACAACAGAACAGTCAATAGAAAACATAAAATCCACATTAGTAGGTAACATGCAAAGTTTTTTATCAGACAACTATCAGGGAAATAGAGAGAAAAATTATACATTCTAAGTCTTTTCACTATAGATTTGTTTCTCATTAGCTTACAAGTTCTTCCCTCTGTGAAATGAAGGAAATAAGACCAACTAGACTTGTAGTATAAACCAGATTATAGTTCCTCTCTCACTAAATAAAATGGTATAAGAAAAATGAAAATGTTGCCTAAGATTATTTAGACAGTGTTGTGGGTCATACCTTATTCATGTTTAACTTGTGTGAAAACACAAGCTGAAAATTTTGCCTCTACACTAATCCTTTTTGCTCAAAATGGGCTATGTGATGCCATTCCACAAACATGCAGGCAAAAACATCTCTACTGTTTAGATGAGTAAAAGTAGCAACAGATGGAGATGTTATATCTAGTTTGAGGTTCTTGCAAGGCTTGAGCTTCTTAAAACACAGAAAATCTTGATGAAATGTGTTGCATTATAAAGAGCAAGTACAAACTCGCAACAGCAGGTCAAACACTGATTATTAAATCCTGAATATGTTACAGTACTTGTGCAGCAAGATAACAAGATACAGAAGTGTTGTGAACATCAGATGCAGTAACAGATGCAGTTAAGAAGAGACCGGATGGTCCTGAGCGTTGATGAAAGGTTGTTGCCCTTGTCCTGTAATGCAGATGGAAGCCAGTTACATCTACATCAAATACCTTTCTGAAGTCTTGCAAGGCTACCTAAACATCATCCAGACACGCAGGCTGTGCCTACCCCATGGGATTACAACCCTACTCAGAGGCAAGCACAAACCAGCCATCAATTTCATTGTGTGCCTTTCAAAGATGGTTGCCATCAGATTTCAGAAAATAATAGTCTGTGAGAAATGTTCTCTGAGAAATATCTCAGTATTTCAGGAAGGAGGAAGGTTAGTTAAGTCAATATCGGTTGTCCCTGTGAGTTTTTATTACACAAATGACTCAACATAGCATTGGGTGCCATTGTTGTTTGGAGAACACAGGCTCTTTTTTCCAGAGACAGAGCAAGATACAGGTTGTTCCTGTGGCCATTAGAACCGCTACATACCTTTCTAGTAAATGACAGGTTTTTAATTTCAGGGTATCCTAGCTATTCCAGACAGGATAATACAAAATCTCCCATTTTATAGAGGTTTGGTTAGAAATATTATTTTTCTGCACAAAACGTGGGTTTTTTGGGATTTTTTTGCAAGTCTCTTTGATTGAGGAGTTAGAAAAGTTGTCACTGCATAATTTCCTTCTTCATCATAGAGCTTTAAAGCTGAATTTATATTTATTACTCTGCTGTACTTAAAAAAAAAGGTATCATGAAAGTTAACCTGTGGCATTTCAACAAAGTCAGCATATATTGTTGCAAGAACCTTAAGGGTAAGCACTTTATAAAAACACTTCTATAATTAAAAAATTACCTATAAATAAAAAGCTGCTCAGGCAGATTTTTATACCAAGATTGCCACCAACATGCCTTAGAAGCTGTCAGTTTTAGAAGCATGTTTTCATTTCTTTGTCATATTTTAATTTCTTTTCCTTTAAGAAGCCTTTTCTGCTCAATGAAACATAAATAACAGATCTTTATCAGAAAGAGACAGAAAGATATTCTGGATAGCACATAATGCACTTGCAAACCACAGTTACTTTAATGAAGTATTAGGGTTGGGAATTTCCTATCTCCACTATTCAGACTTCTTTATTATTGAATAATAACAAAAAAAATCAGATGCAAAGGTATAAAACTATTGCTGGCTTTGTTATCACATATACTGTATGAGAGAGTGGTGGTAAATGGTATTAAATCCAGCTGGAGGCAAAGTTACAAGTGGGCTTCCCCAGGGCTCAGTGCTGGGTCCAGCCCTGTTCAATGTCTTCATCAATGACCTAGATGAAGGCATCGAGTGCACCCTTAGCAAGTTTGCAGACGACANAGCACTGGTGAGACCGCTCCTTGAATCCTGTGTTCAGTTCTGGGCCCCTCACCACAAGAAGGATGTTGAGGCTCTGGAGCGAGTCCAGAGAAGAGGGACAAAGCTGGTGAAGGGGCTGGAGAACAGTCCTTATGAGGAACAGCTGAGAGAGCTGGGATTGTTTAGCCTGGAGAAGAGGAGGCTGAGAGGAGACCTCATTGCTCTCTATAACTACCTGAAGGGAGGTTATAGAGAGGAGGGTCCTGGCCTCTTCTCCCAAGTGACAGGGGACAGGACAATGGGGAATGGCTGCAAGCTCTGCCAGGGGAGATTTAGGCTAGACATTAGGAAAAAAAATTTCGCTGAAAGGGTCATTGGGCATTGCAACAGGCTACCCAGGGAGGTGGTTGATTCACTTCCCTGGAGGTGTTTAAGGCACAGGTGGACGAGGTGCTGAGGGGCATCGTTTAGTGTTTGATAGGAATGGTTGGACTCATTGATCTGGTGGGTCTCTTCCAACCTGGTTGTTCTATGATTCTATGATCCTATGATTCTATGTATGAGCTGTTTTAAGTGTGAAAGTTACAGAATGTCATTCCTTCATATTTCATTCTATTGCACTGCTTCTTTCACAGGAAATTCATGCTGCCAAGTGCTTCCAGAAGTTTAATAACACAACTATATGAGTTTTCAAAGCAAATATGATATGTACATTCTCAATTGTACAATTTTTCCCAAGGAATCATTTACTTTATGAGATGATTATTGTTATTTGTAAATATTCTATAGAGCAGTTGAACGTTTAAATGGCATCACTGAAGAAGGAAAGCGGAATGGAATAAGTGCCTTTAGTTTGCAATATCAAGGAGGAAAAAAAATAAAACTCTGTCTTTTCAGGATAACTTAACTCCTCAGTGAAAGCATCAATTCATCAGTTTGACCTAAGACAGGATTAACCTCCTTTCCTGGCATAATGCAAGTTATCTAAACCAGTTTCTCAGATGCTGGAATCTTAAATAGGTCATACAAGAGTTCAGAAATCAATCCTCAAGTTGGGATCCTTACTAGGATCCCAGTGCTGATACAGAAAACAGCTGCAAGTAGTGGTGATCTTCAGGCAGTTCCTTCACAGAATCATAAAAATGTATGAGTTGGAAGGCACCTTACAGCTCATCTAGATCCAACTCCCCTGCCATGGGCAAGGGACACCTTCCACTAGACCAGGTTGCTCAAACTCCTCTTTCAGGAATGGGGCACCCACAGCTTCTCTGGGAAATCTGTTCCAGTGCATCAACACACTTACAACAGAACTTCTTCCTAATCTAAATCTGCCTTCTCTCAGTTTAGAAACATTACCTCTTGTCCTATCACTACATGCCCTTGTAAAAAAGCCCCCTCCAGCTTTTTGTGGGTCCCCTTCAGGTAATGAAAGACTGCTGTAAGATCTTCCTGAAGCCTTGTCTTCTCCAGGCTGAACAGCCCCAACTCTCTCAGCCTGTCTTCATAGGGGAAGTGTTTCAACCTCTTCATGGTCCTTCTCTGGACTGTTCTAACAGGGCCATGTCCTTCTTATGTTGGGGGCCCCAGGGTTGAATGCAGTATTCTAGGTGGGGTCTCACAAGAGCAGAGTAAAAGAGAACTACCAGCCTCAACCTGCTGGTCACACTTCTTTCAGTGCAGCCTAGGAAACACTTGGCTTTCTGGGCTGCAAGCACATGTTGACAGCTCATGTTAAGCTTCTCTTCAATCAAAATCCCCAAGTCCTTCTCATCAGGGCTAGTCCGTTGTCCACCCAGCCTGTATTTGTACTTGGAATTGCCCTGACCCAGGTGCAGACATTGTTGAACTTCATGAGGTTCACACAGGTCCTCCTCTCAAGGTCTCTCTGGATCGCATCCCTTCCTTCCAGCCTGTTGACCTCATCATTCAATTTGGTGTCATCAGAAAAGTTACTGAGGGCGTACTCCCTCCCAAACAGTACCAGTCTCAATACCAGTCCCTACAGAATGCCAGTCATCATTGATCTCTGCTTGGACATCCAGACATTAACTGCAACTCTTTGAATGTGACTACCCAGCCAACACCTTATCCACTGAGTGGTCCCTCTGTCAAATCCTTGTCTCTCCAATTTAAAGACAAGAATGTAGTGCAGGACAGTGCCCAGTGTTTTGCGCAAGTCTAGGTAGAGGATATCAGTTGTTTTTCCCTTTTCCACCAATACTGTAACACCATTGTAGAAGGCCACTGTGTTCATCAGGCACAACCTGCACTTAATGAAGCCATTCGCTGTGACCAATCACCTCCTTAGTTTCATAAGCTTATACTCATAGGCTCCTTATTTTCATAACTTTTGTATGTTCTTCCTCAGGAATATTTGAAGACATATTAATCAGACTAATCAGTCCCTCAGGTGTCTGAGGGCAAACTATCTTTAAAAGGAAACTGGAACCATTTGTTACCTGGCCTTGTCAGAAAGCATTATTCTTTCTCCATTTCACTTACCAAATAACATTCTCTACTTCAGATTAATATCTGGAACTTTTATGGTGATGTCTAGCATACAGAGAAGACTTTCTGTTGGTCTCTTGCCCTCTAGGACAAATCCTGTCTTCATGCAGCTAAACACTAAACACCAATTGACTTCAGTAGGACGTTTGAGGATCTTCTCTTATACCTATTACCATGATGTACGAGCATTGTCAGTCCAACTTTACTTCTTTGTTTGCCTTAAACATTTCATTTGAAGGCTGGCCATTTGTGCTCTTGTTTTGTGGTGCCAGCAATGAATAGCAAGAGGGGATGCAGCAGCAGGCGTTCCCCAAAGAGATATCTTGGGATATCACCTGAGTGCCTCATCTGTGGCACCAGGTTCAGTGGGAGGGGAGGTGCAGGAGTAACCACTGCTCCTTCTTGCCTGGCTCATGATCCTGAGCTCACTGCAATGAGGGGAGGAGATGCAGCGGTGGCCACTGTCCCCCTTCCTCACACCCACCTGACTGACTTGGCTGGACCCTGCTGAAGGAGCAGGAAAGACACCCCACCACATGATGATGGGTCACAGACTGGACTTATGAAAGAACTCTTGCATGCCCCCATCACTTCAGTCAGAACAACCTGGATCACATGGTCTGGAAGAAGCTGCTTCTACAGTGACCATGTGTTCCTGAGGAACTGCTGTTGCCCATTGATGTGGTGACTCTTTCTTTTTCCCTTCTCTCTCTCTCCCCCTTTCCCTCTCATTTACCTTACTGTTTCTTGACTGCTATTGGTATGTGTCAGATCAAATCTGAGTGACCTTGCCTGTGTTCAGGGATCAGATTGCAAACTGAACAGAATGAAATCTGGTTTTATGCAGCGTTGGGAAGCTGCACACCCATATCTCAGCTGCACACCTGAGTTTTTGGTCTGTTTATTTTGGTCAAAGCCAGAATAAATTTTGCTTTCAACTTTCATCCTGTGAGTGACCTTGTCAGCCTCCAAATCCCTGCACAGATAATCAACTGCAAAGGTCAAAAGAAGCCCAGACCAGAGACCTGCAATGTCAAAACTAGAACTACAGGTTAATAAAATAATAATAATAGAAAGTAATAAAAGATGTATAAATATATGAGATTACGGTCCCCACTCCTCAATGACTATGTATCACTACAAATACTGTAGAGCAGATATGAGGGAATGGGTCTGTGGCTAGAAGGGAGCTGGACTCAGGAACTGGATTCAGGAATGGGATTCAGGAACACACAAATCCAGGATCAAGAGCAAACAGACAGATAAGGTCCTCACTGGACATGGGCCATCGTAGAAGAGAGCAAGACCTTCATGGTCTCTCAATTTTATACTGAGTATGACATATATGGTACGGAATGTTCTGTTGGACAGTTTGGGGTTACCTGTCCTGTCCACCCCTCTCTGCAGGTGCAACTTTGTTTTTCTCCAGCTTGAGGATGGTCTTGGTTACTATAGCAACAAGCATAAGCAACGGCCTCTCTGTATACCAATGCCTCATCCCTTCTAGAGTGAACACTGTCTAAAAAACATGCAGTTAACTTCCAGAAAATGAAGTTACTTAGATGAGACTTAGCTGAAGTTAGAAAACTAATTCTACTTTAGCTCATACAACAATAAGAGGATACATGTTTTATTTTAAATACTAAGAGCTTAAATACCTAATAAATACTTCAAATGTTTTTATTTCTTTTTTGTTTTCAATGAAAGAGCCACATCTTTCAGATAGAGGAGTCTCTTTTCTTCTGGCAATAATTTTGCTATATTTGTTGGATGGCAAAAGTGAATTCCAAGAATGCCACTGCTAGACATTTCTATGAACTCATATTCAACTTTGTTTTAGTTAAAGATTTTGTTTAAAACTGAAGAGCTAGTCGAAGCAAAAGTGGAAGACCCAGGCTGAGAGTCCATGTTAACTTCAATTGACAATCATTTTATTCCTTGTTATGTTACAATTCAATCTGTTTGTCCCTTTCCATTACATAGTCTTTCATACACTATAGTAACATAAGTAACATTGAAAAACATTATCTGGTGGCCATTAAAAGAGTGCGGGATGTGAATACCATGAGCTTCAGACTGGAGTGCAAAGGAAATCGCCTTCCCTGGAGGTGTTTAAGTTACGAGTAGACGAGGTCCTGAGGGACATGGTTTAGTGTTTGGTGGGAGTGGTTGGACTCGATGATCCGATGGGTCTCTTCCAACCCGGTGATTCTGTGATTCTGTGAAATTACACAAGGGAGTAATCTATGCAACCAGAATAGAATCTGTCACCTCCTTCTATTTACTCAGGTAAACAGTGATCTCAGATTTATTCAGCCCTGCCTTCTAAGCTCCACTATTTAACTTAATAGATTTTAAATAACCAAGAGTATGTAGCTCACTAATCTGATAAATTATCTAGTTTTTGAGAAACATATTCCCAGACCTGTCTTTGAAAGAGACTCAGTGTACTACTATAGGACTAGAGAGAGTCAGGACAGTGACTTATTCTACCACTTCTGTATGTTTTATGTCTTTGGTTTTCCTTTCAAATGCATCTGTTGAGTCTCATTCACAACCCTTGCCTGCTGGTGTGTGCTAAAGACCTCTACCAAGGGACCTGAACTCTCTGAAAAGGCACTGCTGTTGCTTGGTAGCCCTTGCTCATCCTCCCAGGACCTTGTATGACCAGGGTGCACTGTGGAAGACTCTTTACAAAGGACATCTGTAGCAAATAGCACAAAGGGATTGTTTGACATCAACAATAGGCAAGTTTACCAGCTCATGATGCTTTCATGCCATATATGTTTGCAGATGTTTTACAGCCTGAATTATTTATTAATATCTTAACTTGAAGGGCACCTGCTACAGACATTAGAATGGGGCCCCTTTGAGATAGCTCCTACTACAAGAGCTCATGAAACTTACACAAGCTGCTCCTGCAGCATTCTTACCAGGCATTTATCTTGGTATATGTTTCTATTTTCTAATTTTAAACTTGAAGCTGTCTGCTGGAGAATGACTCAGAAAGGATGGGTGACTTAGAATGGAGGAAATTAGAAGTCCAGTCATAGTCAACCCAGACTTTTGACCCTGAACCTGAGTCACATTAATTGCATGTACTATAACCCTCACACTAAAATATACACAGAATTAAACAAGTACTTTTTTGAAAGCGTCTGGGCTTTCATCAAGGTCTGACTCCGACTTGGCCTGGAACAGAAAAAGGAGACAAAAGATGAAAAGGCTCTTCACGCAGTTTTTCCATTCTTACTTAAAAAAAAACATGAGTGAGCAAAGATCTTAGCCTTACCATAACAGCAACATTGTGCTTGGCTTCACTGGGTTACTCAGAAGCCCAAAACATATTAAGTGTGCATGGGATCCCTGATGATATGACAGGCACAAGGCTTCTCACTTCAAAGCTACTGTCACAGTTGATGTCGGTTGTTGGCATTCTCAGAAAAAAAGGGCAAAAATTGCAAGAGTTTGAGGGACGAAGTGGTTTTCTGCCTTATGTTTTTTTCCAAATCAAAGAAAGCAAAATCCTTACCTCCTATAGTTTCAAACTGTTTTTTAAATCAGATTAAAAGCTATTTCCCCCCATTTTAAGAATAGGAAACTGAAACTGCTTGTAAAAGGTTTCAAACAAAGCAATGCTAGCAATAAATATATCTACCTTTCATAAACTACCCAACAATATTCTGTCCACTAGGAAGCATTGGCCTCCCATCACACAGGGAATATCCGAAGAAAAGTATGCTTGTAAGATTAATATTGTAGATATAGCAATAAAAAGAACCATGAGAATTCTTACTGTCTCCTTACTAAAAAGTTTATATCTTGTGCTATATCTTACTTAAAAGACCCTGTCTTGTGAGGCAAAATGCCTCACCTGCTCGCTTTGACAGAACCTCTGATCATCTTAACAGTAGAATTCAGAGATATATTTCTTTAATTTACTTATCCCAGCCTAAATCTGAACATAAAGATAATGTTCTGTTGGTGATGCAAACCATGAAATATGCAAGAGATCAAAGACTGCACAGTCATAGTTACTGGAATAACTCCAGTATGTAGCATTTCCTTCTGTTTAACTTTTTTCTCAACTTTAACTTTGTATCATCTAGCTTTGTGCAAAATTCCCTAAATATCAAGACAACAAAAAAGAAAGAGAAAGTTTCCTACAGTATCCTAGATGGGTTGTGAGAATTAAATTGGAAATTGTGTCTTTCAGGGTGTGCAGGGATCTTCCCAGCTAACCAGTCAGCTAGTGGAAGGACGCATCACACTAACAGAGAGAATTACTGAAATGTTTTCTTGGAAATGTTTCTCCACTTTCCTCCTCTCCCCTCCCTGAACCCATACACACGGTCACCACCTCCTCTTCACATAATCTTTTTCAAAAGATAAGAGAGGAAGTCAGGGTCCTTTGGAGGCTTTGGGATCGATCCTTGATGAGAGGCAGGTTGCATTATCCAGACCTTTCTAAGCAGTGCTGCAGTTTTTAACTCTCAGTAAGTGATATTAAAGATAGGTCTGAGGAAGGAAGGTCAGACCCCAGGATGGGAGAGGCAAGCAGAGATGCCCCTGCCTCTTGAGGAGATAACATATCCATTACTTCTCAGAGTTTCTTTTTTTAATAACTGCCTGCAGCAACACAGTTGTACCCAGGGCCTACTTTGCATTAACAAGGAAAGATGTATTCTATTACTGTTAAGAACTAAGAGAACTGCAGTTATTTGTCAGTTCCCATACAGCTGGTCCTGTTGAAATCAGTGATTGCTCTCATCCCATGCCCAACAGTTTCTGGGTTAGCTTAAGGCACTAGTCCTGCTTCACACTCCCAAAAATGCCTCTTTGGTCTTTACTTCAGTGCAGCAGTTGCAGAGAGTGCTTCACAGTCTAGATGATGCAGCAATATCACCTTCAATTCTCCTGGCAAGGAAGGTGGCAAGCCATTTAATACAATGAAGAACCATTTTAAAGAAGAAGAGTCTTTGAAAATTTCAGTGGGGCCAAAAAGGTTTGCATTTAGTAAGGAACAAGCCCACAGCAAAGTCCCAAGGAAATATACATCTCTGTCACTCCTGAAAACTGAATTCTTCCAGAATCAAAAAGTCTTTTCCCTGTTTTCATATCAAACCTAGAAAATTTTAAGTCTCTTGTCTGCTATACTTCTACTGGGGTTAAATGGAAAAAGAACAGAATAACAGAAAAATCATGAGGGTCCCCTCTCCATACTTGAAACCTAACTAGTCTGCTTTCACTCACTGTTACACTGAATCTCCTTCTCTTTGAAAATGGTTTCCATCAGTGGAGCCCTGAATTTATATTCTGTTCCTTTACCTCAGGGGAGAACTGTTATGATAAATTTGAGAACAGGTCTGAGATGAATCTGTTCCATACACACAGTTATTTATTCAATTACATTGGCTCTGCTTCTTTGGATGAGTTTCTGGGAATAAGAGAGTATGGATTTGGAGGTAGTTCTGTTTCTAAGAAGCTCAAATACCTAGGGATCAGATACTCTTAAGACTACAACCACTATACATTAAACAAAAGGTACATCTTCTTTCCCCAGTGAAATGTGATGACGGCTCACTCTCACCAAATGTGCTATTTGAACATTGGTTCAAAATGAACGATTTCTACAGCACTCCAAAACAATTTTAGTAGTTTTCTACATCTATAAATAAGTGGTTTGCAGTGCATTTGACTATTTTTCTGAAAGTGAAAGTCTGTTGAATACTTTTGAGGATATTTGCTCAGAAAAAATTTCACACACAAGAGTCAAAGCAGTCATCCTGAAAACACTGAATGCTTTCCTGCCATTTATAAGCATTCCAGTCAGCAAAATTGCAGACTAGTCATACCCCACTAGTCAGACTACCTGAACACAGAGCAAACAGTTCATGACAAACTTCTAAATCTCAAATGAAGTGATTCACAATAACTGAACAAACTGAATAGCTAGCTATTCATAAATGACTTGCAAAGAGAACAAACATTCTGCTTTGGAAAGTCTTTTATTACTCATAGTTGGCAATGATCTTTTCCCCACCACCACTTTAAAATAACAAGAGTGATCAAAAAAAGCAAAGCAAGTCTTGGAAGGCAAGCAAACTAATCTCAGAGAGATGAATCTTTAGCTCAGGCTTGAAACACTATTGCTGGATCAGCACAGCAGCTCTACGAGAGGTGGAAGCTGTTAGCCAAAAGTCAGGAATAAGGCCAGAACCAGCAGCAACTTGCCATTAGCAGTAAAAAATGTAGAGATTGCTTTAACTAGGCATTTCCAAATCTAGGTGGGTCTCTGCCATTTACTTCAGATTTCTTACTTTTATTCTACCTGGCTTTATTTAAGTCTTTATAGCATGCTCAGCTGGGAATCCGAGCATTTTTTATTAGTGCAGTAAACAAAGTGTCTAACATCTCTCACTCGTAGTATTTTATTTCAACTATCCTTTCCCCTCCTGAAAAGCAGTATGTGTGAACTGAGTATTTGAGACTCTCTTAGAATGATTCATTATTCCAGCTTAGTAATACATAACTATCTTTCTCATCTCTTGCATGCCTTTTCTGATGTTTTGCTACAAATGTGGCCTTTCATATCACCTCTGAACCCAGCTTGTGATTCTGAAGAATTACTGACAAATAATGGCATTAGAATTTTTGTCTCCTTATAGATTTTGTCTAATCTTTTTCAGATTAGAACAATATAATGAAGGTTAAATATATGTGATGCATACATACAATATTATACCTAAACTGCACATGTGTCTGCATCCCTGCCCAGGGATGGCCTGTACTCATCTGGTAGTGTGGAGAAGATATAATTTAATATCTAGACTGCTATGGGTATAGAAGTTCACTGAGTTTTGTAAGTATCACTGTATTATTTCTACCATTACATCCATGATCAGAGAAGCGAATGAGTCTGTCTGACAGTTGTTAGTACTCCCAGAGATTGCAAAAATAAACACATTCAAAGCACTTTCATCTTTTGATTTCCTTTCATCACGTCTTAAAAGTCCGTGTCTTTGGAACTGGTTTTAGACCAACATATCAAATTGACTTTAATTATCTATTTCCTTCTTCTTCTGTCACAGGATATAGCATTAAAAAGAACCTAACGGGCATTATATGTATGTAGATTTTTAGCAAGGCTTAGCTTTGCTTTTTCTGCTTTCATAATACGTGAAAACACGGAAATACAGCTCCCATCCCATTCAGTTTGTTTGGTATTGCACTTACCTATGCAAGACTGCAAAGCTTAGAGGAGAGGGAATGTAGCCACAGATTCACTTGGCAAAGAAAAGACTGCACTCTGAAGTGAGGACTGATGGATTCCTCATTTAGGTGGCTGCCAATAGCTATGCAAACACTGCTGTGGATCCTTGGCTAATAGATATGATTACTTTTGCTGTGTCAGTGTACCGATTCAGCATATTCCAGGCCTGGGTTGATGAAATGTTGGGGGTGATTGGGAATAAATACCAAGTCTTACAATGTAAACCATTTTTCCTATAAACATCAGATCAAGCTCCATTGAAATTCAACTGCAAAACTAAAGTGATTCAGTTTCATAATCTCACAGTTCATTGACTGCAGCACCTAACCTCTAAAGAGTCTCTTACACATGACCTGATAGCAAACCCATTTCTGAAGTAAAAAGACTGAATCCTGGCACACCAAGAAAATTCAGTATTTTGGCATAACATGGATTTCTGAAACAGGCACACTATGTAAAGTAAAAAGAATAAACCTTTCCCAACTCTACCCTTCAGAGCACTGAGAACTAAGTAGTGAAGAGCAGCATAGATACTGTTTAGATAAAAGAGGAAATTTCATACGTTGGTGCCTATAAAGAACACAACAGAAGTGAGATTTCCATTCATCCCAATTACTCAATCAAATTTTGTACTAATTAGCAGCCCAGATAGCAAGGTACAAGTTTATCCAATGCCACAAGAGATCCCGCAGGGTGGGAAGGATCCTGAAGTGGAGGAAGGGAATTAAAAACTTCCCTTAATTGTTCTGCACATCTCTAATGAATGCTACAGCCTAGCAGATTTCTGGCAATACATGCTGCTGAGGTATTATTTTAAACTTTGCTTCCTAAATCAGATAGCCTACTGTTTCAAAGCAATTTTGTTCCCTATCCTAAGGATTAGCTCAAGTATTAAAAAGTTGGCCATGGAAGGCCATGACAGAGACGGCATGTGGTCAGTGCATTTGCTAATTTGACCTCTTTTCACAGAAACAAGAGGAAACTGTGATCTGTAACTAACATTTCCTTAGAACATCACCCAGCTTTCCTAACACTGGGACCACAATTCACTGATAACAGGGCTTTGAAGCATCTGGAACAAAGTCAGGAAACATTGGAAGTATTCTTCTGAGAATATCTGTTTCAGATTACCCCGATTTATAGTAAGACACATATGCTAACTTTAGCATTTTCTTCTGCCTTTAAAGCTTTTCGTCTTCTGGCTGATTGATCTTGAGCCTTTTCCTTTGGCTGAGTACAGTAACATTTCTTGTCCAAACACTGCATTCCTATTTTGTATCCATTTTCTTCCCCACCATATGTCACTAGGTTCACTTATCTTTCTCATCCTCTGACCCACATTAACTTTTACAAATACATAATTTTTCTGGAGCCAATGCAGAGCCTGTGGAAAACATTTCACTGAGTAAGGTTAAACAAGTGCATGTTATGGTTTCTTTGTTTTGTTCATTTACATCTACACTACTGAGTCTGCTAGTTCTACTCTTCCCTTTCTCACCAACAGAGGCTGCATCAGGGTAACTTATAGACAAGAGTTAAGTTTTTCTGGTCCCATTTGAATCTAGTTAGAGTTGTACATCCAGCTTTCATAGCAGGTAATGCAAATCATCATGGACAGCTCTGTAGGGCAAACCACTTGTGGCTGAGGATATAACATCCACAGTTTCTTCATGCTAGGTCTAGTCTGGTCCCAGTTACAGAGTGTTCATTTGCAGTGGCAGGGTTTTACATACACGTGTTCCAGTTTGGCTTCGTACAAAAGGAATCCAGCTCATAAGCCTCACAACCTTATGCTTCTGCAAATAAAAGCTCAGTAAGAGATGATAACTGGTAATGTTCCTCTGATCCTGACCGTAACACCAGTACAGAAGCACCATTTGGTTCTTTAGATTTCTTGGTCAAGAAAGGATGCCAGAACAATAATCCTGTACAGTGAAATACAGAGCAGCTACAGTGAGCTGTGGCTCTGCAAGCATCTCTCACTAGCCTAGCCAGTGTTGCATGTCCATAACTCTGAGCACCTCTGAAGCAGAGTATGATGCATGGCTTGCTTTTCGGTCACATCACTGTACTGCTGGCAAGTATGACTCTCACTGCCCAGCCTAACCATGATTTCTTGGGCATGAATGTTGATAGGTAAACAGAGCCTATTAAATCCATTCATCAAGTCTGTGAAGCAATCAATGCCAGCATGGTTTAGCATCTAATAGTGTGAAACTGGACTATAACCTTCTATGAAGCTCTGAGGCACTGTTTCACCTACTCCCCAGCCAGAACTTAACTCTAATCAATGCTATACAGAGCCAGAAAAGTGTATAGCAGACTATTCTACAGACACTCATCTTGGAAGACAGCAGTCAACATTATACAAATTCTTATGTTCAACGTATATCAGAACATTGACAGAAATACTCCATATAAAAAGCTCCCTTCCTCAATAAATACAGAAAAAACACCTGTGTCTTCTAATATCAAGACATTACCCTTTATCACTATTGCAAGTAACTCAGGATGTTTTGCAGTCTAAACAAAGCAAAAATTATGGGTTGGGCTCCCAGACTCTTACATTTTGTGTTGCTACGCTTTGGTCTGCCATATACTGACTTTGATAATTACCTTTGCCATGAGCATGAAAAGGTTATCTTAAATGAAGGGAAGACCAGCTCATTCAGTAGCAAGGAAGGGACTCTACACATGATAGGTGGGTTCTTGTTGCTCTTCCTCACAAGTCACTAAGGAAATATGGACAAAAGGAACCAAACATCTGTTTGTGCATCTCACTAACACTAAGGCTTGTGTGCTCTGCAGTTAGGATCTGCAGTAGTTTGGCAACTGCCAGATGTTAGCAGTAGTCTGGAAATCTAGGCAAACCTTTTCAGAAGGGGAAAATCTACATAGCAATTTGGGGAAACAAAAAAAAAAAACAAACTCAGGTGACCTCCAAAGAAATCTGAGATCTGTCATGAAGTAAAAGGCAGCCTTGCATATTTCCCCAGAACCAGGATTAATTCCCCATGTTTCCCACTCTTCAGCAGTTCTCATTCTTATATAAAAAACTTTACTCACTAGTTTCATTGGAACTTCCTCTGTAAAAAAATGACTGCTGAACATGAATACAGATATTCACCAAATGCACAATACTAGTAAAACTTGGGAGAGTACAACTTCATGACTCTTTCTTACCTTCTTGGGAAATTAGGCTATGATTTATCAAGAGGCTGTCTCCTGAAATTGCTGACTTTTCCTTACTATGACAAGAACAGCCAAAAAAATAATCATTTTGGAAAGGGCAAAATCTGAATGAATCTATTTTCCAAGTTGCAGAAAAGTATTAAGACCAAATTTACCTACATTTATTTTCAGTGTAGCAATGTTTCTCTTTGAATAGAAAAAATACTTAATTACAAAAATGTGATGCATGAGAACTGATCTCACCAAGAAAATTGATAGCATTTTATTTCAGGTTGACCTGACACAATTTTTTTTCCTTCCATTTTTTGGTTCAAGTGTAATTGTTCAGACAGTCATTTGGCAGAAGGTTTACCATTTTTAATGGAAAAAATCACTTGGCTATCAAAAGTAATTGTGGAAGCAAGCACTCCTGTCAGGGTAGACAACTACTAAGACAACAAGCACCTTAAAATTACGACATTTGGTAGGAATTGCACTCTCTAGAATGACCCAAGGAATTCAGAAAAGGCACAGACTGCCCTTCTTCCTGATTTTTGTTGCCATCAACTTCAGTTTCCCAATTTGAACATTTGCAGTGCCTGAAAATTGCAATTAATGACAATCAGAGACTATTATTAGGTGGCTGTCAAAATGACAATTTGGGATGAGACACAGTTTTGGTACTTCCTGTTCAAATTGCCTAAGTGAAGGCAAATCAGTGCTAGAGAAGAAATAGGAGGCTCTGGGAAAGAAGCCGGTGTCCACTTGATCCCGATGGCCTTACACATCCACTGTGCTGTGTGGAACTTTATACATTTTATCCAAACATTTAACCCAGAATTAAATTATCTTCCAAACTGCAGAAAAACATTACTAGCAATGACAAGGTTCCTGCACAGCTCTTTAACCACTCTTTTCAGAAGCTACCATGCCACCTACATATATGGTATAAACTCCTTAAGTACCCTGATGTCAATGTGTTTTCATCACAGTCACACAAAGGTTGCACAAGGAAGGTGAAAACCAAATTTAGTTCTCATGTGTCCCACTAAAGAGCTTTGACAGCAGACTATCACCTCTCACTGATGTCAGCCTCTGTAATAAATGTCTCCTTGGTGAGTAACTGCCCAATCTGACATCACTAGCAGATCTGGAACTGCTAAAAGGTTTAGGTCTTCAGCATGTTTTGGTTTTAATTGAGCATGAAGCTGTCTTGGCAATAATACCAAAAAAAGCCTTACACCCAAATAAAATCTGCTTGGATTGGCTAGTCTTCATGGAGTGATTCAGAACAACAAAGCGGCACCTTCTTTCTTTATGTCGGCACAGTTGTCAGGACTAAATATTGTGGACTGCACGTCTTTGAATGAGATTGATTGCATAACACTTGCAAAAGTGTGAAACATTTTAAATACATCTTGTGTGGGAAGAAAACAAATGGCTTAGCCCTTCTCCCCTATGAATCTATTTGCACCACTTTAAAAACAGATAAACTGCTGAGTAGAAGACAAATAAGTAGGGTCATTCTTGCAGGAAAGTGTTCACGTCACGTTCACTCTGAGTAAAACTAAGATATGCTCATGTGGCTTTGGAAAGATTACTTCTTGGTTCCCAAGATGATCAGTTGACAGTCCACGAGAGAAATCTTTAAAAATAAAACCAGATTTCTAAGTTTAGGAAAAATAACATATTACACCCCAAATTTAAAAGTCATCCTTAATGGCACCATTATTCCAGTGATTGTCATTCTTGCTAGAGCATGCCCCTGAAAATAACACATGCTTTTGAAGATCAAAATCCAACAAATATTAAAAGACATATCCTCCATTTCCTCCTGACTCCTGGTTCTCCATCTCAAGAAGGCATCCCACATGCTCCATATGCCACATGCTTCAGTTTCCAGAATGTATATAATTCATAATTGACTTAATCCATCAGCATTGGGAACCATAACTGTATGATAAAATAAATGGATTGTGTCTGTTTCTTATTCTACTCACCCCTGCAGTATATGTGTTTTACACAGATGACAAAGATATTTCCTCTGTAGAACTGTAGCACCATCAAATTTATTTAGTAAAAACCCAGTGCTAACACATGAGTGTTTTAGTGCTCTCTTCAGCAAGAATAAGGTCGTACATTGCAACTGCATATTTAATGCAGCATTTTCACCAGTGTCTTAAATTGATATGTAAGGTGCCTTTGAAAGGGGTGCCTTCACTTTACCCCATGTGCGATCTTGTTGCCTACAAATTCCAGCAACCGTGTGGCTTTGCAGCTAGCTAGATCGACCAGCTGGGTCAGCAGAATGGGAAGCCTGCCAAAAAAAAAAAGATGTGAGCTTTTTAAGCCAGATCAGCTTGCTACATGATTGCTAGTGCTAAAGCAAAGAATGGAGGTGAGCATCCAGTTAGATGGAGCAGTGAGAATGGAATAGTCACTTATTTCATGGCTGGAAATCAGCTCAGCCTTGTAGAGCCATCAAAAAGAAACCAATTTTTCAGTTGTACCAGGCCACATCATTTGCTGATAAGTCAACAAAATTAGATCATAACTACAGAAGTCTGGACTTAAACCAGCTAACAATTTGTCTTGTTATAGCCAGTATCTCTCTAAAGCTAAATATATTAAGAAGTTCTCTAATAAAAATGAAATATACCCATACCACAGGTCATGCTTATTTTCATAAAGGGCAAAGCAAGAAGATGTATTCTTAATCATATGCCTGACTCTGTAAAACACATTATGCTTATCTGTTCTTCAGCCCACATCCATGATTCAACCGTAATTATGACACTTACCCTGAAAAAGCTATTTCATCTGTCATTATTACTGCCTTTTCTTTAAAAGTCAAATAACATCTACCTGTGTGGAATGTAGGAGGACTGTTTTTCTTTTGATATTAAAAAGTTCTCTCTCAAAGTAAACACTGGCTGAACCTCAGAGTTGGTATACTGTTTAGGAATGCAGCCTTGCACAAAGCCAGAGGCTTGTCAGAGTGTTAAAAGAAACCTCAGGCATTGCAGTAATCCCCAGCAAGCAGATGAAAACAACATGTATGCATGTCAAAATGCCAACTTCAACTGTGTGAATCTGTCAAAATTATTTGAACTGGTAGGAAGGCAGGGGCTGTATGGAACAATAAAAAACACCTTTAAAAGGCCGATTTCTAAAATGACTAATTGCATTTAAAAAAAAAAAACCTATAAGATTTAACACCAAAAAAAAAGAAAGCTTAAGTAGTAATTAAGTCCCTACTGCTGCTCTTTAAAACAAGATTATTAACTACAAGCATAAAAACATCTCGAATGTCATACATCTTGTTAATTTTTAATTTGGACTTCAGTGTTGTCTTGATTTTCCATGCATTCCATATCCTTTGTTTACAAGTTGGAAAGCCTTACCAGCTCTCCCAGGAAGGTCATAGAGTGTACTTTGCTGATAACTAAGCATTGCTTATCAAATGCAGTATCTATACTATAAAATCTTGAGATTTAATCAATGTTTCTTTTCTTTCCACATCATAGCTACTCTCTCCAGCATTATGGGAGACTGTTCTCCTTATCTTCATCACACTATGGACTAGTGGCAAAACCTAGCACTGTCCTGGCAGGTCACTGCACTATTATGCCCTTCTGGCGTCTAGAGACCCTGTGTGCCTTCACTGTGGTGGTCTCAGTCCTGTTATTCAGGAGCTGGAGAAGGAGCAGAGAAGCTGGAGAAGGAAGCAGAGAGCTTCCTCTCTTTTCCAGAGAGGAAAAGGAGCCAACAGCACAGCCACAATCTCAGATCTTTTTGCATAACTGAGTAAGTCACTGAGAAAACTCAACAGGTGTGAAGAGCTGGGAACACAAGCTTCTTATTCTGCAAGGGCAACCTTATAAGTCTCCCAAGCGGTAACATCAAAACTAAAGCCAGGCAGAAAATGGAAAGAAAGCCATAGAAGAGAATTTTCCACTATATGCATTAAGAACAAAGACTAAAATATTCTATTCAAGTTGTGGTTGAATCACAGAATCACCAGGTTGGAAAAGACTCAACGGATCATCGAGTTCAACCATTCCTATCAAACACTAAAACATGCCCCTCAGCTTTAAACTCTTCGGGGGAAGTTGACTCAACCACCTCCCTGGGCAGAGTG